>CM052250.1:9351306-9574677 GCA_028455795.1 Lasioglossum marginatum | reverse complement strand
AGTTTAATATTTTCATTTCTACGTTATCTTTTCATTCTGAAGCAAATTGTAACTAATTTAAAATCACAGATTTTGTAAAAAGGAAATAAGTTGGTTGATAGAACGATACAAATTTTTATTTTGAAAGTGGCCTAAGTCCATTTGTCAGTTGTTTGCCAAATGTTCACATGTACATTTGGGATGAAACTATCGCATCAAGAGGTTCCCAAGAAGTAGCTTCATGTATCTTGAAACATCTTAAAAATCTAAGAAATGAAAGGCATATTATAGCTTATAGTGACATGTGTGCAGGACAGAAAAGAAATATTAACGTAGCTTTAACGTGACTAAAAATTGTCCAAACTGTTGAACATAATGTGGAAATCATAGACCATAAATTCTTAGTATCAGGACATTCGTTTTTACCGAATGACAGAGATTTTGGCGCCGTAGAAATGTCATTAAAGAAAAATAATTTACTGTTTGTCCCCCAAGATTATTATAATGTTATCAAGAAATGCCGGAAAGGTAATAACTTTATTTTAAATGAAATGAAACAAGAAGATTTCATATCAACACGATTTTTGGAGGACGCAATTTCTAAAAGGGTAAAGAATTCTAACGGAGAAACAATAAATTTGTTAAAAATATGCTGGATGCGTTTTTTGAGAAATGAACCATATAAAATTTTCTATAAGATATCAATGAATGAGAATGCAGAGTTTAAAATACTGAATTTATTACCACGTCGGGGTAGACCAAGAAAATTCGAAAATACTGTATTGACACCACTTTATAAAAATATAAGACAAATTACAACAGCGAAATACAAGTGTATCAGAGTTGTGCTCATTCAATTAGCATTAATAATTAGCATCAATTACATAATTCAAACCTTTCAATTAATCCAATTACTAATTATTTTAATCAGATGTGTAATTGAAATACAACTCTCCAAATTATAGCCCAGAACTTTGAAGAAGTGCGACATATTTTCATGTTTTTCTTTCATATACTTGTCTGCTGTCTATGCGGCGTATTTTCTATTCCTCGTCCTCGTAATTCGTAATTAATGCAATTTAATTACAAAGTATTTTATAATTGTACTCCAATTGCAATTACGAATTACAACGTAATTTAATTGAATGAAGATCTGAATTATAAATTACAATATGACTGAATTACAACGTAATTCAATTCTTTGTAATTATAATTCCTGGAGTAATTCAATTGTAATTCTGCACAACTCTGAAGGATATGATGGACTTACTACGCGATACATACCACCGGAGCCCATGACTTCTTCAAATCCCTCCCGCATACACAAAATGTAAATGAGCAGTAAATTGTTATGTAATTTATATAGTTAGAAGATTTCCTGAATTGCATAAACAGTGTTTTTCAAGTTTTGTAATGAAATATAAAATAAATAGAATATTGTTTTTTCAATTTGAAGCATTTTAAATTACATCGAATGGACTTGAGCTGTTTCAAATTTTATGACAAATCTAGTTGTTAATTTTGAAAGTGGCTTAAGTCCATTCTTGGTAAGAAGACACATATTATTCACTTAATAATTGCTATTATTTTAATAGGAATTGTAAATTTAACTCTCTTAGATACACTTAAGGAGTGTGATACATTGGTATCCTGTACGTATATTTTTAATTTCATTGAAATGCAAACTCTTAAATACCTCACTTACAAAATAAACGGCTCATATATTAAATTTCGGTACCTTAGTTGACAAGTGTACCTGAAACTGTAATGTTTCATGCACTTCTTTTAACCTTCGCAAGGTAATGTGGAGTTTCAGAGACCCAAGCTTCAGATTTTTGAAAAGAATTTTTATATGAATAAAATTAAATCTGTTTGTTTACTTTTTATCCTGTGTTATTCTTTATCCCAAATTTATTAAAAATGAGGCTATTTATGAAATTCATTTGTTTAATTAAGAGACCGCTTACTACATATTTATGTGTTATTAGACCTTAACCTGCGAGGTTAAGGCAAAATTTCCCAAAATTGTTTTATAAGCATAGCATCTACAGAGACTCCTTAAAATATTTTAATCAGACTACAGATTTATCTGATGCAAAATAAAATTAGTTTGCATTAATTGCACCATTATATGAGCTAGATAGACATTTAGATCTTTTCTTAACAATTTCAGAGAGTTGGAAATAATACAAAAATGTTTTTTTCGCATTCTAATTATAATAAAAACATTAATGATTTCTTTACCATGTCATTTGTTCTTTCGCAAGAAAATTCCAAAGTTTGAATAAAATAGGGGCCACGTACAGAAAGTTAGAGATTATTTTTAAAACTGAAATATATTCTGTTCGTTCGTAAATAAACGACAGTGAAGAAAGGGCCACGAATTAATTAGCCCACCTAGTGCACTGTAAATGTTTTAACGGGTGAGTCACACCAAAGCGATCGTAAGATACGTCATCGGTCACGAGGTGGCTAAAAGTGTTTAATCTTAATTACAGACTAAATTGCCGACTGGCAGCTAGACGCACCGATTGGCAACGCTCTATCGAAATTTTTATCGCATCGTATCAGTTCCCTTTCCCCTGATAATCCGCAGCCACTTTTACAGAACGAAACTTGTTCCACTTAGGGGAATACCCCATGGTCGCCGGTAGGAAATTAGATTTGGCGTAATCGCGTAAGTACGAATGAGAACATTTTAAAATAACAATCGCGCCGTGCGCTTATGGTGACGTTCGCGATAAAACTATCTCTGGATCAATGGTGGTTTAGACTGCTTCGAGGAAAATGTCTTTTGGCACCACCCACGACAAGTATAATTATCACAGAGTTGCGCAAAAATTTTATTTAAATAAAAATTTCGAATAAAGTGGGTTTAAAACCCACTTGGAAATACTTAAAAAACCTTTCTCTATTCTAATTATAGCAAATTAATTTACAAACATTCAGAGTTGTCAGGGGGGAAGTTATAGTATGAAATGTTCTTAAAAGTGAACACAAAAAAGTAATTATTAAATTTTCAATTATGTCGATCGTAGATAGTGCAAATAAACAATTTAATGATATCGGCGCTACAGGTTCGATCAATTGTTACTCACAAAGCAATTTTGCAATTTAAATTGTTCTCAATCCCAATGTGGATCATTTTCAAGAGAAATTTTTGCGTCTGTAAAAAAAGTAATTATTGTTTTGACATGAACACATTCAAAGATCGATAAAAGTAAAATGTATTTATTACTTAAAGTATGAAATAGGAATTTTTGACTTTTTGCAAGAAGATACGCAGTCTGATAATTCAGAGTTGGGTAAAAATTATATTTAAATAAAAATTTCGAATAAAGTGGGTTTCAAACCCACTTGGAAAAAAGCCACCTTATTCGAAATTTTTATTTAAATATAATTTTTACCCAGCTCTGAATTATCAGACTGCGGATGTTCTTGCAAAAAATGTCAAAAATTCCTATTTCATACTTTAAATAATAAATCCATTTTACTTTTATCGATCTTTGAATGTGTTCACGTCAAAACAATAATTACTTTTTTGTGTTCACTTTTAAGAACATTTCATACTGCAACTTCCCCCTTGACAACTCTGAACGTTTCTAAATTAATTTTCTATAACTAGAATGGAGAACAACTCACTAAAAATGTTATCTTATTGAAAATTGTGTCAGTTACAAAATAGAACAAAAATGTCATTGTCTCTAATAGCTCATTGTAATTTTTGCACAGTTATTTAATTGATACAACAACGATTTCGAGATAAGGACAGGAGTATAATCAATAACAATAATATTTCTGAAAGTAAAAATGAAACTCATAATTTAATTCATAATTAATATCTACTCGATTTAATATCTTCACGAAATTCTGGAACTCTCTTTTAAACGTTTCGAACACGTGCTTGACGGAAATGTTCAGGAATACAAACAAACCAATGTATTCTCGGACCTATCGATGCAAAGCAGTTCAGCACAAAATCCATCCTCCCGTTCTAAATATTCTGAATTTCATAGATCGTCCAAATTGAAGCAAATCTTTACCTTCCTTAAACAATTGAAAATTCCCCTAAAGAAATCTGATTAAATTATGGAAGAAGTTGCAATGTTTGTTGGGAACTCTTTTTTGGGAAGAATCAATGAATAACATAATTTTGGAACGACATTCTTCATTTCACAATACCCTAAAAATCATTGACAGGTTACTTAACCCTCATCCATCCCTCGTGTCAATTTGACACAGTTTTCCCGAAATAAGTTATACTGTTCTGTTATTTGTAGGTAAATTTGTCCGAAACTTGGCGACTTTTATTCTTTTAATGCGAAACATATAACTGCAAAAACCTAAGATGTAAATGTTAACTTATCAATTTGAAAAAAACATCGGAAAGTAACTATTTGACTTGTTATTTTATCGATTTTTTTATCACTGTGTCAATTTGACACCGAAGGACAGATTCAGTTCGCGAAATGAGGGACGGATGAGGGTTAAAATAGCAGAAAAAGTTAAACAATAAGTAAACATTAAGTTCATGATCTAAGTCTAGTGCTAGTTTAACGAATTTTTTCGAGGTTAAAAAACGTTCGTACCATAATCTCCCTATTTTTCCCCATATTCTGCAAAGTTTCAGCTTTAAGGTGGAAGGGCAGTCATGTGACAAAACTAGCAAAGGAACTAGAATCTAACTAGATTTTGGGTTTGCGGGAGCCGAGTTTTTGTCCTTATTTGAGCAAATTTTGGGCTGGGTGAGGGCTTATTCTAAAGAGGAAGGTTAAATCTAGCGCGCTGTGCTCATGATTTAACGAGATTATGTTTATATCTAATAATACGAGTGTCCAAAGTAGGGAAAAGAAATTGAGAAAACACCCACAGATTCAAATATATTTTTCTGTCACAAAAAGACGTTTTTGACTGATATGATGGGGCACGGCGCTCTGCGATGAACCTTTCTCTATCAAATGAACCTTTGTGCAGCTCAAAATATGCTCGTATAAGGACAAAAAACCAGCTCCCACAAACCCATGCTTCAGCTCAAAATCTAGTTAGATTAATTCCCTATAGTTCCCTGATATCGCCGACCCAGAATCTAGTAAGATTCTAGTTCCTTACTAGTTTTGTCACGTGACTATCCTTTCCCCTTAATTTAAAGAAAATTTCATCGCTCCACCTCATTTCTATCGAAAGTTCTTTGATTTCGTCGCAGATTTCGTCCAAATTGCCCAGTGTGTGGCGCGGATTTCTTCAGGTAGAGGTGGACGTTATCGATAAAAAGAGCCTCGAATTAATTTCCCGGGCAACCCGATAGAAAATCGTAGAGAGAAAAAAGGAGGAACAAAGTCGGCGTACGCCGAAGGGAAAATCGCCGGCACGAAATCAATTTTTCGCGAGACGGGAATACTAAGGAGACAGGGTAGCAACACGGGGGTGGAGGGAGGTAGCTGTCGCGTTCGGTTGATGTCGGTGGCGGAATTAAAACGCCTGTTTCGGAATATTCCGACGAAACCGGAAGCCCGTGCTGCGACGGGCGAACGTGACGGAACAAAGAATAGGAAGCGAGGGAGAAACGGGAAAGGAACTGGAACAACGGATGGAACGGATTCGAGTCTCTCTCCGTTGCTGTGTTCGAGATGACGTCATAAACCTTATTTATATCCGCGCGTGTTCCAGGCGTACAGCGGTGCCGTTATTCGGGGCACACCTCGTTTCAGTTTGCGCGCGGATGCGGGCGGAAATACGTGGATAGTGTGTGGATACACACGCGTGCGCTGCGGTTAAAACACGCACCGTTCGCACACACGCAAGCACGAGTGCTCGCGCGCCAACCGGCACATCCTACGCTCTCGAGGATTGCGTCATGTGTGCGCCAGCTCCAGTTGTCGGGTTACGAAATCCTGGAAAATCTACGAGCCCGCGACAAGGAATCGACGATCCGACGCCGCACAGTGGGACCTTCGGTCGAAATCGGAGACGAAATCAAAGAACTTCCGATAGAAATGAGATAGAGCAATGAAATTTCTATTCATACTGCTCTATATCATACAAAACAAACTAAGAGAAAATACGGGACGAAACGATGAGGACATCGCAAAGAACTTAAGCAATTTTGCGTGGTGAAATATGCTACTTTCAAAACGCTCAACTTTAAATGATCATAGTAACTAAAATATTTATTCAATTTCATTAATTTCTTTATTTTCGGGGTCTATAGATGCTTACAAAGCAATACAAATTGATCAGTTTTCAATTTCGAAAAGTCGACTTTTTGGCCAAATGTCCCTAAATTCTTCGATCCAGACCACTGTGCGGCGCACAGTGGGATCTTTTGTCGAAATCGGAGACAAAATCAAAGAACTTCCGATAGAAATCAGATAGAGCGATGAAATTTTTTAAAAATTAAAGCTGAAACTTTTGCAGAATATGGGAAAAATAGGGCGATTATGGTACGAACGTTTTTTAACCTTGAAAGAATTGATTAAACTTGCACAATTTCAAGAAAATTGTGGTTTTTCCAATACCACGGGCGGAAAAATTTTTTTTTGACATGCTATACATCATTTTCCGTAGATTTTTTCACGCTGATTTCAAATCTGGTCTCAAAATTTGTCTACAATCTCAGGATTTTACAAAAATTTTTGTGAACGAAACTAACATAATTACATTATATATAAGAAAACTATAAGATTTGAATTTCCAATTATTATACAATGGTTTTAATAAGGAAAGCAACTGATTCAACAACTACATAAAAATTTATAAAAATAACTAAGTAACAAATTACACAGAAAATATATTCTAATATGTATTATTCGAAAGAGATTATTTTCTAATATTTTTTAGTTCAAACCTCATTTCAATATCTCAAACGGTTCAAAAGTTATACACATATGTCTTTAAATTCTGATCGAGAAATCGTGTCTCTTTTTGCCCAAAAACGAACTTTCTCGTATCGATATTTAATCAATGAACATTGCTTCCCAAATGTCCATAGACCTCGGAAATGAAGAAAATAGTACAATTTAATAAATATTATAGTTGTAATAAACATTGAAAATTGTACATTTTAAGAGGAGTATTTTTCACGAGAAAAATTGCTTCTCTTTGATGCGATGCCCTGACGTTCCTATTTAATATTTTCTCTCGCTTTTTTTTTAAATTGAAGAGCAGATTTTTGCTATAAGAAATCGTATCTTACATTATTAATTAGTCTGCATAATATATTAATAATCAATGCTGAACTAAATGGAGAGAATTTTTAAAATTCTTTATAATCGGTAAGGGATATCTTTTAAGCGCCCTCGCGTTCACTTTCTAACAAATTGGTATATTTTTAGTACACCTTCCTCTAAATAATCATGAAAGAATTCATTCCCCCCTCGCCCCTCTGCTCAAATTATTATTGTTTAAAGCTATTAACGTTGGACGCGGTATCGCATCAATCGTTGAAACTCTGCAAGGAGAGGCGTTCAACAACAACAATTGTGATACAATTTTTCTTTAACCTATCCATGACCTGACATTTCCACATTATCCATTTCAAGTTTCATGCCAATATCTTTTACGATTTCCAATAAAAAATTATAATTATTATGAATTTTAATAAAAAATATCTTTGACACACTTGTAATGCGTTTTTACCTCTCCGGTAATTTTTGTATGTGTTAATTGCAACAAGATTTCTCGAATTTATATTTTACGTATTCCATAAAACGTTATATGCTTCAAACGTAAATATAAAAAATACATATTTGGAAAGTAAAAAATAGTTTGTAAGATTATATTTAAAAAAATTTTTTTTTAATCAAAAATATCCATGAAAATTAATAAAAAATTATTGTTTAACAAATGCAAAAAATATTGAATTACACATAGTTAAAAATGACTATTTTTTAAATATTTTTAGTGAAAATTTCATTGCAATATCTCTACTGGTTCAAAAGTTATAACAAAAAGAGACGATTTCTCGATCCGGACCACTGTGCGCCGGGACGCGATCGATGGAAACGACGCTGAATTATTTCGCAGACTTTCATGGAGAGATCGGGATTAGGCGATTCACCCCCACCACCCCTCTCTCCGTCCCCACTCTTGCGCGATCAAAAATTTAACGATGGAACTGCGGAGCGCGCCGCTGTTTCGACAATTCAGCGGGGGAAATTGAATTTTGATAATGATGCTCTTCATACAGAAAGTCACGTTCTTCGGTAGGCTTCGAAATGAATTTTATTTTTGAATTATTGACATTGTTAACATATTACCGACTGGTGATTACCGCATAATTTTAAAAAATCCATGGTACATGGCTAAACACTTTTTAATGGAACCTTCAATAGCAACAGCAATTTTCATTGTGAATTAACAAGTCACCATCTAATAGTTTCACATTTAAGATTGCAATGTAAAAGAAAATTTCTACGCTTTCTTTTGGTACAGCACACTGAAAATCCTGATTGAAAATCCTATTAATAGGCTTAGTTAGTGTTGGAAAATGTTCCAATAAATTCAAGCATGTATTTATTATCATAAATATAGCGGAAGGTCTGGATAAATTAGATCATTAGAATTATTAAGACTTTTTCTTAGAAAGTGATTCAATAAATTCAAGCATATAATAAATATCGGGACACTCTGTCCACATCACATTAGACTGAACTGTTTATGGACACTTCAGATACCAACGTTTGGACTCGTTCTAATTCGGAAAATGTCAGAAATAAATTGCTAAAGTTTCCATAAAATTATAAATAAAAGAAAAAACAAATTGTACAACTATTACCTCACCGATAATCTCGTATGGTGTTGAATATCGTGCGCATCTTCCTCCCCTATATCGAGGCACTACTGCATTACACGAGCCGTGCGTGCACCAGTTGTTTTTGAAATGGTTTTCAATTTAACGCCAATTAAATTGCACGCTGACATTTCGATCGCAAAATCAAAAAAAGAGCAGGACACAACGTGGACGAGACAATTCCTCCGGACCGGAAATAGAGAGTTGAAACAAATCCTCGAAGTGTGACTGGACGAGATAGTTCCGAAAAAAGGCAAAAATTAAAGACCGGTGGAAATTTGGCTTTCGCGAATCACAGGCGCAAACTTCGCACAATTATATCGCTGGGACAGTGTGCGTATGTGCGTGTGTGTGCGCAGTGGTTAACAGGAAACAGAGGAAATATAAAATGAATTACGGCCGGGCCAGACACGTTTGTGTCTACCATCCTTTACGGTTAATACGAGAAAAAATGCATATTCGTGTTTCCCGTGGACGATGTTTTAATCCTGTCCCTGCATCCACTTCGCCCGCCGACGATGTAAGACAAGGTCCAGCTGCGAACGCGTGATTCAAACCTGCCCGGGGATATTAACATAATTCATTTTGACGAAGGAACGTGCTCGGTCGCCGGCTGAATCCTTCGAGGATTTAAACGTGACAAGTGATAAGAATCGCCGACTACACATTTAAGTCGTTTCATTCTATCACGCAACAACTAATTGTACAGGTTTAGCACTCCAAATTAATCCTTTCGTCGATCGTATTCATTTTTTCGCACTTCAAATTAAGTCTTTTACAAATTCATCATTTTGCGAATCAGCTTCACCATTTCACAGATCAAATTCACCGTTTTGCAACTCAGGATTATCTGCAAATTTGTTTTCTGAAGCTACTTTAACAAAAAAATATCTAAATATTATTATTAGACTGTGGATCTTTATGCATTTATGGCTTATAAAAATTTTCAAAAAATGCTATTTTCAAAAAGTATTAAATTTGACAGAATGTAGTACGATTTTTATTTATTTTGAATCTACAAATGCCATTACCAATTAAAATAGCATTTTAATTTGTCCCACTTCCTTAAAATTTGTCTAAAAAATTTGAAAATTGCATAAACATCCGCACTCTAATTATTATAATACATACACTTTCGTCCATAAGTCACCTGACACTTATTCAAATTTGGATGCAGACGATTTTTTGTTATTAAAGGACCTATGTTAAGAAATAAAAATGGTATTTACTAATTTTTTCAAATGTAGAGAACATATAAATCAAATGTGGCCAAAAAATATTCTACATTTTCCAAATTTTAATTATTATTCTTATATTTTCTAATTTTTCAAATTTAAGTTGGGGCAAGTGTTTTCCAATTTGGTTTCTAGAGCTGTCCATAATCATCCCACAATTTCTTTTCTCCAACATTTATTCAAATAGTATATTTAGTTTTGCATTCAAATATTATCGTACAATAGCTACATCTAATCAAAATAAAACAATAAAATCAAGCTGGAAGATTGTATTCTTTAATTACCATTTTGTTTCAAGATGTAGGGGGTTAAAGAAAGAAAACTATTAATTAAATAAACCAAACAATTGAGGTAGATTATTTTCTGCAAAATCGGGATAAATGTTGTTCTTCTCGTTTCGTAAGCAGATTGTAAAATATCTTGTGTTGATAGCATAAACTATAGCAAATCATCTGCCAACATGTGAACACTGAACACACAAAGAAGTCTGTCACATGTGCACCAACAGTTTGTTTTGGTAAGTTGAATATACAAAATTCAATGCGCACGTGGTATCCTAACAGTAAAACTTTATGAAGATTTTCTTTTATGCATATACATATTTTTAAACTTATTTAAATTACAAGTTTTTCGATCATATTACGTTCTTCATTTACAAAATTGTTATTTCCATTTTCGAATTTATCCTACCATCGATAAATAGTTCATTAATTTACTACATTTCGATCAAACACTACTCAATATTATTTAAGTTAACATTATTGTATGTAAAAAAATCATATAGAATGGAATTATTCTAGGTCGGAAGAAATGTTTCATTTTCTGGTTAAAAACGAACAACTTTATAAACAGCGATGACTTGATCATACACCCAACATAGAGAATATCGCAAAGTAATCTCCCAGTGAAAGGTTAAAATTGCGAAAAAAGAAAATCGTTTCATACAATCGACTGCGTTCTATCGAGAAAGATTCCAGGGAATTTTTGTACGCGGTAAATGCCGAGAAACTCGGTTTATGCGTCGCGAGCACAACTCGAGTACAGGGGACCGCATTTTCGCGAGAAAGAGGCATGTAATTCGGAGATGGCAATTTCTATAGAATCCATACTCGCTCGAATGGAATGAAATTTCAAGGGAAAAGGAAAACATGCATCGCAAGCAGAACATTCCCAGTTCCATCATCCGCGGATGCGATTCCGCATGCGAACAGCCGAAAATCGGGACGAGGCCGCGGTGGCTTATTGGGTTCTTATGTTAAACAAAAACCATATATAATAGGCACGCAACGTTCGGACGACGGAATCGTTGGACGCACGTGGCCTCTCGGAATTTCATACGCTTCCTTCCTATTATTTACGACGTAACAGAATACAGAGTGACACGAACACACGCATACAGGAACGAGAAAAAGAAAAAGGGACAACAGCTCGTGGAAGCAAGGGGGCGAGGGGGTAGAGCAGCTAATGTAAAATCGAATTTCCCCCGGTCGGATGGAAAACAAAGTGGAGGGAACAAAGAGAATATCTTCTGCGAGGAATAATTTTGTATCGACTACATCCACCGGGTAGTTTCCCGATGGTTTTGAATAATTCACCGAGAACCGTTTTATTCGTTCGACATGTCATGCAATTTGTAATATTACCGGGCGAAATGTCTCCCCTATTCGTTACGGCGGACAACCCGCTGCAATTAAAGAGTTCTGCTTTGCAATTCCTATCCCCCGTATACGGCGAATATGTTTTCGTCCGCAGACAGTTTAACCCTTAGCATCATAAAGTGGATCGATGCTCTTTACCCGTGGAGAAGTCTTTCGAAGACAGCGTTCTTCTCCTTGTTATGCACTGCGATTTTGATTGTGCCACATCTCTAATGCGACGGAAACGAAGAAAATCAATTTACAAAGCGGCTGCCGGTTGTAATGTAATGTATTATAATTTATGGGGTACTCGATCCGCCTCCTGTTCCACTGTATCGTTGCAAATTGCTGATTGCGGATCTTCTGCTCAACAAAGTGGAAAAAGTAGCTTTATTTTACGTTATTCTTTTCTTGGTCGTGAATATGTGCTTTGGCGTTTATACAAACCATTTTTGCAGTGATCGTGGGGCAATATTTGAATGAATACTTTCTTCAGGAATATTAAAATTTGTGGCTTCATTAAACTTCATTAAAAATAATAAGAAATAATCGAAGATTAAAGGAATTGAAGAACGTCAATATATTTTCAATGTATAAAAATTAGTGAAGGCAACAAAATATTTCTATTTCGTACTTCTTGCATTACTGCAGACAATATTTATCTTACAAAAGAATCCACAGTCTAGTACTAACGTATTTTTTAAACTAGAATATTACAAGTTGAAAACCATTGAAAAATTCAATGCAATGTAGTTGGACCAAAGTTCCAGAATATTAAAAACGATTAATCAATTCTGTATTATTTCATTTCATTCTAGAACTGTAAAGGAAAATCAATTCTTGCTAGCGAATTGAATATAAAAATTCGATATTACTTCAGCCAATTAACATTTCAACAATTTGTTATTTTCTTGACATACAATACTGTGCAAAAGAAAGAAGCACCCAGTATAATTATAAGATATAATGACAAACAATATCTTTATGTAGAAATTGTATTGTACAATGATTGATTTATAATTCGCAATAACACATATTCTCAGAACTATTCAATTAAACAGCGGAATTCTTTTTCAAAACTTTTACTGTATTCTTATTTGAGTTTTTACGCTTTTCTATTAAATATGGCCAGGTGGTTCTTTCTTTTGCACAGTAGTGTATTTAGCTCTTTCATGGACAGTTTACCAGGTTCATCTTATTTATTGATAATCACGAAAAGAAGAAATTTAATTTCCGTTATTGAAGCTTATGTTATCGCGTTGTACGTCAATGGTAAACGACAATGCACAGGGATAGCAATAGCTGCCACTGCCAGAGCAATTCGAGGATGCTTCAAGATACCAGTATATGGGTGCATTATGGTGGTCTGGTCCAATCAGCTGGAGGAAGACAATTTACATAATATGTAATGAGATTGCCTTATTAGAAACGGTCTATCGAATCAAGCATCCGGTTGTCTCTGCTATAAACCGTATACGCAAATTGGAAACTGGAAACTGCTTCCGATCAATTTCGATTAGAATTATAAGCGTTGTATTAAAAATGCAATTTAAAATTATATTAGACCATCGTTAAACGATTATCATAACACGATCGCCTATCACATATAATTGCGGATTTAAACGTTTTCAATTTTACAAAATTATCCAGAGAAGAAATGAATTGTATATGTAGCTCTTGTATCTTGCAATGTATACAAACAATTTTTATTTTGCATAAAGATTCACCATCATTTATATAGTTAGAAGATATCCTGAATTGCATAAATGGTGTTTTTCAAGTTTTGTAATGAAATATAAAATAAATAGAATATTGTTTTTTCAATTTGAAGCATATTATTCTTATATCGAATGGACTTGGGCTGTTTCAAATTTGATGATAAATCTAGTTGTTAATTTTGAAAGTGGCTTAAATCCATTCTTGGTAAGAAGACATATATTATTCACGTAATAATTGCTATCATTTTAATAGGAATTGTAAATTTAACTCTCTTAGATACTTTTATAGTTTTAATTTCATTGAAACGCAAACTCTTAAATATCTCAATTTAAACTTAAATGGACTTAGGCCACTTTCAAAATAAACGGCTCATATATCATTAGACTGTGGATTTTGTGTACTACAATAATAAGCGTAGATCAGATGCAATACATTCAAACCGTTTAAAAATACTGTTGCTCAATTATTTTCAACCCTTCAAAATTAAGAGAAGAAATAAATGTAGCGTCTGCATCTTACAATGAACTTGGACCATTTTTATTTTCCATAGAAATTCGCAGTCAATGCATAATGGACGTTTCACGTGCGAAAGAATTCAATTCGCTTTCGCTTTCAATAAAACGCTGTATCAGTGTGACCAGATCAAAACTTGTGTCCCCACTGTACCTTCCCCTTCCGCCGCGGCCGATCACGTGACATTTTCCCCTGAATTCGTGCTCCCTCCCCTGATTTGGCGATTCTGCCGTGTAATAAGCTTGAGGATCATCAAGTTCTATTTTGAAATTGCCGACAAAGCATCAAGGAAAACGCCGCGAGCACAATCGTGGATTGTTTGCAGATCTGAGATACGTTCTCGCTATTAATCACCTATATCAGTCACGTTCGATGGAATTTCTGAAGATAGGGATCGCTCATTCTATATGCCGTCACGTTTCATGGTATAAATCTTATCTCGTCATTTGTCTTGGTGAAAAATATCTCCGCGACTTCATGACGAAAGATACACATAGTAAGAGTCTCCATTGATTATAAGGCATGTCCCACAACGTGGAAGTACGCGTAACATTGTGGTCGTTGGACTTCGTGGCTTCAATTTTTATGATTCTAAATCAGTTTATAATTGTTTTTAAACGTGAACTTTGTGGTTTTAATGAAGATTTTTATACCTCAAGTGTAAATCAAGTTGAAATTATTTTTAAAAAGTGAAAGTCTAGCAATTTTACTATTTGTTAACAAGAAACTTCGTACTTTAATGGAGATTTTTATGCCTCAAGTGTAAATCAATTTGTAATTATTCTTAAAACGTGAAAGTCTATAGCAGTTTTGATACTTGTTAACAAGAAACTTCGTACTTTAATGCAGATTTTTATGCCGCAAGTGTAAATCAATTTGTAATTATTTTTAAAAAGTGAAAGGTCTATAGCAATTTTACTATTTGTTAACAAGAAACTTTGAGGCTTTAGTGAAGAGTTTTATGTCTGAAGTGTGTACATCAATTTACAATTATTTTTAAAAGTGAAAGTCGATAGCAATTTTATTATTTGTTAACAATAAACTTCGTACTTTAATGAAGATTTTTATGCCTTAAGTGTAAATCAATTTACAATTATTTTTGAAAAGTGCACAAGTCTATAGCAATTTTGCAACCTGTTGACAAGAAAATGCACAAAATTTTAAAAACAAATTTAAAATACCTGCGTATTAACATAAGAGTTAAATTTGCATGTAAAGAACCCTAGGAAAAATGTCAATCAATTTTTGGTGCTGCATTGCACTTTGAAAACTCATCTCAACCTTCACACACTTATTTTTTGCCAGTTTTGAAAAAGGAACGCGCTCTTAATTCTATTTATCTTAATTATTATAACCAGACCATTACAATATAAAAACATCTTTCGCTCCGGAAAAATTACATCGACGATTCAAACTACAAATTCAAGATCAGCATTAAGAAAAATCAGTATATTTGTTCTTTATCGTAGTGCATGTTTCCGCAGAAGCAACAAAGATATTGAAGTRGATAAGATAAACGAAATATCCTGCGCACGTGTATTCCTCGAATGCGAGATAAATAATAACTAGACTGCGGATCTTTATGCATTCATAGGAATATTAAGCAGTTGAAATTCAAAATTGAAGATGTCAATATAYGATTTCTCCTCTATCAAAATTATTAAAGAAAGAAAGAAYATTCTATTTCCTGCTATCGACGCAGRTAATTTTTATTCTGCATAAAGATCCGCAGTCTGATAATAAGAAAAATTTCAGAAAGCTCTGTAGTTTCTCGAGAATAAAATCGCAAAGCTCGCCTCGCTTTCGCCGCTGCGCGCCGGGTTTGCCCGCGAGCGAGTTTTCCATAGAACGAGAAGTTCTTTCCGCGTAAAGACACGCGATCGAATTTATTCCACAACCTAATATTGCGGATCGAATGAACCTGTATTATCAAGAGAACATCCCTTTCGTCGCTCGGCCTGCGGAACGGAATAGAATACACCAAAAGGGTGGATTACATTTTCCGGCAGTGTGTCTTGAATGCGATGGAATACCTTTGACGTTCCGCGAATCAATCGCGTTTGGCTGAATACTCGGGGATTTCGGTGCCGAGCGAAACGAGGAGATATTTAATAAAATCCATGAAACGGTTCGATGAAGTCTGGGAGCGTTTTTAATGGCACTCTCCGCCATGATCCGTCCCCGGGGCCCTCGATATTTATGAGGCAGTCATAAATTTCCATAGCCACGAGAAATGATTTAAATGTAAAGTATTGTTAATACACCGCTCGCGGCTCGTTAGCGGATCCTGGAATTGTATAAACAGGTCGAGCAATATCCTCCGCCAGTAGTCCGTCCATTATAATATCCGTTAATCGTGCCTGGTTGTAATAACACTGTGGATAATCGTGTTTTTCAGTTTATCTTGTGCCAGCGTCGAGTACTGTTCGACTGTTCCACCGGGGCCTCGCTAATTGTATTGATAAACAATGCCGTTGAAACTTCTGCATTAAACCGTTCTAATTATCTTTATGGTCATTACAAGACGATTAAACACACCGTGAGAATCTGACCCTAGGCTATCCGTTCCAGCCGAGACGGGTATTCGCGTATCTAGATACGAGATTTGCACTTTATGCTTCTGAATTTAGTATTCTAATTCTAGGGTGTTGAACACTTCTTTTGGATGACATATTTATTGTACATGCTGTAACTAGCAAAATAGAATATACTAGAATATACTAGGGTATACTAAAATATACTAGAATACATGTACTGGAATGTACTAGAATACATGTACCAGAATGTACTACAATACATGTACTAGAATGTACTAGAATGTACTAGAATATATGTACTATAATGTACTAGAATATACTTGAATGTACTAGAATGTACTAGAATACGTGTACTAGAATATATGTACTAGAATGTACTAGAATACATGCACTAGAATACATGTACTAGAATGCACTATAATGTACTAGAATGTACTAGAATACATGTACTAGAATGTACGAGAATACATGTACTAGAATGTACTAGAATACATGTATTAGAATGTACCAGAATACATGTACTAGAATGTACTAGAATACATGTACGAGAATGTACGAGAATGTACTATACTATACTAGAATATACACAGTATAATATACCACAACATATTATACTAGAATATACTAGAATATAGTACAACGTACTAGAATATCCTACAGTATACTATAATATACTAGAATATACTAGAATATAACATGATATACCAGAACGAACTATACTATACTAGAATATAACATAATGTACTAGAATATCCTGTAGTATACTAGAATATAGTAAAATATATTAGAATATACTATAATATATTATAATATACTAGGTAAAATTCGTCTAACATTTGTCCACAACATTTAAACAAAGCGTTGAATAAAAAAATAGAATTTTCCCTGTAAAATAGGAAATAGAGTTTGATAATATTAACAAAAGCAGGAAATACAACATAGAAATGTTGTATTTGTTATATGTATTTGTATTAATACAACATAGAAAATGTTTTATTTGTTGAACAATGTATATACATTCCATAATTATCAAAATATACACATAAAACTCTTGTGAACACGAAAATTTCCAATGAAAAACATAAATGTTTTTCTTAAATGTTTTTCTTAAAGCATAAATGTCTTTCTTACAATCTATGAGTAAGAAATAAGAATAATAAGCAAAATAAAATTATTCGAACAATCACTTACGAGATGTTTCATTCCTGTTTCAGGTCAAGAATGATTACACGATCCGAGACGTTGCCGACTGTAATTCCGGTAAGTGTCTAAACTAATGATAAAAATTGCTTCCGTCTCGCGGACGAACTATACAGAGAATTTGACGAATGGCAACAAACGAGTTGCGCTCGTTATTGTTGCCACATAGTGCGCTCTCGCGGGGAATTATTTTTTTTAACGTGCCCCGGAAGAAGGGAAATGAAAAAACCCGAAATAATAGTCGCGGTATATATTTTTTCATTGTTCAAAAACGCATTAAGATGGAAATTTACGAGGCTTATAAATATCGTTTTATGAAATGTTACGAAAGCGTAAATGTCGCCCACGCCCGGCCAATTGGATTTATCCTGGCCACGGTCTTTTTTCTTCCCACACCGTTAAACAAAAATGGCGCTCGAGCTTGCAACACACCGGCCGGAATTTCCGTATTTATGGCAATCGCATTTCGATAATAAATTCGGCCTCCGCGTAATTAATGCAAATTTATTAATACACGAATTATACCGAGCCCCACCCCTCTCCCCCTTCTCGCCCAAAAGCCACTTTAATCAGATTATTTCCGACCGAGGCGGACCAAAAAAAAATAGAAGACGGATATTGAAGGAGTACTTGAGCGGATTAAAATTGAATTGTATTTTAAATTCATTTCATAATGAGGCTCGGCAAAGCGAACGCGCACGGATAGAACCCGTGGACGGTCTTATTTCATTCTCCGCTTCTTTCCGGTCCCCGTAAGCGGTTAAAAATAAATTCTCACATCATTTAATGCACGCTGAAAGTGCAGTTTATCTAGTTTCGAAACTTAACCGGATTGCGTCACCGGAAAAGACCCAGGATAATTCTCTCTCTCTGTAAAGCACAAACGCAGTTACGACACGTGCGAAGTACGGTTGCCGGCTGTATTTATCTCCGCTATCGAGGTATGTAGTATTTCTTGTTACACTGGGAAACCCGATGATAATGGAACTCTTCCTTCCTCTAGGTTTTATTAGCGCGTTCATATTCGATCGTTCCATTCAGATAAATATATCTTTATCTCGATCGTATTTGTTGGTTAATATAGAATGGTTAATGTTTTCGGCGCAGAGGTTCGATCGTTTGTTACTATATTCTATAAAGCAATTTTGCAAATTTGCAAGTTAAATACTCGACGTTTCGATCTTTGTGTTCAGATCATTTTCAAGATCAATTAGAATTGCGTCTGTAAAATATTATATAATTTCAAGAATAATGATGAAATTAGTTATATGTTATTTAGAAAAATTACCCACTTGCTTGTGATGAAATTAAATAACTTCGTTGATACTGTGAAGCACTAAACATTTGGCAAGGACGTATCAGATCAAAGATCGAAGTTTGACCAATCAATATTTGGCGGTAAATTTGAAATTTATTTTACAGACGCAATTCTAATTAATCTCGAAAATGATCTGGACAAAGATCGAAACGTCGAGTATTTAACTTGGTAATTTGCAAAATTGCTTTATAGAATATAGTAACAAACGATCGAACCTTTGCGCCGAAAACATTAATCATTCTATATGTTTCATTCAGAGTTGGGCAAAAATTTAATCTGGTATTTAACAATTCAACTCCTACTTTAGTCGTTAATTGCAGTTAACGATTACATTCTTTTTAATTGTAATCGTCAATCGGGTAATTGATTAATGATTAACTGCTGAAATTTCGAAATGAAATACGGAATCAATACTGTATGCATACTGACAAAAATGTAAACTGAGTTTAGGTATATTGTCATTTGGTCTATAATACGATCTCTATGTGCCTACTTATTACAATTTATGGATAGATTAAATCAGTCTCCGATTTTTCGATGATTTCTTTTTTTAATCAACGATTGACTAGCTAGAATGTAATTAACTTCATCAATCGATTGAATCAATCGTCGATTTCTCAATGATTAATCATACTTTTTTAATCGTACACATTAATCAATCAATCTTGGTTACAAATTTAATCGATTAATGCCCAACTCTGGTTTCATTTGCTTTACCCTTCCATTTTTTAAATAAAACGATTCGGTTCGTGCTAAACGTAAACGTGGGGAAGCTTTTAGTTAGATGTAAACGATCAAATGTTGGTTGAATTGTAATACTGTTTAATTTGTAATATCTAGACTGGATATTCCTCTAAAACAAAAATTTCTGTAATCAAGTGCAAGAAATGGCAGCCATGCAGAAGCTTCTCCCTTTCTTGAATAATCTTAACGAGTTCGGAATAATATGCTCTTTTTCAATAAAATGGTTCGCTTCGTGCTGAACCTTGTGTAGGAAAGGTTTTAGTTAAATGTAAACGACTAAATGTTGGTCGAATTGTAATACTGTTTAATTTGTAATATCTAGACTATGGATATTTTTCTGAAACAAACACTTTGGTATTCAAATGCAAGAAATACCAGCCGGACAGAAGATTCTCCCTTTCTTGAATAATCTTAACGAGTTCGGAATAATATGCTTTTTTCAATAAAATGGTTCGCTTCGTGCTGAACCGTATGTAGGAAAGCTTTTAGTTAAATGTAAACGACTACTATAATAGTAATATCTAGACTGGATATTTTCCTAAAACAAAAATTTCTGTAATCAAGTTCAAGAAATGGCAGCCATGCAGAAGCTTCTCCCTTTCTTGAATAATCTTAATGAGACCTCTAAGGGAGGTTTATACAGCTGAACGTAATTTACAGTGTGTTGTTTTAATCTCTCGACTATTTTAAGTTGCACCAACTTTTCAATATACAGGGTGTCTCGGAATGTGCCATCTGATGCTCTTCATGGATATCCAAAAACAAGTATAACATTTTAAAAAACTAGAATGACCATAAAATCTTAAAAATTGATCTTGAGAAAAATGGTTTTATATAGTTAACTTTGTCCTGAGAATCTTCTTCATACAATCGTAAATAGTGCAGACATTTTTTAAAAAATTTGCCAAAAAACGATCATTAATAAAAACAATTTTGATAAAATATAAAACGGTTATTAATATGTATTTCTCCCTGTTTTAATACACTTTGCATACCAGCGAACGCTACGGATAAATTTTTTACTCTATCTGTGGCTGCACATTGAACGCAAACAAATAATAAACGCATTATTATAAAAATATTGGGCCACTTGACAAAATATGAGAATATTATTCCCATTTTAATACGTTTTGCATATTTGCTGGCGTTGGAGTAGTACTTTACAACGCAAAATAACAATAATAAATGTGTTATTATAAATAATCTGGTCTGCTTGATGCAATATATTAGTATTCATATTTCTCCTCGTTTTATTATACTTCGCATATTCGCAGACATCAAAAAATAAATTTCGATATCTGATGCAGCACATTGTATACAAATTGGTAATAATAAATTTATTATTATAAATAATTTCGTCCGGTTAGTACAATATGGAAATATGATCTTAGACTGCGAGTTTTGTTCATTTATAACAAAAGTGTGTGGGTGAAACACTAAAATATAATACTGTTATATTATTTGAATACCTATTTAAATGATTAAGAAAGTCGGTGTACGTGGGTATGAAAGTGGGTGTACAAAGTATTCGTACACCTTTTAAAATAGAATAACTTTTTTATAATTGTAGCAAACGACCTGATTTTTTATAATCAATTAGAAGCATTGGTTTACTAAATGATTTGCAAAAAAGATTTTCTAAAAATTACAATTTACGAGGTTGCATGCAAAAATAAAAAAAGCATTTTTTAAAACTTTTTTATTTGGGTTCCTAATGAAAATTTGATTCCTAATGAAAATTTCATCGGAATCGGTTGACGCAGAAAAAAACGACACGCATCGAAAGATGTAAGAATCTGAGGATTTTAAGCAGAAGCTGACCAAAAGTCGCGAAAAACTGTGATTTTCATCAAATTTAACCACTTGTAGCTCTTCGGTATGTTCATCGATTTTTATGAAATTTTCAGCATGTGTATAACTAAGATATATCTACAAAACATATATTTTAAATTTTCGTTAAGGGCCCAAATAAAAAAGTTTTAAAAAGTGCCTTTTTTATTTTTGCATTTAACCTTGTAAATTATAATTTTTCGAAAATCTTTTTTGCATATCATTTCGTAAACCAATGCTTCTAATTGATTATAAAAAATCAGGTCGTTTGGTACAATTATAAAAAAGTTATTCTATTTTAGAAAGTGTACGAACACCTTGTACACCCACTGTATTTATTTGATGCCTGCTTTCTGCAATTGAGAATAAGATTGGCAATATTTTATTACTATTTTTTTAAATGGGCACTGCAAAGATGTGTCTACTATTAAACAAATTACAAATATTTGTTATAGAATTTTCCCATTTTCTCCTGAACCATTTGCAAAAATATTTATCCAGGAAGATTCGCCACATAAATAAATCCGAAAGTCTAAAGCAGAGTATCGAGCACGAAACGATTGGAAATAATAATTCGGATAGTTGGCCCGGGCTTATACAATAAATAATTAACGACGGCTGGGGTTCCATTATAGCGAACGGTTAGCCGGTAATCTCGATTTCTCAACGAACCACAATTTTCCTTTCCCCGAGCGGAGCCGAGTGGTTTAAATTAAAGCATCGCAGGAGTAAACGCAGTTCCTCGCATTAAATTATGGAAGGGCTGTCTTCTTCTATCTAATTTACCCGTCGCCGCGAGTTAAGCTGATGCCGGGAATTAAGCCCGCCTCTATAAATTCATTGGAAGATAATTCCACTTACAGTTAACATAATTCTTGGATTTTCCTCGGCGAAGTGAGATTCGTACAATCGACTTTGGTCAGCCTTTGGCGAGAGGTCATTGTCTTTCGCCGGATGGAGAACAGAGAGAGAGAGGGAGTTGGTTTACTTTGAGTCTCCCGAGGTGAAGTCTCTACTTCTGAGGTATGCAGCCCCTTTGCGAGTGACTTATCAAATTTGATATTAAAATCAGCTAGACCAGCTCTTCTCGTTCCTTACGCTTTAATTACGGCCTTTTTTGTCTAGCGACGGGAACGGGAGGGGCTGAAACTTCCTTTTAAAGTAAAATCTCTGTTGAAGTATGCCGGGTAGAACACGGTTGTTAAGCATTCTGATGAGCTCCGACGCCGAA
Source organism: Lasioglossum marginatum (assembly GCA_028455795.1). NCBI lineage: Eukaryota > Metazoa > Arthropoda > Insecta > Hymenoptera > Halictidae > Lasioglossum > Lasioglossum marginatum. Next base: position 9,551,946 of record CM052250.1, on the reverse strand, counting down.
TTCTTCTTATTATAATGTTATCTTTTCTCTTTGTCTTAGATCGAAGAACCTGTATTATTAATGCTCTTCGATGCACTCGGCAATCACATTTTAGCACGGAAAAAATATTATTGAATTACACACATAATAATAGCACAATAGCTCAACTCCTTTTCGTACCGATGTATACAGGCTGTCCCGAAAATGTATTACCTTGAAACAGGTGATTCCTATGAAAAACACCGACCAATCAGAGCGCTCGTACTACAGAACGAGGCGTGGCGTTGATGGAGGCGAAAACACTCTGCGGTAGCCGCGCTCTGATTGGCCCGTGTTTTTCGTTGATAACTCCTTAACAAAACCTCGCAGAACAATTTCGTAAAGGAAAAAGTTGTTTCAAATAACTTCAATAACAAAGGAATCACCCCTTTCAAGTAAGTACAAATTTATAACTAAATAAAAGACTAAATTATTTTTCTCTTCATTTTAAATAAAATAATTCTGAAGAAATGTTCTCTACAAGCACAGTTTATATTCGTTGCCCAGTCCAAGAAACCCCAAAACACGAGTTTCGATTTTAAAACATCTGTGAAAGTCTTAAGAAAAACGCTATCGCTGGTATTTTTCAAACAAATAATAAATGTTTGCACTTAACTATTGATTCCTGTAGTCTATCCACTAGATTACACGGTCCAACAAATTTCAATTTTTTTTGACGTTTCGATTCTCACTATGCGATTCTTATTTTTTTAATGTGAGTTTTTCGTGCTGATTCCGAATCTGCCCTTAATTTTTCCCCTAGACGCACAGTTTTCGAGAAATTTGAGTTCGAAAAAAAACATATTTTTCTACTTTAAACAAATATTGTGATGTTATTATGAAAGATATTGAATTTTTCTGAAATTCCTGAAATTTTTTTCCGAACTTTCCTGAATGATAGTGATATCCAATATTAATACATTATGATTGTTTAAACATGTTTAAATAATCATTAAAGACGGAGAGACACCACTTTTGCACCGCGCCGTATCCCGTGAAACGGCCGTTCTAGTTCAATTTCCAATCAAAACTTGTTTGCAGTTTATTTCACTAGTTGAACAAACACCTAGTTGTTCCCACATACATACATACAAGTATGAAGTTTGTTTCAAATACTTTCAATGCCAATTACCAATATACCATAACATCTAAATGGTATATAAACAAGTGCGATGAGGTTATAAGGACAAGCCTTGGTTTGAATTTACCGCCAAATATTGATTGGCTAAATCGCCGATCATTTCTTTTGATTCGTGTTCGTTGATATACGTCGTACCTTTGTATGGTGTGGTTCAGCCTTAACTCACATGGCTTCGGTTTTATGCCAACCAACATGCAGCTCACCACATTTATTTCCAAATTTCAATAACTTTTGTAAAGAAATTGTTTTCACACAGCAAGTACGGAATTTTTTGTGATATAATAGCCAATACCCTATTTAGTTAACATACATTAAAACATACGATTTTTTATAGACGCAATTTCTCTTGAAAAGGATCCATATCCAGATCGAAACGTTGAGAATAATTTAAAAATTTGCAAAATTGCTAGTTAGTCAAAATTAGATCGAACCTATGCGCCGAAATGATTAAAAAGTTTATTCAGTAATTTACGATCGACAAAGAAGAATTTCTGTTCTAGTTCATGTCGGGCGAAGATATTTTGCTTCCTGGTTCGAAAAAAACGTCGACGTTGCTAACTTCAAAGGGTGGTTTCTCAAGATAAAAGTCTGCTCTATCGCGTGGTATAGTTCGATTTTCCGCTAGACCCTTATTTTTTGAGATGAACTGAAAAATATCCTCAAAAAATGGTGCAAAAGTGGTGTCTCTCTGTCTTTAATCATTGTTTAAACATATTGAAACAATCATAATATATTAATATCGGATATCACTGGATTCGGGAAAGTCTACAGAATCGTTTGCTGTAAAGAACAATTCAATATCTTTTATAATAACATCACAATATTTGTTTAAAGTTGAAAATTTTGTCTTTTCTTCAAACTCAAATTTCTCAAAAACTCTGCCTCTAGGAGAGAAATCAAGAGCAGATTCGGAATCAGCACGAAAAACTCTATAAGAATCGCATAGTGAGAATCGAAACATTTTTTGGCTGTTGGGACAATGTTATTGAAGCAGCCCGGTAGAATGGATTGAAATCACTCAACACGGAGAAGAAGCGAAATTTCTTTCTCAATGTTCCCCCTTGAAAGGCGTCTAAACTTGACACACACGAGCGCTTCTACCGTGCAAATCTTCCTCGAACCATGTCAATTTTCCTCCGCTTCGCCGTGGAATATTCTCCTCGGTGGAGCTTTCAGTTTAACGCGCTCTTTGTCTTGGGCTGGCCGTTGCGAAGCTTTCGGATTCGCTTGCGACGACGACGACGACGACGGTCGTATCGTCCTTTATTTTATCCGGGTAACTGTCGTGCATCGATTTCACGGAACATTCTGCACAAGTATATTGTTACTCGAGTATCAGCTTAAAGAGACTACAACTCGACGAGACAAAGCGATTGATTGTAACGCGATAGTAAAGGGAGATATAAAAGGAACGAGTGGTATCTTCCTCTCGGATGTTCCCCGACAGAGAAAGAAATCCACAAAAGAAATCCGGCGCAGTGATTACCGGCAGAGAGACGCACTCGAGGAATTGGAATAACGCTCGAGAAATGATATTTTTTATTCCCTTCGGACGCTTCCTTTTTCCTTAATCCGCCGGCCTGGCTGCTGCAACCGAACGCAACGCCAATTCTCTTTTTCTTTCGCTTTCTTGTTTTCCCCTTTCTCGCTTTGATAATTTTTCGAACGCGTAAAAGGCCGCGACGCGACCGTTTGATGCAGTAATCATCGGCCCTGCGACGTTTGAATTGCAACCACCAAATTACATGGTATGTAATTTGTATGTAATAGGCAAACACCTTGCCTACCACAAGTATGGTTGCGTCCTCGATGGCGAACGAGAAATTTGTAATCATGTAGCTCGATTGTTATCAGTGTAGGCTACAATCTATTAGCCGACGTTGATCTTTTGACTGGTCAGCTCCTAACTCGGTCGAACAATGGCCCTAACCCTTGAGTGTGGATTGTTGGAGGCGGAATTATTCAAAGTTCATAATTATTTAGTGTGGTTTGATGTAACTGGTTGGAGGGTTAGAAGTCTTAAACTGCGAGTGGGTTAGCGGAGGAATTTGTTGATTATTGGGTTTTTACTCAGTGGAATACTATAGAAATATATCTTTATTATAAGATACGAGAACACGTGTTCGCGACGCCTTAACCTCACTTTATAGAACTACAAATCACGTCTTTTTAATGCCTCGATACTGATGCCAGAAGAACAGAATTTCATTTCGAATTGAAGATGATTTCAATTCTGCAGAAATTCCAAATACACGTCACCACGAATTTCTAAAGGAGACATCGAAGGTTGGAGAACGAATTTTTGATAAAACTGGATTCGGATTGCAAAATCTTGGTTGACGATAACCGGAGGAGTTCAGACAGGGTGGAAGAGTATCCTAACCGATGTTACGGATTAAAGGGTCTAAGGGAAAATAATCGATCGTAACGGGATGCGGAGGAACCGCAAAAAGAAGAATAGGCATCGGGTGCATCGGCGTTCGAGTTCCGGCACCGAAAGAAATCCGGTGCCGTGATTACTAGCAGACAGAATCGAGGAATTGGAATCACGCTTGAACACGGTAGGTCCGTTCTTTCTAATCCGCGACGAGACAAGAACCGGTCGATAAACGCGCTATATATCAGGGGCTCGAGTGCGACTGGGATGAGAAAAACTGAAAGGGCCGAAGGAGAACCAGGCTAGATCTGCAGGCGTTTGCCCTATTTAACCCTTTCCCAGGAAACTTTTTCATATTTCGCGTACGTACGTCAAATTTGGAGACGTCTCTGCTCGCGTCATGTTGGAGGACAGCAACGTGATGTACGGGAAATTCAGGGAAATCCTCGCCCGCTATCTCCAAATCTCCTACAGTCGCGGCCTTTCACGTTTTACGCGCAACGGGTCGGATTAAAACCCGGATTATTCGAACCTTCGAAATGTTTAGCACTGCAGAAATACACTGCGCGACATATCTATCATCGCGTGGAATCGTTACACTGCGGATTTCATGCCTTTACTTTACCGGACTCAAAATTTTGGACTTTCTTCTATAAATTATTATGTATTTATATCTAATATGTTGCAAATTAAATGCAAGGAAATTGTCTTCAGAAAATTCCGTTAACGCTATCATTATACTTTACACCAAAAATGTAGCTGGCAACTATACCTTTCCAACCATATTTTTCTATTATTATCACCACAAGTTAAAAAATTCGTTGGTGAGAAGACAGTTAAAAAGATTAAATACTTACCTTACTTCCTGTGTAAATGAAAATATAATTGTGGAAAATAGGTAACTAATTTAAATTACATTACAGTCAGACGTAGTCTACAAGAAGAGCCAGCGACAATCGCAGCGATACGTTGAGTGATCGTTTGTCAAGTGATATACGCCAAGTAACCGTTCAAATACTTCGTTATATTTATTTTTATGATGTTTTATACATGAGAATACAATATACCTTCATACTAGTTATCAAATCATTTCAACGAAAAAATGATTGCATTAGTTTTGTTCACAATAATCGATTTTTTGCAAAATCCTGAGGTCGTAGACAAATTTTGAGACCAGATTTGAAATCAGCGTGAAAAAATCTACGGGAAATGATGTGTAGCATGTTACAAAAAAATTTTTTCCGCGCGTGGTATTGGGAAAACCACAATTTTCTTAAAATTGTGGAAAGTTAACGAATTTTTTTAAGGTTAAAAAACATTCGTACCAAAATCTCCGTATTTTTCTCATATTCTGGAAAGTTTCAGCTTTAATTTTAAAAAAATTTCGTCGCTCTATCCCATTTCTATCGGAAGTTCTTTGATTTTGTTTCCGATTTCGACCGAAGGTTCCACTGTGCGTCGCATGTGAAACAATTGACTTAAAATGACACCTGGCCGGCGGGTTTCGCGGACAATTAGGCCAGTTATCAGAGCGTTAGAACGGCGTGGCGTCGCAAGAACACGGGACTCTCGATTACTCTCGCGTTTTCGGTTGAGATTTCTGTGAGGCCTTGCCTAGCAAGGAGCTTGCGATGACAAAGGCTGTTCACTGTTCAGTCGACCGAGGGACAATCAGTCGCAAGTTGTGACTCGCAACGCGTTATGTATCGCAATGTTCACGACTGTCTCCCGCACACCGGTACTATGTGCATACACAAACGAACACTATCGATCCCGCGTCCCAATGAGAAATAATGCATCCTCCGGAGAGGAATGGCGCGTTGCTCCTCAATCTAAAGAAAATACACGCGGGCGTCCGGGGCCCCGTGAATAAACTGTTTCGCGTTTCTTCCGTCGAACACGAGCAATCACGCCGACCCTTTCAGCTTGTCGGCCGTTCTCAAACGCATCCATTTGTGTTTCAACCTTTCACCTGACTTCTCGGTTCGTTTAATCCGCGTTGCGTTCATTCAGAGTTCACTCGACGCAATTGATATTTAAATTGGAAAGGGGACGTCCCGTCGTCGGCGGCTCCTTTCCTACGGGAAGATAAGGCTCGCCTCTAGCCGGGGAATCCTTGGACACTTTTTATTGTATAAATGAAGCACTTCGAGTCATCGACAAAACCATAGTGCGTTTTCAAGTGGCCGGAGCGGATCGCATTGTCGGAGATGTTTTCGAGCTCTTTGTCATTTTTCGCTCGGAAACCGCGGAAACTTTGCGACGATGCACAGTGTGTCGAATATATGGGCGTTCGGGAAAAAGTCATAACTCTTAAACTATGTAACTTTCAAGTAAAGTACCTTAATACTTTTTGAAATGAAATGCAAAGACGAATCGATTGGTAAATAAAAAAATTTTTTCTTTTCAAATTGCGATGACTTTGTTCTGTATGTTTTCTTCATTGAATAGAAAGCGGTTTCCTATCGCTTCGTGCGGATTCGAGTGGGAACTCGATAGACTGCGTTAAAAGCATGGAACGCAGGCGTCTTAACGTCAAAATAAACTACTATTTTTAACATTTGTGTATATTTATGCAATTTAGGTCGACCGTCATATCAAATCTAATGTGCTCTAAATTAATATAATACAAAATCTCAAAGAAACCTTTTGGTACTTTCTTTAATATTATAATATTATAATATTATAATATTTCTATAATATTCTAAATTGAAAAATTGTAGATATTTAAACAATTTTAAAACTAAATATATAATTTATAAGAATAAAATTGAACATATAAATACTTATCAAATAGCATGCGTTTAAAAATAGTTGCAAACGAAAAACTACGCAGAAAGCCGCCGAGCACGAGCGTGTTAATATGGATTTTTATGTTTCCTCCATTTTGTGCAAATATGTGCAAATTAAACGCGAATTTAAACGCGAAATTAAAGTTTAATATGCCACCAATTAATGTAGAAAAATTCACAAGAGTACTTTTTGGTACTTTTTTTAAAACTCGAATCAAAGTTGATAAATGTTAAACATAAAAAATTAGGACAAATTGCGATTATTTCAAAAAAAATTTTTGGCAGATACTAAACACTCTGTAAAAATCAAATTAAAAAATCAAATAGCTTAAGAGAGACGCATGTTTAAAAAAATGCACTGAATTTGACAGTAAAGTTGCAGCCTCAATTTTACTAACAAATTGATTTATTCAGTTAAAATTGAAAGTAGTTTTAGAAACTATGTTTTGTTACGAACATTTTAGGATACATAAATTTGCAGATCTTACACTTTGATTTTCGGACTTTTTTCCATTGGACGACACACTGTGCGATGGAATGATAGCTAGATCGATGATCTAATGTACAGTCAAGGACAAAAGTGGACAGCCTTAAAAAATTAATTTAAAAAAAATTGGATCTGATTTCTGTGAGCAATTGAAGCATTTACTAAATGGCGTGCAAAAAGATTTTGAACAAAATAGCAATTGGTAGGAATTACTTACCTGAGAAAATAAAAAGAGAAACTTTCTAAATATTTTTTTATTTATAGTATTTTATTCATAGTTTTATTTCGCATCAACTGCTAGTTCATTAACGGCATCATAAAATAAGTCGGGATGTACATACGCCATTTGGTAAACCAATTGTTCTAATTGCTAAAAACAAATCAGGTGGTCTGGTACAATTTTAGGAAAGTTATTCTCTTTTGGAAGACGTACGAATACTTAAGGGGTAGATGGATACGCTCAATATTAGCCTTAATAACATTTTTGTTAGCAACTAGAACATGTAAATACCGCAGCAATAGCATTGCTAAGTTTATAGTGAAGCTATAGCCATAGTACATATACAATAGTAGGCTACAGCGTGATAGTAACGGCGTGGACATAGTTTGCAAGGTAGATAGACAGTGTACAAAGAAGAAACTTTGCACCCCGGAAGGGAAATAAAGAAAATTACACTACTACTACTACGGCTGCTGCAGAAAATTTGTTGTAACTTCTATTACTTCTGTACACTCCAGTATTAACTTTCAAAGTTACACGGTAGCTTCTAGTTCTATGTTCGCAGCGTGTAGTGCGCTGTATTTCAGAATCTTCGATTTGCGGAAAATGCTTTTTCAAATAATACTGTATAATCTGTATGTAAAGAGAAACATGTACCAACACTTTGATGGCAGACTTTCTACCATTTTGTATGTTGTGCAATTATTGTGCAGATTTATACACTTTTTTATAATCTGAAAAATTTCATTGTATTAGATAATATCTCCAATTTATTAAATGACTAAGAGTCAATAGGTTCAAACATTTATAAAATTTCTCCAATTTCTTACTAGCCAGTTCAAAAGATTAGGCCACACAAGAAGATCGACGTTGACCTGAGGGAAGCAGGTTCAAAGATTCATGAGAAAAACTGCAGCGTCCTACTAGCCAGTTCAACTGATTAGATTCTTGCATTAGAGTGGAATTAGAAGCTCAACGTTGACCTCAAAGAGAGAGAGGAGTAGGTTAAAAAATTTATAAAAATTCTCCAATTTCTTGTAGCTAGTTCAAGTGATTAGTTACTTGTATTAGGTCAAACAAGAAGATCAACGATAACCTGAAAGAAGTAGGTTCAAAGATTCATAAGAAAAGCTGCAACGTCCTACTAGCCAGTTCAACTGATTAGCCAGTTCAAAGAAGTAGATTCAAGAATTTATAAAAATTCTCCAATATCTTGTAGCCAGTTCAAGTGATCAGCTACTTGTATTGGGTCAAACAAAAAGGTCAAGGATGACCTGGAAGGAGCAGGTCCAAAGATTCATGAGAACTGATTAGAGTCTTGCATTAGGGTCGAAATAGAAGGTCAACGTTGACCTCAAAGAAGTAGGTTCAAAAATTTATAAAAATTCTTCAATTTCTTGTTAGCCAGTTCAAGTGATTAGCTTCTTGTATTAGGTCAAACAAGAAGGTCAATGATGACCTGAAAGAAGCAGGTTCAAAGATCCATGAAAAAAACTCCAATGTCTACTAGACAGTTCAACCTCATTAGCTACTTGTATTAGGGTCTAATTAGAAGATCAGCGTTAACCCCTAAAGAAGTAGGTTGAGAAATTCTTAAAAATTCTCCAATTGCTAGCCAATCTAACAACAATGCTGTCCCCAAATAGATACATGAGTATTCGAATGTGGTCCTGACCACGCCAGCCACGAAGTCTCCAAAAGCTTCTCGCTAGGGTAAGAAAGCTCAGGACTCCTGTGGAACCTTGAAAAGTGTCTTCCGTCGCCAGCGAACTATAGACACGGTCGGCCGATCGTTTGTCCGTGATCAATTCCGCAAGAAGCCAATTCGTCAGGGAGGGAGGGAGGGTGCGTAGAGAGGTGGGTATCATTGCATCGGAGGCGCCACAGGGGAAAAAGGGAGAATGTTTTCGGGCTTGGAACTTTCCGGGCGTCGAAGACAATAGGCTCCCCCGGTACAATGCCTCGAATCGTAGGAGCTGCCGGTGATTACATAATCATAGCCTAGTAAACACGTACAATGAGAACGAATCGTTACGTGCATGCCTGCTGGCTCGTCTCCCCGTTGCAGGCTTGGGTATAGTGTCTGCGGACGAAAAATCCGACATGGTACTTCGTGGACGTTCTAATGCCGTGCCGTGGTCGGCGAGCTGAGAGGTTTTCATCGTAGGCTATCCACGCTCGTGGGAATCAGGGCTTTTTATCGGGCATAGTCTGCTCTCTCTCTTTTCCTCCTTTTGCCTCATCCTCCCTCCCCCTCCTCCCACTCAACCCCCTCTCTTCCCCTCTCGTTCTCATCCACCCATACTCCCCTACACCAAGTCTTCATCCCCACCACCGGACTCTCTCTCTCTCCCTTTTTCTCACCTCTTTCTCTCGCCCCTCCCTCCGTCCTACAGCTCTCTTTTCATCTCTCCTCTTCCTCTTTCTCCCTGGGCTGGCTTTATACACGATACAGACTTTCTGCGGTATTACGTGGGTATACAGGGTGTCCTATCTAACGACCCTTATCCAATTCTCGCGTTTTCCAAAATGTTTTTTTGAGCCACGCCTACCCACCCCCTGCCCCATCCTTCCTCTTCTCGTTCTTCTTTGTTCGTCTACACAAGGATATTCGTTTTTCCGTCCTTGTGTCCTCGGTACTGGTCTATGGGATTCTTTTTTCGGGGGGACTTTTTTCTCTTCTTTTTTGATTTTGACTGTTGTGTGTGTCTAGCGTGTTTTCCGGTGCTTGATCTCTGCGGGATCTGTGAAAGGGTAGCGGGTAGTTTTCGGGGTACATTGTTTTTAGACTGAATGGGACACTTCGTTTGATCCTTCTTCGCTTTTAGCCGGCGGTCCTCTTTTTGCTTTGAATTCGATTGCGATTCAGAGTGTACGGACGGTTTATTTCTGGTTCTCTGGCGAGATTTGGCGGAAGCTGTTAGATGAATACGGGTGACAGTTCTTCCACTGTAATGGTAGTTGTAATTGTTAATTATTGAGTTGTAACAGAAATTCGCTCGGTTGCAAAGTATGTTGTAATTAACGATTTAGTTGTGACTCATTGCAATTGCAAATAACTCTTCATATATAAAAGTTGTTTATAGCTGACAGATTTTATAAATGATTGATCGTAATTCTCGATGAATTTTCTTTCGAATATTTCTTCTCTTTCTAAGATTGCCCAATCCTCTAAGTGAAGTTGATACAGTTGCAATATAGTTTGCTTAATTTATAAATACATCCTGGATAATGTTTGTATCATAACGTTACATACGTGGACAGGATTTATTTTAAGAACAAATTATTTGGTTAAGTCAAGTGTACTCGTAAGTAGGTTAAGTGTACTCGTAACATATTCCTGAAAGCTTTCCTGACGAAAAGGTTCTTTTTTAAAGAAAACTTTCTTGAGAGCTTCTTAAATTATAATAGCTTACAACATTTTTTCAAATACAGACGGAACCCAAGTATTAGGTCACTACATTTCAAAGTAAAACTTAACCCACATTGAACTCTATCATATTGCACCCTATCTTTACGTTTTGTAGAAAATGTTCTGTATTACAAACAACTTTTATCATTTTCTTTGTGATTCCGACAGACAGCAATTTTTTCAAAATTTCTTCTTCACGTCAGGTGGTAAATTAATATTCTCATTTCTCAAAAAAATCCAGGTCTTATCGTATGATCTGGTATTAACCCTTTATTTACTGAAGTTCTTAAAAATCTTTAAAATTTGTGCTAACTTTTTTAAATACTTAATTTAGGTGCAAGTAAACACCCCATAGCACAATTTTTATTATAAGTCATCACCAAGGTCATTAATTACATGGAAAATCCCAACCATGAAATAGTATACATTTATTGTTTTTAATGCAACAAATAAGTTATTATTATCATTTCTAAAGATAATTTTTTACTGAGTAAAAATCCCTGTATAATTTTATAATATGGGTTCATAAAGAGAGATCATAACATATCAAATTATACATTAGATATAATTAATAATAATAATTGGACTGCGGATCTTTATGCAAAATAGAAAATGTTTGCATTGATTGTAGGACACAGGAGCCAAATAAAAAGTGTATTCTTCTTTTAATTATCCTATTAAGCTGGAACTAATACATTGATGTTCTTAAATATTTTTAACATGTCCACTGCTTTAAATTACATGTACCCATTTTCGTCATAAATGCCTAAAATCCGCAGGCTAATAATAAAGAAAAATTATAACTTACCAAAATGCAAAACAAATAAGTATTTTATATATGCAAACACATGGACGATTTTCAATCTTCTAGGCCTTACATCATCTTGGCCTTATATCATCTTATATACTTGTCTCTAGCAAGCTTCCAAAGAAAAATAAGTTTGTGCTACCATCCAGCAATTGAAGAACGAAGTTCATAGAAGTGTACTTCAAAGTTCCAATGGGTCTCAAAGCGTTGAAATTAATACAATACATAACAAACAAAGGGTTAAAAAAGTTATCTCTCTTTTAAAACTGTCCGAATATTCCTACGATTCAGGACTTGAATTCGAATGATCTCGACGAGGAAAAGTGATCGGTTCCGTTCGGGACACCCCGTATACACGTCGGGTCATAGCCTTCCTCTTTCTCGTTCACGACCGCCACTTTAGATCCGCTGTTCCGTCTCCCTCAGTCTCGGGTGTCGCGGCTCGTCCCTTTTCTCCGCAACTGCCGTCGTCATCGGTATTAGTTTCAGTTCGAAACTGACTAACTCCTCCGCAGGAAAAATCTGAACAGGCGTGACTCGTCCCGACTCGGTTTCAGTCCGGACCGGCTCTCCGGCTGCTGCCAGGCTTGCAGAGGTCTCCTCCGACGGCGCCCGCTATTCCACCGCAGATTTCTCAAGTACGATTACGATACCTAGGAATCTGTTTATCGGTGGAGAGAAGAGAAAAAACCGCGAGAGCCATCACGGTGTGCCTGCGTTCACGTGAAATTGAACGTCGAGTGGCACTCGGTCGGATAACCGTGCGAGCGAGCGAGTGTATATGTAGAGTCGGGAGTAGAACAGGGAAATTTTTGAGTCGAGGATTTTCCTTTCCACTCCGCGGCTCGTTTACTTTTGTCAGCGTGCACTAGTTGCCCCTGTCTTTCTCCGTCGGAATCGCTTTTCGAGTTTACCTTCGAAGAGCTTCTTTCATCCCCCGTAAACGACGCAGACTTTGATAATGACAAGAGGTGGAAGAAAGAGAGAAGGGGCGGAGAGAGAGGAGGAAAAGGAGAGAGAGATACAGAAGCGGGGAGAAGGAGAGGAGAAGAAAAAAAAATCCTTTACACGGGACTTCAAGGAAATTTGTCGTTTATGAAAGCACCGGTGCCACGGGAATAACGTGGAAGATCAACCGGCCGTCGTAAAGAGGCTTCTCGAACCGAAAGGTTTCTTTACGCCGGCTCTGGATTTGCTCTGCTATTGACTTTTAAAGAAGGGATAGAAGCGATTCTTTTAATTGCTATTCGGTAACGAGGCGCAGCGAAGCCTCGTCTCCGTTTGATTCAACGCTCTGCTCTGCTCTGCTCTGCTTCGACGCGGTTCCTCGTGTGGAGAACGTTTTCAATCGCGTTTGGGTTATCTTGCCGTATTCGCGACCGACGAGCCAGACGAAACTCTTCCATTTACGATAGGGAACGATAAGGAATTTTGTTAATTGATTACCTTCAAATCGGGAAAACAATAACAGGAGAGTATTAGTCAAACCTTTTGAATAAACTGGATGCACAAATTTGGGAGATGAGACTTGGCTTAGCGTAGAAAAAAGTCATTTTTCACCAGGACAATGCACCGGCTCACAAAGTGTTCTTGCAATGGCTAAATTGAAGGAGTTACGCTATGAATTGTTGGAGCATCCACCATATTCACAAGACCTGGCCTCCTCTGACTTCCATCTGTTCCCAAACCTCAAAAAATTCCTACGTGGCAGGCGTTTTTTATCAAATGAAGAAGTTATAGCAGCCGTAGATGAGTATTTTAGAGGTCTCGAGGAAAATCATTTCAGAGATGGGGTAAATGAATTAGAAAATTGCTGGAAAAAATGTATTGACCTTAAGGGAGAATATACTGAAGAATAAATGTATTTTGACTCATTATTTCATGTCATTTCATTGTTAGGCTACGAACTTTCTGAATTATCTAGTATATATCTACTGATTTATGGTACAGAGCTTAACCCTCTGACGGCTGTGCCTGGAGCTATTTTGACCCGAAACATCCAAATTGTCATTTAAGTACTCAATTTGTGACAATTTTTTAAAATTAATAATTAGAACTGTGAACGGTCCTAAGCATTGATCAATTATATAACTATGAAAATAGTTCGTTGTCCGTGGGTTAAAAAATTTAAGGATGAAAAATCATTGTGAGGCCTTTTTAAATAGATTAATTGTTTTATCAAAGTGATAGAAATACATGAAACTAAAAGTGAACAAATAACAATATTTATTCTTATTATGTATTATGATTATTACATAATAATCTTCCATTTTTATAGAAGAAATTTAAAAATTTCTTTTTCATTTTTTTATAATATTGATGTTTCTATTATTTTGTCAATATGATACCAAACGAGAAATTGAAATGGTAAAATGAGAAATGGATGGAAACTGAATATTTTCGAACTTCTTCTTTTTTATATAGATCTGCATTGATCCCCTTAGTGGATCCAATAAAAATAGTACTTAATAATTATATTGCAGATATTATGCATTTATGACAAAAATGAAGTATAAATGATTATCAATTTATTCAAATTATCAAAGGAAGAAACATACTTTTATTTTTGCAATTTATACAGAAAATTTAATAATAGTAGAAGTAAACATTGAAGTAACACATTGTTTAATACCCACAGCAAATATTGCCATCAATATGTTCATAATCATCCCAGGAACACATCTGTTTTGAATTTATACGAAAATTCATTGTTCAGCTTATAAAAATGATAATAAATTAAAAACTGAATAGTTCCTTTGGTCACGTCGAATTTTATTTAATCTGTATGTCAAAGGATTAAATCTAGTCCCCATGAATTATAGAAAATCTGCATGTATTGCAAGACTTGGAAGCCAAATAGAAATTTACTTCTGCCTTTAACAATTCTAATAAGTTGAGAAGAATACATCAATATGTCTAAACTTTTTTAATCTTGTATATTCGCCTACTAATGTTTGGTCTTTGGTCGTGCATAAAACGCGCAGCCTACGGACAACCAAAAATTGACTGTGATCTTCAACGTAAAAATAATGAAAGAGGAAGGAATTCGAGACACAGCGAAGAGTTAATTAACCGAAAGAAAATCGTTTGCGAATTCGTTGACCAAGCAATAGTCCGAATAAAAGTTCACGGTTTACCAAACAATTTCCCGGCGGCAGGATCGAAGTTCAAGTATCTGCGTATGACTTGGACGGGGCCGTAACTTGTTCGCAGAACGCAAGGAAAGTTTCTTCCCGGCCGCGGCTCGGCGCGGGGCTTTGTTAACTTTTATTTTTTATCCTCCTGAAAACCCGAAACACACTGGAGATGGCATCAGTTCTTAATTAAAATGCAACCGTCGTACGAAATATCGTCGAGCAGCTTCTCCTTACAAAACAAAGATGGCCAGATAGAACGCCTCGGACCCGAGGGGAACGTTGAACTTTTAGAGAGGAAGCAAACGATGCCCACGGCTGATATTTCGGGTATAGTCGTCGCATGAACGTACGCCTCTTGGTAAGGGAAAGCCGAGGTTATCATGACCGGCATGACAAATGACGATTACCGAATTCTTTCCTTTATGCCCCGGGAACAAGCTTCCTTTCATCTTTTTCGACAATCTTGGTCACTCGACTTTTGGGATGCTAATGGGACCCGGAGCCCAGGCCCATTGGCAATGTAAAGTCCCGAGGAGCTGCATCGACTCTCTCGTGGTGACTTGGAAAATTTCCGCTCATATCTTCCCGACACGTATACTGTGTGACTCCGTATGTTACGACACGCTTTACGAGCTCAAACAAACGATTATTGCACGTCAATTTATTATTTGAACGACGCACACCATTTTATCTTAACCATTTCGTGGCAACCTTGGCTAAATCAAATATTTACGTATCGATCCTTTTTTACATATTTTTCAACCCATTTCTTCGAGATCGACGTCGATTTTAATATAAACGAGCCGTTTATTTTGAAAGTGGCCTAAGTCCATTTAAGTTTAAATTGAGATATTTAGGAGTTTGCGTTTCAATGAAATTAAAATATATATATAGGATACCAATGTATCACACTCCTTAAGTGTACATAAGAGACTTAAATTTATAATTCCTATTAAAGTAATAGCAATTATTAAGTGAATAATATATGTATTCTTACCAAGAATGGACTTAAACCACTTTCAAAATTAACAACTAGATTTGTCATAAAATTTGAAACAGCCCAAGTCCATTCGATATAATTTAAAATGCTTCAAATTGAAAAAACAATATTCAATTTGTTTTATATTTCATTACAAAACTTGAAAAACACCATTTATGTAATTCAGGAAATCTTCTAACTACATAAATTACATAACAATTTACTCCTCATTTACATTTTGTGTATGCGGGAGGGATTTGAAGAAGTCATGGGCTCCGGTGGTATGTATCGTAGTAAGTCCATCATATCTTTCAGAGTTGTGCAATTGAATTACTCCAGGAATTATAATTACAAAGTAATTGAATTACATTGTAATTCAGTCATATTGTAATTTATAATTCAGATCTTCGTTCAATTAAATTACAATGTAATTCGTAATTGCAATTGGAGTACAATTATAAAATACTTTGTAATTAAATTACATTAATTAATTGAACGAGGACGAGGAATAGAAACTACGCCGCATAGACAGCAAACAAGTATAAGGAAAGGAAAACATAAAAATATATCGCACTTCTTCAAAGTTCTGGGCTATAATTTGGAGAGCTGTATTTCAATTAAGCATCTGATTAAAATAATTAGTAATTGAATTAATTGAAAGGTTTGAATTATGTAATTCAGTTACAACGTAGTTGAATTATTATATAATTGAAATACCTCGTATTTCGCTGTTGTAATTTGTCTTATATTTTTATAAAGTGGTGTCAATACAATATTTTCGAATTTTCTTGGTCTACCCCGACGTGGTAATAAATTCAATATTTTAAACTCTGCATTCTCATCCATTGATATTTTATAGAAAATTTTACATGGTTCATTTCTCAAAAAACGCATCCAGCATATTTTTAATCAATTCATTGTTTCTCCGTTAGAATTCTTTACCCTTTTACAAATTGCATCCTCCAGAAATCTTGTTGATATGAAATCCTCTTGTTTCATTTTAATTAAAATAAAGTTATTACCTTTCCGGCATTTCTTGATAACATTATAATAATCTTGGGGGACAAACAGTAAATTATGTTTCTTCAATGACATTTCTACCCAAAATTATCGTGTACTCTGAATATACTTAACCGCAAAATGTTTTTTATGCCACCTAACTTCAAGTGGCACATGTTACAAATGGACTTAGGGCACTTTCAAAATAACGGCTCAAATGTATTAATATACTAACTAAACTGGCTACTGGAAAATTAGTATTTAGATGGAACGTCTACTTTTATTAATAAAATCATTGTAGAACGTATACCATTGATTTCTAATAAAGCGTTGAAATCATTTTAATTGATTCTCTTGTCGAATCTAATCTAAATAGCTAATATAATTACTAGACTGCTTTATGCAAAATAAAAATGTTTCTCATTGATTGTGGGGAGCAGGAATAACATACAAATTGATTTCATCCCTTAACGACTTTGTTATATTAAAAGCAACAATACAACATTCTGCAATTTTTTAAATCTTTTTCTGTTTTATATTTCACCCAACAAATTTCTTCATAAATTCATAAAGATCCGCAGTCTAATAATTACACTGTGGATTTTTATGCAACATAAAAATTCTTTAGATTAATTACAAGAGACAGAGTTCAAATAAAATTGCATTTTTTCTCTTAATAATTTTAATAACTTGGAAATAACGTAACAGTGCTCCTTCTGATGTTTTCACTATTTTGTGTATCGTTTATTCATTTTTGTTGCGATGCATAAAATCTGTGGTCTACATATAATTTAAACTAGCTGCTGGAAAATTAAAATTCAGATGAAGAATGGACCCAAGATCCACCATTTCAGAATTAATCTTGCCTCGTTCTAACACAATTTTTCATTTCCAAGAAGAATATTTACAAACATAATTATTTATTCTTTTTTATCATATTGATTCGTCGACATTGTATCAATTTCATAATCTCTTCAAGGGATGCGATGAAATTATTGATATAATTCATTTCAGATTTTTCATTTTACTCTGAAAGAAATTGGGAAATGCATTCCTGCGAAATGATTGAATAAACTTCTTTATTCAAGCACATATTAATCATAAATATCTTGTTATTTTCATCAGGCAACACATGCTAGCATGTGCCAGTTTAGCGCGCGTTGGAGCAGCGTCGAAGACGGTAAGAGCGTATCGACGTTTTCTGAAATCATAGCACTCCTTTTTCGTTGTATACTGGAGAATAAAGTACTTGTGATGGTAATTCGGTTATTTTCCGGTTGCCTTCCTATTTCCGCTACAGGGGCGCGTCATGTTCTAAGGATCTCTTCGATACACAACTTCTCCGCAGTAATCCAGTGAATTCGATCGAGAACAGCGGACTAGATTAAATCCAGAAAATACGTTTACAAACTCGTACGTGGCGTTTAGCACGCTCAGAATTCGTTTGCTTTGCGGAAATCTTATTTCCTCGATCAGGGTGGGCCAGAGATTGCTTTCGAAACTCGATAGAGTACTGCCGTATGAAATGTAGAGATTTCGTCGAACATAAATATGCACTTTTATTACATTTTCAAGCTCGCAAATGTTGTAGTAGGAACGACGTACCACATTTTTTGCACTAGTATGGTATACTTATTTATTCTTTATTATTATACATTATTATATTCTTATTTGATCATTCTCGTATTGATTTCTGCTGTAGTTAACAATTTCCAGATTCACAGTAAATGTTGAGAATCTTTTTATAGGTCTTCTTGTGTGTTGTAGAATTTTTTCTATTATTTGTTAATAGAAATTTCGATCTTAATTTGTTTCGATCTTACACTTGTCAAAGTTATAATCATTTACTTGATTTACACGGTCCAACAAATTTCAACATTTTTTTGACGTTTCGATTCTCACTATGCGATTCTTATAGAGTTCTTCGCGCTGATTCCGAATCTGTCCTTAATCTTTCTTCTAAACGCACAGTTTTTGAGAAATTTGAGTTTGAAAAAAGACAAAATTTTCAACTCTAAACAAATATTGTGATGTCATTATCAAAGATATTGAATTGTTCTTTACAGCAAAAGATTCTGTAGTGTAGACTTTCCCGAGTACAGCGATATCCAATATTAATACATTATGATTGTTTAAATATGTTTAAATTTAGTTTATTAAAATATAAGTAACTGTGGATATTTAAACAAGTTTCCTGTAAACTTCAATTTTCTTTGAATATAGCTTGTTTTATTTTAATGCATACAATTGCACATGAAATAACATTGGTCGTTGAATATTTCGTATTTCATATTCATGTACAACATTTTTAATGGAAACTGGAAAACAAATGACTTCTATAGACAATTAATTTGAAATCTGTTTCGACGTACACAATGCACCGAATCAATTATATCGATTATAAAAAAGAACTACAAAATCAAGATAACAATCTTGTAAATGAAAAATGTGAATGACCATATCTTATTTTTACCGTAATACAATCAAAAAACTTAAAATTTGTAGATAGAATACATTGGGTACAAAATTGCGTATGTTTAACGTCATTGCTAAAAATCGGACATTTCATATGCAACAACCAAATAGAATCTCGTAACAAATTTCGAATATTTTCCTGTTTTTCATCTCGCAGACGATCGGTTCGCCGAAGGACGTCTGACAACAACGAATAATAAAAAGTCCTCCTACTCGAAGACATAGTTTACGCAACGGCATTCGCCATAGAAATTGTGATTCCTCATAAAAAGTTTGATCCCGCATCGGAGAGAAGTCGTTGAATTGCTTTGAATTTCGATCGAGCCGTGCCCGGCCGGCCGCGTGCAAAGAAAGTAGGACGGGATAGATAAACGCAAGAAAATTCATACTAAAAGGTGGAGTTCATCGAGGCGGCCGCTTCAAAAACCTCGTTCCAGAATCATCCCGTCATCCCTCTGAAACCGATATACCCGAGTGTCTTCGAGTGACTCAGCTCTTCCGATCTCTCTCTCTCTCTTCTTCCTCTCTCTCCCCGTTGTTGCCAAAATCGATCGATGTCTCGGCTGATAGGATTAAAGGGTGGAACGATCGTAAAGGAACACCGCAAACGCGTTCGGTGTTCCGAGCTGCGGATTCTTTTGCGCCTCAGACGCCGCCGATAACAATGATGGAGCGATACCGCGAGAGAAGCCCTATGTACAAACGGAACAGGCCAAAGGGGCGGAAAGTTGGCAATGGAACTACGTCACTTAAGTTAACGTGTATCGAAGAATTACCGCATCAACGCCACACTGAGGTATTTGACCCGAAAAGTCGAAAGAAAGGCGATTTCAAAATTTTTCGTAAGTCGTACAATTTTTCCTGCCGACGTAATTAAAAGTCTGAAGGATAAGGCTTCAGTATTGTTTTTTTGGCTGCTCTTTACTTTACCGGACTCAAAATTTGTGCCTTTATCCAATTAATTATGATGTATTTGATATGTAATCCAGTAGATTTGTACCCGGGGTGGCTGCAGGTCGAAGTTTCGATCCTGTAGGATCAATGGTTAACGTGTTAACTTGTTGTAATCTCTCTCAGTTTCTAATTCATTAATTTTGTTCATAAATGTATGAAATGCTCTGCTTATTGAAAAATGCCATTTATGACAAACAAGATTACCTGAAATTTGCTATAATAGAACTAAAAGTATTGATGTGCATTGATACATTACTTTCTATTAAAATTAATTAATTTAAATCTATTAAAATTATTAAAGGAGGAAAGAAATTTCTATGTTGCTCCTATTCCTTGCAACAGATGCAGAAAGAACTTAAAAATACTGTTTATTATTTCCAACCTTTTCAACATATTGGGAAAGAGAGAGAAAATAAATTTCAATTTCACTTCAGCTGGTTGCAAATCAGGTGGAAAGTGTTGCATAAAGATTCACTGTCTAGTCATAACTCACGGGAGATAAACAATTATTTGGAAGGGTAATACGGTGAAGGCAGAAGTTTGCGAGGGAGCGGGACCAACATATCCGGCTGCAGAATATTTCCGGAAGGTTACAGCTATCAAATCGCACGGACCTGTGGTTAGGATGGTTCGTTGCATTCACGTTCTTACCACCGTCGTCGTTGTTATCGTCAACCCCTTCCTTTGTCTTTTATTTCCGTTTTAACGGGAAACGATGTCACCATCATTTTTTCCTTCGGCCTCTCTTTCCTCGTTTTTGGCCCTTTCTCTCACTCTCTCTCTTCCTCCTGGTACCTGGTCGAAGATAAGTGTTTCCATTTCACTGGGCGACTCGTGTCCCCGAGGCACAATTAGGGCGTTTGTTTTTGCCTCTGTGTAGACCGCGCTGCGGAAAAGTACCGTGTCCTTCGAAACTCTGCTGGAACTAATGCAGTGTCGTCTGGGACGAGTGCATCAGTTTCTTTGCCGCCTCTTCCAGAAAGTGTTTCTGGATTTGGTATTTGCGGAAGGACGCTTCAGTTTTCCACCTTTCGGAAATACGCCCGCGGCGCGGCGGAACTGCGGCAAATAATTGCCACCCAGTCGTGACAGCACTTTAAACCAAGTCCGCAGTGAAATCTTTCCACGCATAAAACCTACGGAATCCCCCAGTTTTCGTTTGTATTTCTTAACCTTATCCCACAACCCACGTTATTTATATCATTATTTATTCGGAAAATTCCGAAAGTTTAAAATTGCTGATTTTATACGGATATTATCAGATGATAACATTTATATCAGATGATTGCATAAATTCGTGCCCGATTTGATAATAAAATTCGGTGATTAAATTTTAAAGGATACAGCTTTATTAATCAATTATATAGTCACAATTCTTTTCTAATTCAATAAAAATTCAATAAAATCTAAAGAACAGAATGGTGACTATATAATTGATTAATAAAGCTGTATTCTTTAAAATTTAGCCATTGAATTTTGTTTTCAAATCGGGCACGAACTTATGCAGTCACTGATACTTATAGTGGAATACATATTTATATAAGAATTTCACTTTATCATAGCAATAATAACATTTTGAAAATAAAAACCTTCTAATTGTACAAAAAAAATAGTGACTATATAATATTTTTTTACACTCCGCCGTGCAGTGCAGTTAAAAAATTAAAAATCCCAAAGATCCGAACAAATGCACATTTCTCATTGCAGTGTTATAAAAATTTAGTAGTCAGATATTGTCGAAAGCAATTAATCTTTCCCAGATTTTTTTACAAAATGCACTGTAGTTTCACGTTTCACTCTGTTGGAATCAGATTACGGGAAGGGATTGCACGAGAAATTGATAGTACTTGTTGCTCTCATCACCATCTCACCCGGTCCGAAATTGCATGAACATTCGTCCTGCGCTAATTGATTCCATCCAAATAACAGCTACAAATTCGAAACAGCCGTGGCGCGAGCATATAAACTGTGTTCCAATTTTTGCAGTCGCTGGGGTCGCGCGGACAATATAAATTTCCATTAAAACGGAATTTATGGATCACGACGAAGCCGTTACTCCGTATGCATTCTCTATCGCTGGAATAAAATTTTCCTCGACTGCTGGCCGGCTTTAATATCGTCCAAGACGGCGCGGCGCGGCGCGGCGACGCTGTTTCGCTGCTTCGCCCGCGAAGTCAGGGACGCGTCGCGTCGCGTGGGACGTTACTCGACATAAAACCTGAAACTTTCTCTTAATAACTCGTAACATAAATACCCGGGGCAGCCGGGTTCGAATAGAGTGAAAACTGGCGCGTAGCCGCCTGTAAGAAGAGTGTAATTTACACCCCGCGGAAAACCGGGCGCGCTGCTCAACACCGCCACCGGGGTTTTTCCTCTCCTCCGCCTCCGCCAACGGGTTCCCATTGCGTGCGGGAAATTTATTCGAAAATATCCGGTGAATTATTTTCTCTTAAGCCGGTTCTCCTTTAAATTAGAATTAAGTTATGCGAAAAACTTCTCCCCGACCCGCTTCCGCCCTTCCCGCTTATATTCCGCCGTCTAACAGCCCCCACCCCATCCCCCGCGGAAAAATTTTCGTAACGCAACAGTGACGAAGTGCCGGCGCAATTTAAATCCGTATGCTTCTCTAACGCCTCGTTTGTCATTGCAAAATTTCCGAGCGCCTTGGGAGGAGGCAACATCCGCGAGTAACTGCCCGAGGGAGCCGACCGGCGCACGGGTAATAAAATGCTGCTCCACCGGAGCCGTCAGGACAGACTAAACTCCGTGGCCTCCGATCTCCTATGTGCACGCTTCGCTGTTGGATATCGTTGGAAAAAATCTTGCTGCCACTTTCCTGCTTTTCTTCAAGTTTTGATTTGCTTTCTAAAGTGCACAAACTTTAGACACTACGTTTCCGATCCTCGAACAATTTTCGATATTTAAGTGATCATTTCGTAAACATAAACGGTAAACTTTACTTTACCGGACTCAAAATTTGTCTTTCTCCTGTAAATTATGATGTATTTGGTATATAATCCAGTAAATTTGTACCCGGAGAATCTGCAGATCGAAGTTCCGATTCTGTAGGATCAATGGTTCAGGAGTTATGCTTGCTTAAAGTTGAGCATTTCTCAGTGTTTCTGACAGGTAAGGGCGCCGCCATATTGGTTTGTAGTGATGATCGCGCGCCGCTTACCGAGCAAAACCGCTAAATGTTTCTTGTTCAAAACCGTTTCTTGAAACGTCTATTTTTGCAAAGCACTGTTCATTTCGAGATATTTTTATATTATGTCGCAGATAGAAAACTTTTCCAAGTAATCTTTTCAAGAACATTATTCTCTTATTATGATGAACCACCATAAAAATTAATTTTTTAGCGTACACACAGAGATGTGTTAATCATACAAAGGTTGCAAGAACGCCTTTGCTAACTTGTAATGGCGTAGATGAGATTTCAAAGTGTTTTTACAGTTTCTTGAATGGGATACGTTGTCGCAATTTTAGCAAGTTGCATTAAAGGTTACTCAAGGTTAAGCGCGGTGGTAAAATCAATTTTCTTCTATTAGAGAAGAAGTGCGAAGTAATAACTACCTGCATCGAGGAGTTGCAACCTTGCATAGTTGCGTGGCTGAATCATGCACACAGTTCATAGTCTTCGAATTTATTCTCACACGTGTTGCAGAAACCCGTTATTTCGTATTTTTTGGTGTGGTAGACTTTTCTTGATTTCGAGAATTTTATATGATAGAATTGTGAGGAAGATAGGCTTGGAAACGTGTTGAACATATTTTCACAGTATTACAAATAATGAAAATGTTCATACAAATTTAGAATTCGTCAACTAGTGAATTGTACAATTACATATACATATATGTCATATTCAATACTGAATTTATATTAATAAGATTACATCCACTAATATGTAATTAATAGTTAAACAAAAATGTTTAAAACCCTAATACTGTGTTCTGTTATTTCCAATTCATGATAACACTGATACACTATATTAGTAACAATAAATACATCACTGGATTGGACTTTTTCTTTTTTAAATAGAGAAATGAGACGAATAAAAAAAATAAAAAATAGCAATCTTTTGTTTCGCTTGCATTAGTGTTAGTCTCACCGATAGACCCGATAGACACCGATGGACCCTTCGTTCAGTCATGGAGCGTGTTAACCGCATGACTGGTTCCAAGGGGGGCTCCCATGGTGGGGATAAAATTGTGACAGTTACGAAGAGAATATAAGTTTTTAATATTAGCATTAACCTATTATGAGGGAGAGTAGAAATATTCTGCCTTAGTTGGTTCCAAGGGGGACCACAGTGATGGGGATAAGATTGTGACAGTTACGGTAGAGACCTCCGCGACAGTTACGGAGAGAATATAAGTTTTTAATATTAGCATTAACCTATTACGAGTAGAAATATTCTTAGTGCTCTGCGGGTCGGCGAGATTCGCTTTTTTAAAGACGACGATTCCGTTCCATTGGGACGGGCTCTCTCCAAGGAACTTTCGCGGGGAAACGTCTCTGATATTTCCCCCCTGTTTCCCTCGTGCCGTCGCGGCGTTCGGACGCAGAAACGAAAATGGAAATTCAGTGGAAACGGAAGGAAACGCGCCGGGGGTATGGCAGGGGCGCGTCGGGGACGGCGGCAGAAACGTCGAGAGATAAGTTTGAATCCACTTTGGGGTGGGAAGTGCTTAAAATTTACACGTCGCCCTCCGTTTTCGTTTTGTCCTGCTGTCTTCTTATCTGTTCCGGGCTGCGCATCTGAACGGAAAATAATGGACGCGTTTCTTGCGTTCCGCGGGCCGACCGTAACGTAACGCGTGTTGTTGCGTCTCTCCGCTGCGATTTCGTGCACGCCGGATAACGGATGGCTTCGGTATGCAAGAACACGAACACCGGGCTCAAAAATCGGGAACCATTTCTTCGCAGAGCATTGTGTCCGCGGCGAACGTTCAACTTCGTGTTACGCCGCTGATTTATGGCAACCACCACCCGAGCAACGAGACGTTTTGCTCTTCTGGGTGACACGATAAGTATTCCGTCTTGATACCATCTCGAAATCCGATTTTTTACGGGCATCCTCGAGGCATTTGTTTTAGTTCGCTCGTTCTTGTTTTAACCGCCCAATCGCGGACCAGTTTTGTAACTACTCTATCGATATTCCTCGAGACTATTTGCAGCGTTTTTCACTAATTTTTTTAAATACATATTTTCCGAGGAACTTTTTCTGAGCACATCAGTCTTTCTATTTCTCTTAATGGAGCAGAAACTAAGCAGTTAAATGGCGATTTTTATTATCTGGGTCAAAATGGACCCAGATTTCGCCGTCCAAGGATTAATAATACGAGAATGTATCTGTGCATACCTTAAGAGGATCAGAAACTAGATCGCTGAGAAACGTAACGTGATACAAGATTAGATATATTTTTTAAAAACTTTCTTGTTTTTAATTATTTCTTTACGAAACTTTTACTAACATATTTCTGACGTTTTCCTTATTAAAATGAGACCAAACACGACACATCATTCCTTCGAACCTCGATTATTCGAATTAATGATATCTGAATTCTCCTTTATCTGAATACATGTGAAACATGCAAACAGTCGTGTAAACAATGTAACAATTTAATCTATCGGTCTAACTAGGTAACTTCATGATCAGTTCGGGTGATAGAGGCTCTACTACATCGTCAATTAAACATGTAAATAAGATCCGAATTGTATCATGTTTGGTATCGTTTCGCCAAAATTTCATAACAATAATTAAAAGCAAAAATGTGTCAATATCTTCAATCCTCTTTTATTTTGGACATTACTTCCAAGAGATCAAGGAATTGTACACGATCTATAAGCGTATTATTAACTGTGAATCTATTAAACAATTTCTTTCGAGAAAACATTCCTGTTCACCTTCTTATTAATATCTTTTCTATTTGTTGCAGTGTCTGGATAGCGACAATAAATCCTTCGAGACAGACAACCCGATCGAATTGAGGTAATTAATTTTCATAAAATTCTTAACATTGAAATTATAAAATATAAAACATGTTCTAACTTTAACAATTCTGTTATGACTGATCGTAAATAGCCGATTAGAAAGAAACCATTTGCAGTCAGAAATAATACAATTGAGTATAATTCTGTACTCGGTCATTCAGAAAGTTCGTAGCCTAACAATGAAATGACATGAAATAATGAGTCAAAATACATTTATTCTTCAGTATATTCTCCCTTAAGCTCAATACATCTTTTTCCAGCGATTTTCTAATTCATTTACCCCATCTCTGAAATGATTTTCCTCGAGGCCTATAAAATACTCATCTACGGCTGCTATGACTTCTTCATTTGATAAAAAACGCCTGCCACATAGGAATTTTTTGAGGATTTTGGGAATAAACGGAAGTTAGAGGGGGCCAGATCTGGTGAAAATGGTGGATGCTCCAACAATTCGTAGCGTAACTCCTTCAATTTGGCCATTGCAAGAACATCTTTGTGAGCCGGTGCATTGTCCTGGTGGAAAAATGACTTTTTTCTTTGCTAAACCAGGTCTTTTCTCCCGAATTTGTGCATCCAGTTTATCCAAAAGATTTGAGTAATATTCTCCTGTTATTGCTTTCCCGATTTGAAGGTAATCAATTAACAAAATTCCTTTTGCATCCCAAAAAACGGATGCTACGACTTTCTTTGTCGATTTTGACCACTTTGGCTGCTTTAGAGCTGAACAACCGGGCTCAGTCCACTCTGCGGTTTGTTGTCGCAATGCAGGATCATAGTGGTAAACCCAAGTTTCATCCATGGTTACAAATCGACGCACAAAGTCAGTTTTATTTTTTTGCAAACGATCCAAATGTTGAGAACATTTCACGGGAATGCGTTTTTGTCAATAACTTTCTCAAACCTAATTCATTAGTTAAGATCTCATGAACTGGTCCAGTTGAGATGCATGTGGCCTCAGCTAAATCAACCACAGTTAATCGGCGATCTTCCAAAACCAAATCATGGACATGATCAATCATTTCTAAAGTGGTTGCAGTTTTTGGACCTCCTGAACGTAGATCATCATTAATATCTGTACGACCATGTTTAAGTAGAGCAACCCATTTTTTTACCATTGCATATGAAGGAGCACTGTCTCCTAACACATTCACCATATCATCAAAAATTTCCTTTTCGCTTAATCCTTTTTTATATAAATATTCAATGACTGCACGATTTTTCAAGTTTTCCATTTTTCTAACCAAAGCAAACACGTCTACTTTAATCAGCTGCCTGAAGTAAGCTACTTCACAGATCGATTTGGAATCGATGGTATGTTCACATCAAGGACGGATATTTTCAATAACAATATGTTTTTGCTCCTAAGCCATCTATGTGTCAGGCTATGAACTTTCTGAATGAACAAATTTCAACAGAAACAAATACCAAGCAGAACCGAACGTGTTTATTTCACGACCCAATAAATTCGCTGTAAATCAATCGGAACAGTAGTTTAAACAAACTGTATGCCGAAGTATGAGACCAGCCAATTGAGAGAGTGCGGTATGCAGAGCCGATATCGGAGTGCTAGAAACGAACAAGTTTGATATATGCGAAAGGTAGTTTTGTCCCCGGTGCAAATCTTATCAGAAACGTCTGTAAATAATTTTGTAGCCGTGCGATATACTCGCGGAGTCCAATTCGAGTAAGTGGAAATAAATCTTCGGCAACTAACAGAGAAAATTTTCGCTGCACCCGCCCTAAAGAAAACTGGTTCATGGGAACAGAAAGTAACGTTATTTTTCCTGGAGATCGAGCACCGACTGATAGTTTCATTTAGTCTTATCGAGAATGTATTTCCCCGAGACATTCACGATCCTACAAAAGGGACAAGACGTGTACGTGGCATTGTGAAAGCGCTATAAAAGTGGAGTGGAAGGAGGAACAACGTAATTGAACGATCTCCCATTCGCAGGACGATAATAACTTTTCTTTTCACAACAGACTTGCTTGTTCTATTTACCAGCTTCATTCGCGTTGCTGTGCTACCCACAAACTATTTATAACAAGCTCAGCATATTTTTTGCAGAAAAAGAACGTGCACCACAAATTGGAAAATTGGAAAACGAATGAAACAAGTATTGTGTTTCTTATAATTCTTTTTTAGTGTACTTATTCTTAGTATTGGGTTAAAAAGAAAGTTCTTAGCGTTTTCAAATTAAAGATAAAATTAAGGTATTTATTCATATGTTTATTCAATAACACGAGAAGTTACCCTGAAAGAACAGAATGGAAAATATGTTATAGAATAAATCTATGAATAAATTTCAAGCTTTCAATTTTAATTTACAAACGCTACGAACTTTCGTTCCAACCCAATACATCTTCATTTTGAGTCATGCATTCTATTGGTAGAATTTTCTAGATGATCCAATTTCTAGATGACACCAATTTTATAGATGATCTTTAACGTCATTTTAAACATTTCAATAAGCTAGTAATTCAAATAATGAAATATAAAGAATATGCTTTCTATCAAAACCTTTGTATGTTGTATATGAGTGTTATTAAAAGTATTAAAAATTGAACAAAGAAAGTATTACAGCTCTAGTGTTATAGTGGTAGATATGTTTTTGTCTTCGTATTCGTTTTCAATTAAATAGATAAACCAATAAGTTGAACAATATGATACAAAGGTATACAATTTTTGTACATGAATTTTATCGACAGCATTAAGGTAATAATTTTAATGTGTAAATGTTTAAAATGATGTTCACATTAATTTGTAGTGAGAAGGAAATAATCTCATAGTTATTGCAGAAGGAAAATATCATAATCAAAACGGAATGTCTAAAATAGAACAAATTCCCAAAATTTTCGGTTATGTGTACATACAATTTCAGTAAAACTAAATATAATCTAATGAATTGTTTTAGTACATAATTTTAAAAGATTGAATATGTATCTGGCTAGTGAAAAAATAATTCGGATTAATTATTTGAAGTGTGTTCATCAATGCAATTGGCTTTGATACTCGGAGCTGATAAATTTAATTGCTATTGTATCCCATTTGAAAATATCTTGAACGCTAATCAAATCAAACGCTCAATTAAATTCAAAATCACTGCGTTACGATACGATCCGACCAATAACACTGATCAAACTGTGCCCACCGAAGTTTACGGTAGCCCATGATAATAATAAGGTAATATTACGCATGGTTTCGATCTTGAATTTGATATACGCGCAGCACTGTTTGAATACGCGCGATTTTGATTGTAACCGCGCGTTTCATCGACAGTAATTAATTATGCGAGAATGTGAAATCGAATCGAAACTGCTTACAAAATACATATAATTAATGTAGGAGGTACTCCGTAGAAATAATAGTGAACGGTGTATATGACAGAATAAAAAGATTAAATTTTTTCAATAATTTATTAAATTTTATAATTAATTATATAAATTTTATAATTATAAAAAATTATAATAATTAATTTAAATATATATATATATACATATATATATATACAATAAAATATATGAGTTAAATTAATTTCTAAAAAGACTAGATATTTGTTTGATATGGGATACTGATGTTAGTAAGATTGATTTTATGTGCGCTTAACTGTGTCCCGAATTGATTTAGTCGACGTTGCACGCAACATTTTCAACAATTTATAGAGTAATAAAATTCGTCGTGTTTCAATATCCTGTTTTATTGTGAGTCCTCAAGTATTCAATGCTTATTTATTCAAGTGTAGAATCACACCCTTCCTGGACGAACCATTAATCATGGCGCACCCTGTATGTTCACTCTCTTGGACACAGAAAAAGTATCCAACTTGTAGGTAGGAAATCATTCGCCGATTTCAAGTAGAATTTCTCTATTCAATTAATCACTTTCAATCATAGCCTGCAAATACAGTAATCATATTCTGAAAATTTCGCTAATAAATTTCATAGATCACTAACTCACTCATAATCCTCAATTGTTCTGTTCAATTAATTTTCAACCTGAATCATTTTAATCTACTTTGAACATTTCATTAATTTTAATAGACTAATTAAACTCTCAATAAAACCATTAATATCAATATCGATTTTTCAGTTTGTCAGAACTTTTCTATTAAATTAAGTATTCAGTATTAAGTCTTCAGTCTTAAGTATCTTCAATTATAATCTTGAATTGCAGTATTTATTTGAGTCTATTTGAAAAATTTTACTAATAAATTTAATATTGTACATCAATATATTGATAATCTTCCACTTTTAACTTTAAATTACAATATCGATTTAATCTATTCATTAAAATTTATTTTGCATCTGCAGGATACTTTGAAATGAATCAACTATTAATTTAGAAGCTACATACATGTATGTTGTTTGAACAGTCTTGAAGTTAGTGTCTAAAAAACAGACACTAGTGAAAAATAAAACGATGCAAGATATAGAGGGTCAAAAAAACTAGATTTTTTGTTGGATATTCTAAGTGGTTGCTAAAAGCTAAATTAGAGTATAATAATGCTTTGGAACATACTCGCCTCTAAAAGGCTCTAAGGGGAGACGGCTTTTAACAGTAATGAATGAAGAATTTTTCCAGTGAGAAGCTAAATGAATCTGAGCATAAAACTGTTTCTACATTTCGAACTGAAATATCTCAAGCCGATGTACATATATACGTAAAAGAACATTTGAAACAATAAATTGTAAATTAACTCTAAGGGGATCAACACATTGTAGAGTAATTTTTTAAAAATCAAGCAAAAACAAATAAATCCGCTTACAAAATATGTGGATGCCAGTAACAGACGTCCTCGAACATTCGCGAAATTTTTAATTTTTATACCGGCTAAATGTCCGAATATAATTTCAAAAGCCGTGCCATGCGTTTGACGTAATGCGAACATTTTTTCTACGGATGTTTGTATAACGGAGAGCAGACATTTTTTTAACGAGTGAAGCCCAATTGAAAAACGTTTAAACAAAATAAAAACTTCATGACCAAATGATTGTCCATTCAATTTATTTTTGTTAGGTATGTCTGATAACAAGGTTAATAATTCTAGAGGAAATACTGAATCAATTTTCCATTACAAGGAGAACCTACAGTGGGTGTACAAAGTGTTCGTACACCTTTTAAAATAGAATAACTTTTTTATAATTGTACCAAACGACCTGATTTTTTTATAATCAATTAGTACTATTGGTTTACTAAATGACCTGCAAAAAAGATTTTCCAAAAATTATAATTTACAAGGTTACATGGAAAAATAAAAAAAGCATTTTTTAAAACTTTTTTATTTGGGCTCTTAATGAAAATTTAAAATATAAGTTTTGTAGATCTATGTTACTTATACACATACTGAAAATTTCATCGGAATCGGTTGACGCAGAAAAAAACGACACGCATCGAAAGATGTAAGAATCTGCGGATTTTAAGCAGAAACTGACCAAAAGTCGCGAAAAACTGTGATTTTCACCAAATTTAACCACTTATAAAAATTTTCAGCATGTGTATAACTAACATAGATCTACAAAACATATATTTCAAATTTTCATTAAGGGTCCAAATAAAAATGTTTTAAAAAATGCTTTTTTTACTTTTGCGTGCAACCTTGTAAATTGTAATTTTTAGAAAATCTTCTTTGCAGGTCATTTAGTAAACCAATGCTTCTAATTGATTATAAAAAATTAGGTCGTTTGGTACAATTATAAAAAAGTTATTCTATTTTAAAAGGTGTACGAATACTTTGTACACCCACTGTATGTAAAACATTTTCTAATTAATTGGATAATTTCCACTACATTTCCCATTCAGAATTACATTTAATAGCACCACTGTTAAATCGCGTTAAATCTAGCCCATTCAGACCATTATTGTCCTCGTTATCTTATGAGGATGATTCACGCACTATTCATACCATTTTTCTTATTTATTGTTTTTTTTTTACAATAACATTAATAATTAGAGTGGAATAATGACCAGTTATTATTAAATATTATAACTAGACAAGCGGATTTTATGCATTTATGGGAAAAATGTTAAGTAATTTAAAACAGCAAAAACATTAGAACAATTTAAAAATACAGTTATATTATTTTCAACCGATTAAACATATTAAGAAAGAAAACAAATTTCTATTCCGCTCCAGATTGTTGTAATTCACATAGAAAATTTTTATTTTGCATAAAAATCCGCTGCCTAATTATAACAGATTGCGTTTTTAGAAAAAAGGTTCAATTTTCTCACTATCCTCAAGAAATATTAATTTAGTTTCGGATTCAAATTTGGATATCGTCTAGTTTTTAATAATATATGAACGTATCTCAAATGATCTTTCATGTAAATTAAGTGTCAACTTGTTTTTCATTAGATAGTAACGGCTGAACTAACAAAACGATGAAAATGAATGAGTAATTATAACGATGAATGAGTAATTATAATCGTAATTGCATATATCATGCTTCGTGTAATTTTAACCCATAGCACTCGAGTGGCGACTCTGAGGCGCCACTAAAAATTGCTGTGCCATTATTCAAAATATTGTTTACACTATTAAATATGTTGGAGGAGCTGTTACATCAATTTCATATCCATAAAATGAAAAAAAAATTATATAGAAAGGAATTATTCTAGGTAGAAAGAAATGTTTGATTTTAGAGTTAAAGTAGCTGCGAGTGCAAAGGGTTAATTATTAAAACGAGACGAATACGATAGTCTCAGTGGTGGGGATAAAACTTGAACAGTTACGGTAGAGATCGAGCGACAGTTACCGAGAGAATGCTGTAATCGCGACCAGGTGATCGACCATGACGCGGCTAGCAATCGGAGCAGTTCCAAGTAGAGATTCTCATGAAAGAATCGATTCTTCGGCATCCAAGAATCGACTCTTCCAAGAAATCGTAATCGGAGAATCGATTGTGGAAAAGTCGGTGCGAAAAGAATCGATTTTCTGAAGGATCCTAGGGTAACTTTGCTCACTGTCATCCTAATTCTTCATCTCGATTGAATTAGTTCTTTTTTCAAAAACATCAATTAGTTCTTGCATAAAAATATCTGCATATAACGTAAATTTAAAATTAATTGTGTTAACTTTTCTGTATGTAACGTAAATTTACTTCATTTAATGATCAAAATAAAAAATATTCAATTTCCTTTTTCGTACCTTATTTCAGTATTTAACACATTACCGACC
Source organism: Lasioglossum marginatum (assembly GCA_028455795.1). Lineage (NCBI taxonomy): Eukaryota > Metazoa > Arthropoda > Insecta > Hymenoptera > Halictidae > Lasioglossum > Lasioglossum marginatum. Next base: position 9,518,975 of record CM052250.1, on the reverse strand, counting down.
GATGATTATTTCATAATTTTGAAAAATCTATGGTACTTCTAAGTAATCTATAAACACTTTTTAATAGAACCTTCAATAGCAACAGCAATTTTCATTGTGAACTAACAAGTCATCCTCAATAACGTCATCTATATAGTTTCATTTAAGATTGCAATGTAAAAGAAAATTTCTATGCTTTCTTTTGGTACAGCACAATTATTGAAAATCCTATTAATAGGCTTCCGGTAGATAAAGTGTTAAAAAAGAAAAAAATGAATTCTTCCTCTCGATTTCGCAATCGTAATATTTCTTTAAATAGTGTAAAAGTGCAAACAATTTCTTTTATGCTAATGCATTGCTTAATTATTATAGGAAACGCAATGATAGTTTGAGAAACGTCTTACAAATCTAATCCTAAATTTGATAGAGATGTATAAATATAATGTATAATATAAATTGCGATGTAACTCGCAATTTTTTCAGGTTATGTGACTTGCGCGAAGAACAGTTAGACCTTCCGCCAATCAGAAGCGATCACGATAATCACGAATCACTATGTGAACGAACATGATCGAATCACTAGTGATCGTAAAGCAGAGTTGGGATTATTAATCAATTAAAATTTTAACCAAGATTGATTGATTAATGTGTACGCTTAAAAAAGGTAATCATTGAAAAATGGACGATTGATTCAATCGATTGATGAAGTTAATTGTCAATCGTTGATTAAAAAAAAAATCGGAGACTGATTTAATCAATTGTTGAAGTTAATGATTAATAATTGTTGAAGCCACATGGTCTATCCATAAATTGTAATAAGGAAGGAGAGAGAGAGACAAAGAGCGGAGGTGGAGAATTGACAGAAATATATCTCAACAAAAACTCAGTTTACATTTTTTTCAGTATGCATACAGTTTTGATTCTTCTTTATTTAATTTCGAAATTTCAGCAGTTAATCATTTTCTTAATCGTTTTCTTTGACTGGAAGTAGGGCAAACAAACCAGTTGAATGATATAAAAATTATACTATTCTGAGGGTATAGATTAGGTTCCACGGACACAACTTGTACCTTCTAAGTACCTTTGTGCCCTCACGTAAATCCGCTGAAAAGAATGTAATCATTAACTGCAATTAACGATTAAAGTAGGAGTTTAATTGTTAATTGCGACTAACGATTGAAGTAGAAATTTATTCGTCAATCGTTGATTAAATTTTTGTCCAACTCTGTCGAAAAGTAGCAGTCGACGGAGGAGCGGAGTAGTTTGGCGCGGAGTCTGCGATGACGAAGAACGTTGATCGTGACAAAGATGCAAACGATGATGGTAGTATAGTATACGAGTCGAGTCGCTAGTAGGCGGAAGTGGGCTTGACCTACTTCGATCGTGACCACAAAGAAAAAAGTCTCCAGCGCGGCGCGGTTCCCCGGGGTCATGAGCCCCGGACGCAGGGAATTAAAACTTGTTCCTATTGGTTGCCTTAGCAGAGGCTGCCAACAGAAGTCAACGCGTGCCTGCTGCGTGATTCCCCCCGTGTACACACGGCCCCGTGTTTCTCGCTCTTCCTCCAGTTCCCCGTCTGTATTTAATTTTCCTGGTTGTCCGAGGACTCCTCCGCCACTCGTCGGAGATTCTCAATCTTTTAAATGGCCCTCGCGTGTAGGGAGAAGGAGGAGGAACGTCCCCCGTCCCCTTCCCCCGACATCTTATGCAACCGATTACACTCGGAGTTAATTGATCGAACGACTCCGCTTTTTTTTTGTTATCCCGCTCGAGCAGCCGCGTGAATCTAAATGGAATTTCTGAGAAATCGATCAAGAGCCAGAGAGGCTTTCCTGTTTCCCGGCGCGCGTCGGGAAAACATTTTTCTTGCGATGAGAGGAAAGACGATTCTACGGGTTAATAGAAGTCGGAGGGACGGGGGCCGGTCGGGTCGTGGGAAAGTAATATCGCTTTTGGATAATGGCACTTTTTGTTAAATGTTGCTGGGAAATCGATGAATTCGCAGAGACGCGAAAAGGAAGCGAGGCGATCGCCACTTTGGAATTTATCGAATTAAAGGAATTAAGGATACAGTTTGTTGATCTACTTGCGCTTCGGAATGTTAATTGTCTCGGTAAGAAAGCATTTTTTAAGTTCAAATTGCATTAACTCGGACTATCAAAGATTCGGTATGTAATTACAATTATTCCTGAATTCCTGAATTCTTGAATTCTTGGATTCTTGAATTCTTGAATTCTTGAATTCTTGGATTCTTGAATTCTTGAACTCTTGAATTCTTGAATTCTTGAATTCTTTAAAATCATACATTTATTTTTGCACATACTTGTACTTTCATCATGTCAATTGTTATGATACCATGTGCGTAATTTTACTACATTATCTATATATACATTACCAGTACATCTCAATTCATCTTCAATTCATTTTAAGAAGTTTAGGATCAATTCGTTATTGTATAATACATTGTAATTGCAACGTAAAATAAATAATGTATGTATTTTAGCATAGATATAAAAATAGAAAAAAGAAATGTGACTCTTGATACTTAATATTGATTTAAATATTACTTGTATATTTTAAATGATGATGTGACTTGATACTTAGCATTAATTTTTAAATAATACTTGAACGTTTTAAATGAAAATGTGATTTGATACTCTTATTAATTGAAATATTACATTTTCAGTAAAAATGCACTGTACGCATTTAGCTTAAATTACACCCAAGCTTCTGAATGCTTGTAGATTTGTTTCTGAAATAAAATTTGTTACAGATTCAGAAAATAAAAAATTCAAGAGATCATGAGCTTGTAATGTATATTCAAGATGCAAGTGAATACAACTTAAAAAATACAGAGGTTTACTGGAAGGTCGTCAAAGGCGCCACATATCCCAACTTTAAAAGGCGTGTTACTCTTTGAGCTCCTTTTACAAATTATATGCACGCTAAGCAAAGCTAATTTGTGTCTTTGAAGCACGCGCGTCTCGACGCTCTTAATTTTATTTAAGTGTTTCAACGTTTTGCTGTATTCAATTCGAGAGTCACGCAATTCGCTTGGGAACCTTTTAAATCATTAATTTAATACTCGGAGAACTGAGAACTCATGCCAATGTAGCTACCTTTAGCACAGATTGTGTTAGTGGTTCTTTGAAAATTTATCTCGAGGTACAAACAGTGTAGATTTGATAAAAAGTGGTCTTTTCAGAAATTGTTGCATTGCTTAAATGAACAAACAATAAAATTCCCAATTCTGATACTTGTTTCTAATTATATTTTTGCTTTATATGGAAGAGGATCTTTTTCAGACAATCATTTTTCATGCACAATTTGACTAAAAGATGAAATAAAGATTTTAAAAAATGTTGTGCACACCTTTGTTTAATATTACATTTAAATACATACTTGCAAATATAACTTTTCTTATTGTATAATGAAACAGTCTACCAAATTATTAAATTTTATCAAATAATTCAGTTTAAATTATCAAATTTTTAAAGTAACGTGTGTAAGCATTTTAATAACTTGCATAGTGTATGAATAAGAAATATTGTGCATCTAAAGTATTTTACAAACTAGTTAAGTAACATGGAGGAATTTTTAATTTCAATTTTTTTGTTTCCTCTCATACTGTGTTTGACTTTTTTATTAACAAAGTTTACGTCACGCTTATCTAGAACTTTGTCCTTAAAAGACGTATGTACTCAAAATGAGACTCTAGCCTTCAATGCAAATCAGTGAACACTCATGCGATGATGTAATACATAATTGAGTCAGGAATAGCTTCCATTTTCTTCTTCAAATAAATATCAATCAGTGGTGCTTACATATTCTCAATTACTGTAACTTTTAACCACTGTTATTCAACTAACATATTTTTTATTATTATTTCCACTGAATTCTTATTTAATAGTGTACTCGTTATTCATGACGGAAGTTATTTGTGGGTAGAACGACAATTTCTGAAATTGTGCAAGAAGATAAAATAGAAAACATATTGTCAGAAATCTTTTCAAAAACATTTTCTGGAAATTATAACTAATATAGTCAAAATAAAGACAAGTATTATATTTCAGAAAACTGGATAATGAATATGTCATTTTTGTGCAACATTCGCTTTTTTTTAAAAAATTAGTTGATGAATGGATACACTCTTCCATCACTACATAATCAATCATAAAAGTTTTCATACATCAATCGAATTTCAAATATTTGAAACTAAAAAACAGGGACGCTACATTCACAAATACTTATTCATTTCATAAAATGATTTCACGATTGAAAATTTTCGATATACAGTTAGGCGCATAACTGATCACATACACTTTGAATCAGAATAACATTTTTATGAATGGATCAAACGACTTCAATTCTTTTGTAAAGCTAGAAGAATTAGTTTAGTAAATGACGTCTAAAAAATATGTTGGAAAAATGCATTTGGTCGGAATTGTGAAAAACAATATTAAAAATTGATTTTTGAAATTTTTTTAGCTGGGCCAGTAACAAAAATTTAAAAGATGTGTTTGGTCAACTTGTATAAATTATATACGTTCTGAAAATTTCATTGAAATTGGTTAATTGGTTTACGAATTATAAACGATCAAAAGTGATAAAAAGGCCGAAAATCATGAAAAATTGCAATTTTTACCATTTTTGATCGTTCATAACCCGTAAACCAATTAACCAATTTTAAAGAAATTTTCAGAACGTATATAATTTATACGAGTTGACCAAACATATCTTTTAAATTTTCGTTATTGGCCCAGATAAAAAGGTTGTAAAAATCAATTTTTATTATTGTTTTTCACAATTCCGACCAAATGCATTTTTTCAACATAATTTTTAGACGTCACTTACTAAACTAATTCTTCTTGCCTTACGGAGAAATCGAAGTCGTTTGGTCCATTCATAAAAAAGATATTCTGATTTCAAGTGGATGTGATCAATTATGCTCCTAACTGTAAAGCTCAATAAAAAAATTGTAAACAACAATTTCTAGTATTTTCTTTGTAACTCCGACCAATTGGAATGTTTTCAACCATTTTTTTCACATCTTGTAGTAAACTAATTACTAGACTGCGGATTTTATGCATTTATGACAAAAATGGGTACGTACGATTTAAAACAGTGGACGTGTTAAAAATATTTAAGGTCATCAATGTATCAGTTTCAGCTTAATAGGATATTTAAAAGAAGAATACAATTTTTCTTTGACACCTGTGTCCTGCAATCAACGCAAACATTTTTTATTTTGCATAAAGATCCGCAGTCTACAATCCGATATCCGAGTCGTATGATCTGATATTAAAAAAGTTATCGTCCTCTTAGAAGTGTCCGAATATTACTGTGGTTCACTGTATGTAGACTTCAGTATCTGACGAATCATCCTCGTCGAACCAGAAGTTCAATCCCATCTTCCTCGACGGAGAATAATTTCAGTTTTAAAGAGTTCGATGAATTATCGAAACAATATGGTCGGAGAAGAAGAAAAGAGGACACAGAACAAGAGCGTCTCGTCGTTTTCCACGACGTCGCCGGGCAATTAGATTTAGTGCTTCTTATTCGTACTCCCGTTTCCCTTTGTCTTTCCATTCTGAAACTCTCTTCTTTTCTCCTCGCATCCTTGTACACGCACACGAATGGAAGGAATGCTCACGCGACCGAATGAAAGGGCGCACAGTTTCGTTTATTCTCATTGAAACTTTCCAAGCAAATCTCCATTTGTCTCCTACGTTCTTTCACCTTTTCTTCCCGGCATCATTCGCGCCATTTTGCATGTAACGATGAAGTTCAGACTGTTACCATGCTGCGAAGCGTTTTTAATAATTTTGAAACGCTGTTAACACTTCCGCGGCTCGATGGGATAACGATGCGCTGTCAAAGAGACGTTTCCCACTTTCAAGTAATTTCTATCATCTTTATTTATGTCACTTTTACCGGCGTCGCTGAATTGCTCCTTTGTTTTCAGAAGATCATGGGTGTGCATTGCAGTCGATTGTATAGATTCCCGTCGTGAATTGTTATGCTTTACGATTATGCTATCGGTAGCCTGGCAGAAATTGTTTAAAGTCGAAGGTGAATAACTTCTTAATTAATTGTTTATTTATACAGTTTTCTTTCGATACAAGACGACTCTTCTTTTTTTATGGGACCCACAAACTCTAGGCCCACTCAAGAACAATGAGCTGAATAGGTACCTTCATCCGTAATAGGTCGAAAGACGCCCCGACCCATCGTCTTATATCGAAGGAAAACTGTATAGCTTCAAATTAGTTAGTATAATATAATTTAACAGCTTCTTTTCAGATTGCAATTTGAAAGAAATTGTTAAACTTCATATAAAACTTTCATTATTTGTATTAAGTGCTTATATTGGGTAAACTTTACTTTACCGGACTCAAAATTTGAGCCATTGTTCTATAAATTATGATGTATTTGGTATGTAACCCAGTAGGTTTGTACCCGGGGCGGCTGCAGGTCGAAGTTTCGATCCTGTAGGATCAATGGTTCAGGAGTTATGCTTGTTTAAAGTTGAGAAATCTACAGTGTTTTTTCATACTACAAACCAATATGGCGGCCCGCTTACCTGTCAAAAACACTGCAGATTGCTCAACTTTAAGCAAGCATAACTCCTGAACCATTGATCCTACAGGATCGAAACTTCGATCTGCATCTGCCCCGAGTACAAATCTACTGGATTACATACCAAATATATCATAATTTATAGGAGAAAGGCACAAATTTTGAATCCGGTAAAGTAAAGAGCAGCCATAAACTGTATTGTATTTGCGTTGACTATGGAAAAACTTTTGTCATCTCGATTCTACTTATCTTTTGTTAAATAGCTAAAGTTTATAGTATTGGATTCGGTATGAAGTCCTGCCTTTATGTAGAATGTTATAGTACAATAAAATATTGTAACTATATCACCCACTAACATGGGGTTCCATCATTTTCGGATATCGAGTAAAAGTTATAATAGAAAACATAAAGACGAATTTCCAAATTACACTTAATTTTCTACCTGAATCACGGGACTTCCTCAACAGAGCGCAGAAAATAAATTATTCCCCTGAGCATTAGGAAAATACGAAGCACACGGAATACGGTGCACTTCACTTAATTTTAATATCGCTTTTAACCGTTTTTCTCTCATATTTCGCACATCATCAACTAACAAAGAACAGTCATATCATCAAATAATAAAGAACAGAATAATCCGCTTTCCTCGAATATGCCGGAGCAGAAACAAAGGGAGGAGGCGCGGACGGGACGAAATTCGTGAACAGAATGCTGAACCTCCGACAATAAAAACGAATGACATACTTCGCTTAATTAGTCGTTTTTCCGCGAACCGAATTTATTTCCGAATATACCTCGGAAGCGAAACGTGAATTACTGTATAATTCCGTTCCCGGCGGATTAAAATAACGCGCAAACGAAATTGCTTACAAAATTGCTCGAATTTCATAGTTTCTTTCTCTCTGTGTGTATGTGCGACGCAATTTGTGGGAATCATGAGAGCAGGCGGGATAGTGAAATTTGCATTCGTAGGATGCGACAAGTGGGCAAACTCGGCAACCGGGCATGCTTTTAAATCCACTTTCTTTCTTTGTAGTCATCCCCAAAGTTCCGAAATTGCTGTCGGCCACAGTTCATCCTTTGTTAACGACGCGTTCACCGTCCCGTTTTCGGAGGCGCGCGTTTAACGGCCCCTGGAAATCCCGGACATATTAAATGATCGTGTAATTACGAATGTTTGCTGAAACCCTTCCCACCTATCTGGCTCTCGCTCTCTCCCAACCCCTTTTTACCACGGGACGCTCCGGGTATTCTCTTTGTCTTCGGTTTCCCGGCTCGGGTCACCTTTTTATCCGGACGAGCACCTCGCGGTGTTTGATTATGGACAGAGGAAGCGCCGGATAAAGAGACGACGCGATGAATCTCGCGGTCATTCCGAACCAATTTCCACGACGCCATTTAAACGAGAGCTCGGACCAACCCCTGTCTCGTTCCAACACTTAGGCGAATCGTGTCTCGCACGCCGACGCTACTGTCTCGCGCAAGCTCATGGGGACGATGATTATCATTAGACAACGGATTTTATGTATTTATTACAAAAATGAGTAGATATAATTTAAAACAGTAAAACCATTAGAAGAATGTGACAGTACCGTCGCCGGCACAGTTCAAAGGCTCGCCGGCGACTGCGACTCTCCGCGTGTCTTTCTTTCCCATACGCTGTCCTTCCTTGCGCCCGAAACTTTAATTGTCCATTACACAGGTAAATATCATCGGAATTATATCATATTTGGTATGATTTTTATTAGAAAAATGCCACAAATATGTTGATCAAAGTCCCATAAAAAAATAATGAAAAATAAAGAAGTTTGAAATTCCGATTAGTTATGTTTACACTTCGCGGCGACCAAGGCCGCTCGAGCTCGGCTGTCCTTCTCTACGTTCGGCAAAAGTCAAAGAATAGTATCCCTGGCGTATAAGTGTCCCTGCGCAGACTCGTGTTGGGGACTTACATCGATAAAATACTGTTCCCCTCTGTGAGTACTCTGTTCCCTTCAATGCTCTTTTCGCCTGAGCCCCCACCAATTATCGGTGTGCGAGTGAGATAGCATAACCCCGCGCCGCCATTGTTGGCTTCAACTCGCCCGTAAGACGGCTATCTCTACATATAAGTCTATGGATTAAACTCGGCTCCCCTGAGTTTACCCGAATAGCGTTTCACCATGGAGCGTGACGGATCAGACTCCTTCAGTGCCCAGCAATACGCGGTGCGCCTGAAGAAGTTTTCACTTCAAAAATAAAAGAAAGTACAATTACAATTGAATTGTAAAGGCACAATTGAGCGTCTTTCTCGCAAGAAAAGATGCGTCGAGACTAACCGGAACAGCTAATATATCCGCGATAATTTCGTCAGAAGAGTCGGCTGTATTGGAGGGTACCACGGGGTTCCCGTTACGCGGTGCATAATGCGAAACGACATTACTTATGACAGAATGACCTGATATTTTTCATATTTCCTTCTTTCGCGCGTCCCACACGTCGTTTCCCTTTCTTCTCTGCTCCGTTCCTCGTTCTTTCATCTCCCTCTTCTGCGTTCTAGCTCTTCGTTCTTGGATGGGTATTCTTTCTCCGTTCCATTCTGCAGCGTCTCTTCTTTTCTTCTCCTCTTCTCCTCTCCTCCCCTTGGCCGACTACCCTGCCTGCCCCGTGGATCCTACGTCACTGTCGTTCGTTCACGCAAGCACGCATCCACGCATACCAAATGAAAGCCCACACTATCTTCCTCCGTTCGCTGGCACGCTCATAATCGGTCTCGTCATCGCATGATCCCGGCTGCATTACTCCGAAGAAAGGCGGCTTTCACGAATGCTGCCAAACTGCCTGCGGTCGTTACCCTTTATGATGCACAGAATCGGGCGATTCGCGGTGTCTATTGATCCGGCACCGGGCATGATCTCGCCGGGGCCGTCGTTAAAGTTAAGACCAATCCGATGATGCGCTCATTAAACCGATCGGTGCACCGGGATTTCCGGTGACCCTGGGATAGCATAAAAATAATGACAATTGACTGGCGGCGCTTTTGTAGCGACCGCTCCGCTCTGTTGTCTCGAGGATCCCCCGTTTCCTGGATCCAGCGGTCAGGTGGTTTATTGGTCGATTTTGTTCGGCACGGATCTTCGCTGATTTCTCGAGTTCTCGGTTTCTTGCGACGACACGCCGGATCAACGGATTCACAGTGCATTTCGCTCCTCTCCTCTTCTCCCAGGCTTCCTCGCAATCAGTGGCGTACCCAGGTTTTAATCTTGGGGGGAGGGGGCCGAGTTGAACGGATAAAATTTTGTGGCCTGATGCAAGAATTGCCAATGCATAGCGCGTTGTTAGTAACCCTGTTTCTTTGTTATTTTACGTCGCTTCTTCAACTGCTAGGTTATTAAGCGACGGGACCTACTGTTTATAAAGGTGGGTTCCGAACCACCTATTTTGCCAACAACACGTGAAAAGCAACCGGGGGCCACTTCCCGGCTTTTACCGGGCGGTCACCCATCCGAGCGCCGATCACGATCCACACTGTTTAACTTCGGTGATCGGACGAGAACCAATTTTCAATCCAAAAACTCTTTATTTATATAACAGTAATGTTTTATAAAAATAGATGGGGGGGGGCTAGTGCTATATTTTATAATTTAACGCTTGCAATCTTTCGTAGTCCCTATCTAATGATTAATCTACTTGTTATAGTATTTGCATGCCTTCTTAATATTATAATGGTATAATATATTCGGACGAGAACCAGTGTTTGCAACGAGACAATGGTCGTTGACGTTGTTAATAACTAGACTGCGGATCTTTATGCAAGATAAAAAATATTTGCATTGATTGCAAGACACAGTTGCGAAATAAAAATTTCTTTCCTCTTTTAATAATCTGATTATGATGAAACCGATACGTTGATGTCGTCAAATCTTTCCAATATGGCCACTGCTTAAAATTGTGCTTACCCGTTTTTGTTATAAATGCATAAAATCCGCAGTCTATTAATAACCCTAAGACCGGACGAGGCCCTAGGTTTTGTATGACAATAAAATAGAACACAATGAATGACCTGTTTTTTAGCAAAAATATCTGTTAATGGTAGCCACACATATGTACTTCATGAATACTGACATTGAAACATTTTGTATCAGGCCACAGAAAGATTTTTAATGCACATTAAATAAAATCCATTAAGATGATTATAGAAATTTATTTACAGAATAAAATCTAGCTTCCTTTTCTTTTTACAGCTCTTCAATTACTTCGGTTATGGTTATTATTAATATCTCTGTGTATGTATAACAAAGCGAACCCATTCAGTCATGGTTGTGTCATTGTGGATCTAAAATATGTTTTCAAAATTCTTAATATAGAAAATGATCTTTCACTCGTGCACGTCGTCACCGGAAGCGTTGCTAATATTTTTAATAAATTATAAATATCAGGATATATCATTTTATCACATTTCGAAATCGCATCAATGGCATTTTTGCATGGAGCTATTCCAACCGTTTTTTCAAATTTTGCACGCCACAATTTGAATTCCGCGTTTAGAATTGCTCGATTTGTTGAAATCAAATCACGGGCATAAAATTCACACAACTGACGAAAATCATCCATTAGACCTGCTGGTGGAGCGTCTTTTCCATTTGGTAAAAGAATAAAAAAATATTTTAACGTATTGCGGTGTTGATTGAAACGTTCATAAAGTTGATTCAATATTTGGTCAATGAATGGAATGAAAATATTTCTCCTAAAATACTCTTCTACAGAATCAGCTGGGACATTGGACCTTAATGTTTTGATGCAGTTCTTGGTTTTTTAATTTCAATATTAAAATTATTAGCTTTTATGCAGGCTTCATCGAAAATATCTTCAAAAGGAGAATCTGGTGTTTCACGAACGATACTTAATTGAGCCACAATATCAACAAGATTTAGGGCAATTAAGAGATCATTATCAGACTTTTGCTTATATGTATAGGGAAAAGTTGTTCAAAATGTTGAGTTTTACATATAACATATCCAAAAATCGTCGGAATCGGAGAGGAAGCAGTTGTTCTACAGTTTGATCAATTTTCCAGTGTTCTATTTCCTTTTTCTTGGGTGCGCCACTGCTCGCAATAGGCTATCTTTCTTCGTATTCCTTTTAACGAATTATTTAGGTCAGCTGCCCCCTTCACCTGTCCTTAAGCGACCACAGATTTGCAACGGTGATGGTTCAGTGTGGTGCTTTACACGTTAGATGAGAAAGTCTAATTTTCTTCAGGAATTCTAATGTTTCAGCACAGGCGTTTTCATCATGCAGCGTTTTTTTTTCTTGTGCTCTTTTAATTTGATATCTGTGACATTTCGGACATGTATCATTTATATTTTTTGGGTTAGGCTGGTCTGACCTATTCTTAGTATTGTCACTATTGTTTGGTCTCTGTAACGCTATCACTTGTTTAGTTGATAAGCATGATTAAGTAATCAGTCTATTATAATAGCTATTTTAGTAACTTGATTAATAATTTTAAAATATAGTCAGCATTAACCATAATCCATGTCTCAGTAGGTGAGAGAAATTTTTCCATTTATTTTAATTCTTATGAACAGTATAAATATAAAGAAAAAGTATTATGAATTATGAATCCTTCGTTAAAGTTTGCATTTTTAAATATTCGATGCCCCTCTGCACTCTACAAATGCATAGAATTGCATTTTTTATTCTTATGTGTCCGTTTGATAATGTAAATAATAATGATAATAAACTGTCTTTATTGCACGCGTAGCCACCTAAATAGTACCATAAAAGAAAATGAATGTAATTATGAACGATCAAATAAAATAAAGAGTTGAAATGATACGATTTAAATGAAAAGTGACCTTATACCGTCGTTCGTTAGTATGCGTGAGAGAATGTAATATAGAATGTTAGTAACGTGATATAAAGTGTGCCAATTATGTGAGGTACGACTGGATCAAATCTCCTACCAAGTTGTAACATGAAGCAGGGCAGGTTGAAGTTTTTACGTCATAAATTACATAACTTGATCCGGTTACATCCGATTATGCTTGCTATTACATGCAATTATTTTTATCCAATAAAGCGTAGTTTGACTTCGTGCTTTTTCCTAGTCGCTGACTTTAGATCACCATTAATAGAGAATTATTGCATACGAATAATATATGCAATAATATTTGTCGCGTACTTCTAAAAATATACTTATTAGAACAACTATTTTTCACTCCATAACTAAACTCGATAGCAATGAGTAATTTTCAACTCAAATGACACCGAGGTTTAGCCTTTTAACATCATTATTTTTGATTCAACAAGAGCATATTCTTAACCCTTTGCACTCGGAGCTATTTTAACTCGAAAATTAAACATTTCTTCCGATCTAGAATTATTTCATTCTATTATTATTTTTTTCATTTTATGGATATGGAATTGATATATAATACTTCCTCGTAAAATAGTTAACCCTCGCAAGGTAAGGTCTAATAACACATATATAGTAAGGTGGGATCCCTTAGACCCCGACAAATCAATTTCATAAATAGCCACGTTTTTAATAAATTTGAGATATGGAATAACACAGGATAAAAAGTAAACAAACAGATTTAATTTTATTCATATATAAAAATTCTTTTCAAAAATCTGAAGGTGGGGTCTCTGAGACCCCACATTACCTTGCGATGGTTAAATGTGTAGTAATTGCTTAGATACCAAAATATTTAATAATGTAAACAATATTTTGAATACAAATTGGTACAGCAATTTTTAATGGTGACTCTCTGAATCACCACTCGAGTGCTAAGGATTAATATTCGGACACTGTTAACATTAAACCCACCGAGCCTTAAAAGTAACTGGTCATGTTCCCTTATAAAAATGACAATATTGATTTTATTTAGACTTTGTGCAGCTCCTATTGTATAATATGTATGTGCTCCACTAAAGATATCTATACAATTATTTCTTATGAAATTATTTTTATTATATCAATAATCGTAAAATAAAAAATCTGGACCCGGTCATTTTGACCGGTGATCGTAGGTTTAGTGTTAAAATGACAATAACTTTTTCAATATTGGACTATACGATTTAGATTTCTTTTTGAAACGTTAGAACCATTGGTTTTTATTACATGACGTGAAAAAGAAATTTTGTGAAGATCGCAGTGAAAATACTAGAAGTATAATCAATAGTCCTTAAGGGGGAAGGGTAGTCACGTGACAAAACTAGCAAGGAACTAGAATCTTACTAGATTTGCTGTGCCCCATCATATCAGTCAAAAAAGTCTTTTTGTGACAGAAAAATACATTGGAATCTGCGGGTGTTGCCTCGATTTTTTTCCCCTACTTTGGACACTCATATTATTAGATATAAACATAATCTCGTTAAATCATAAGCAGAGCGTGCTGTATTTAACCTTCCTATTTAGAATGGGCCCTCACCCAGCCCCAAATCTGCTCAAATAAGGACAAACAACGACATCCCGCAAATCCATGTTTCGACCCAAAATCTAGTTAGATTCTAGTTCCTTTGCTAGTTTTGTCACGTGACTACCCTTACCCGTTAAGTCGTCCTTCCGCGCTGTTTAAGCTGAATTCTCCAGCGTTTCAGTTACTTTGAAACCCATTTCCCAACATTAATATATCCAGGAAGTGGAATCTGGCTTGACATAGGATTAGCAAGGGTCGAAGAGAACGCAAAAGAAGATGGATTTGTTAAAAACTGAAAAGCAGAATATAGCTAGTTAGCTTATCGTCGGAGTGAACGGTTCCGCGTACGCGTAATCGAAATCAGTGGGTCAGAACGGTCCGGTCCACCCACGAATCGTGTCGCGTTTTTCTTGTCGCGCGGAGATACGCATCTCCTCCAATTTGGGTACCACTTCGGCCTGTGTGGGTACGGGAGAGAGCGAGAAAGAAAGAGAGAGAGAGGAGAGAGAAGAGCCGTATCGTGAAAGAGAGTCCAGCGATCTGCAGACGCAGGCTGTCAGAAGGCAAAGCCGGTGTCCAGGAGAGGAGAATATAGCGTTACGGCTGGATGTCAGTGACCGAAGTATAACCCCAAGATAGTTTCACCATTACCACCGTGTTCGTTCGCCTTGCTCCTTTCCGTCGACCCGTACATCCGTGTAGCAGTCCATGTTCAGGCTGCCTCGTCCGCAGCACCTGAGTGTCTCCGATTGCATATGTCCACGTCAACGAGCTGGTTTCCTACTCCTGCGGATCATCTCTTTCTCTCTCTCTCTCTCTCTCTCTCGATCAAACCCTAGACGATTCGTTTCACTGAATCCTGTATTTCTCGCCGTGTTCGCGTCCACGGGAACCACGACGCTCCTCTCCTCCGTCTGCTCCAGCATCGATCCCGGACTCGTTTCTATTTCACCAATCTTCTGATCGAAATCCTGCGAAGCGGATCGACCGCTTCATCCTGCTCCGATTTTTCCATTTGTTTCGGCTCGGCCGCTCCACCCGGCTACGCTTTATTTATTGTCCCCCCTAACTCCACCTCTCTGTCTTCCTCTTTTTTTCTTTCAGGGAAATCTCGATTCCTTCTCGATCGATTCTGGCCAACGTTGGCTCGCGCTTCGGGGATTGATTAATCGTCCCCGCTCTCCTGGATTTGCCTGATCTCTATGATTGCCGGCCAACGCTGCACCCCCCGCCTTTTCTTTCATTTCACCACAGAATCTTTCTTGCTCTTCGGCCGTCTTCGTCGACGCTGTGCTGTTTATTTTGTTAAAAATATTCTTTGATCTACGATCTGCTTTACGGTTACCGCACAGTGGGATCGCGGCACGGAAAACCTGGCAGGAACTCGAAATATGAAAATTTAACAGTTCGGCTAGCGGACTCGAAGTGAGGGAAAGAATGTAGCAGGGGCGAAAGAGAAAATCAGTCGTCCACTTGAAATAAGGAAAACCACAAGGCTGCATCGTTTATTGCCCTGGCCCTTGGGTACGAGAAATATCAGGCCTATGGGTCCGATGACATCTGGTCTCTTATTTTTCTAGAGAACTGCACTGTATCTCATTCACAACGAAATTCATTTTTGCTCCTTCGCAGTTGCAATATTATTGCTAATAATCCAACAATTAATGTGGCCGCTTGTCTACATTAAGTAAAATCGAACTGCAATTAAATCTTGTTGGAATACATAGTCATCCGAACGCATTTCTTCCATGAACGGAATTAGAGCGTCTTCCAAAAGTTCTGTTTATTTTTTAGAATTCATTTTCGTTGATATCCAACACATCGGAGTCTTTGCGGAAAAGCTAAATGCAGCCCAAGCCATGACACTTCCACCACCAAAATTTCAACTCATGGCAATGTCATGTGGTCTACTCAAATCGTGCCAATAGTACTTAAAATATATCCTATTTTATAAAAATAAAAGTAAATCCAGTAAATAAGTATATTTTTATATACAGTACTCAGTACTCAGTTTTGTACACAGTACTCACACTGTTAAAGGTAAAGGAATATATCAGCTGGAACTATAATTCCGCTGGAATTCTCAATAAAATATCACATATCACTGTAATAATCGAAGCTATACGCAACGATCGAAATACCAATCAAGAAATCAATTGTAATCGAAAAAGTAATCACGTTTACTCGGTAACAATGAAAAACTCAGTCGATAACGATCAAAAACTGGAAAATTTTTAGTGGAACTATGGAAATTTCGACCACTGTATATCCACGTTGGTTGTGAAGATTTAGATACATCTGTTCATTCGAAATTGATTGATCTTTAACGACCTCCTCCCGGATACGTTTAAGTCGCTATTAGATGCACTTATACGATGGCTGTTGGTTCCGTGTAGCATAAACTGTGGTAATCGGTTTAGTGGCCCCTGCTCACGGACAACCAGGTATTTAGCAAAGTGCATGTAACGACGAGATTATGCACGGTTCTGACACACGACGGACGCAATGCGCGGGCAATTTTTATTTAATTTCCTTAAAGGGGGTAGGTCCCTTTTACCGAGGACATTATGGAGTTCGCCAAAGTCAGCGCTTATGCTATAATATTCATGCGAACGTATGGGAGTCTGCTTGCTACGCTACTTTCCCGTTTTAATTATCCCAAATGTTTTTTGGCAGGCATAATGTATCACACGTTCTGCAGTCCGCTAAGAAATAAATGCTCTTTTCGCGTGTTGAGGAATTTAGAAATTTAGATAATGATTGTGAATATTTGAATATATTCCACTTTGAAAAATCGTATTAGAAAACTTTCGATTAATCGTGTTTGTTCTCTGGAAAAGGAAACAGTTCATTTTTCCCAGACAATGTTTTCGACAACATTTTTAATATTGCACCATACGATTTGAAATTATTTGGGAAGTTGGAACAATTGGTTTGCTGCACAACGTGACTAAAATTTTTGAAAAAAATTGCAAGTTGTCGGAATTGCAGAGAAAATACTAAAAGTTGCATTTTACAACTTTTTTATGTGGGCCTATATCGAAAATTTAAAAAATGCGTTTTGTAGATCTGTGTCAATTGTATGCACTGTGAAAGTTTCATCGAAATCAGTTGATGCGGAAAAAAAACGACAGGCATTGAAAGATGTAAGAATCCTTAGATTTACTGC
This sequence comes from Lasioglossum marginatum, assembly GCA_028455795.1. Taxonomy (NCBI): domain Eukaryota; kingdom Metazoa; phylum Arthropoda; class Insecta; order Hymenoptera; family Halictidae; genus Lasioglossum; species Lasioglossum marginatum. The sequence continues at coordinate 9,501,842 of CM052250.1, read as the reverse complement.
AGTTATAGACCGAAAATCGTGAAAATCTGCAATGTTTACCATCTTTAAACGTTTGTAACTCATTGCAACGTCGACCGATTTTGACAAAATTTCCAAAATATGTTTAATTAACACAGATCTACAAAACCTATTCTTTAAATTTTCAATATAGACCCATATAAAAAAGTTGTAAAATGCAAGTTTTAATATTTTTACTACAATTCCGATCAATTGCAACTTTTGAAAAAAATTTTTTTCACATCCTGTACCAAACCAATTGCTCTAGCTTTCCCCAAAAAGTTCAAATCGTATAGTACAATATTAAAAAAGTTAATCCTTTTAAGAGTGTCCGAATATTAGTGGGAGTCTATAAATGACTTTGTTTGAGAAAATATGGAGGTCGCGAACTTAGTTGCCAACCTAATAGAACGTGACGAAGGGTTCGCGTAACTGTTTCGATCCCTGAGAAATCCAAGCCGAATGCTGGCCCAGCAATTCCGTATTTTCGGGATCGCAAGAAACGAGAATTTTTTGGATTATCTAATATTTGCAGTCCGAGCGAAATCTACCAGTAAATATCACGCGCCTTTTCAATTCTGTTTCAGACGGACCATGAACAATGAAGCTCGAGTGTCGTCTCGAGAGAAAGGAACGAAAGAGTCCAAAGTAGGATGAACCGTGAACAGTCTTGATTCCTTGGTTGCCATCGCTGAGTGCAGCTCCGGGAGCTTCTCTGCGCTCTTCGCTTCTTTCTTCCTTCGATCTTCGGGGCCGACACCCTATTTTCCTGCAGCTTCTAATGGCCCTCGAGGGTCCCTGTCTTATCGGTAACCCGTTTCCACGGATCCATTCTCAATGAAGAATCTGCACTTCTATTTTCCAGTGTCCTCATGGCGCGGCGGCCCAGCGACGCGGGAGAACGCGATTGCATAAACCGGGAAGCGACGAAGCTGTTACGGCCGGGCCTGACTCTTTGCTCTACCCGTACCTCTTCTTCTGGGTGAGCAAAGTTTCAGGTGTGTCCGTGGCAGTCGATCGTCAACGATCTGTCCGAATCATACACGCAATCAACCAAAGGAATCATCGAGAAAAGTACTCGAAAGTACTCGTAAATATTCGAAAGTACGAAAACTAGGTCGAAAATAAACAAAAAATTATTTCAGAAATTGAAAACTGTTGTACAATTCACAACCACAAAACATTGCCGGATACGCAATGTTTGAAACAATAATTTAGACAATTATTGCATTATCGTACAAGATCCTTTTACATCATTTATGGCTTCAGAAGTACCAATTTTTGGCCATCTGTGAAATTGGTAATACAGACACTGGGAACTCCAGATTTTGATTTGTACAAATGGTTATTCCTCGACAAATAGTACATGTATTAAAATACTATAAATTATCAATATTTTTTTAATTTACTTTCGTAGCAACAGATTGTTTCCTGCTCTTTTCGTATTTCTTTGGTTTAATCTATTTTGCTCTAGTCTGCTAATCTTCTCTCTCTTTTAATTTTGATAAACAATATTTGAAATAATATTTTAAACAATTATTGCATGATCGTACAAAATCCTTTTACACAGGTTTTTTTCTCGTCTCCTTTTTCCTTGATGTTATTACAATAGGTAAATCTTCTGTTTTCATTTCCGTCTTGTAATTGGTATTTCGTGATGTAGGCTTCATATTTCGTCATGTTTGTTCTAAATATAAATATAATGGGAGAGCCAGTTTCAACGTCGAACAATAAGAATAATGTATTAGTTTACAGTTCATTAAAAAGCTTGTTCCACAGAAATAGTTGCACTCGAATTTTCCGTATGCGTCTCAAGAGAAAAATATTTATACATATTTTATTTAAAAATATTTATGTTTCTGTTGAAATTTATGTACACGGATAGACAATATTTTAGTTAAACTTTATACTAATGAATCGTAAATCTCGACAGACTACAATTAATGTGAAACTATTGCGAATTCCAAAGAGTTAGGAGCGTTTTATTATTGGAGCATAAATTAACACGTTTTTCTAGTACGTTGTCTGCAAGAAGTAAAAGATAAATACACAAGAGCGGCGAAGCAGACTCGACAGTACTCTTACGCCTGAAATTTGCTTTTTACCTGGACCTCGTACTCTCTTACTTTGAGAAAATAAAGGTGAGCAAAGTTTCAGGTGTGTGAGTGCGTTGGATTCAACAAGTAAGTCCGAATTGCGAGGAATTCCGGTGCAAAGTGTTGAATAAAAGAAGAATCCGAGGAGCAGAAGAGATGAAAACCATCCGAGTAATATAAGAAAAAAGTGTGGGCGTGAAAATACGAGAATAAGAAAATCTTTATTGTAAATCCTCGTATTCGAATGGAGAAATTAAATTGTATACTATGTAGCTGTACAACATAATACCTGCTTTACTATGCTCATTATAATACTAATTATGATCGTTACGATATATTAGCTAATTAGCAAGTCCGTTCATATAATTACGTTACTCTTCACATTGCAGGGAATTTGATGTGATTATAATTGATGCAATTTAACGAAACCAATGCATCACTAACATTGTTAAATAGGGTAAACTATTACTGGCACTGCACTAGTTATTGGCACTTTTGATTTAAACAGCAAATATTAAGAATTCCTGGTATAGAAAATCATTTTTTTACTGTTTCTTATTTATATTTCAAAGCAACGTTGTAAGTTTTCATAACAGAGTTCCACATATGATTGTTAGCAAATGTGCCAATGAGTGTACTATTTGTTTTACGATTGTTATTCACCGAATATATTTTATAATAAAAGATTTTTGACTCGTAAAACTGATGATTTTGCTGAAAAATCTCTATTAGCTTATAATAATAGAAAGTTAAGCTCGTTTAAACATTTCAAAAAAAGATAAAAAGATTTTTACTATGATTTTGGCTTAGGGTGCCAATCATTGTACAGTTTACCCTATACGTTTTATGAAATAATATATAATTGTATTTTCAGAAACAGTTATACCTAACTAATATCGTTTTCGAAAATGTTTTATAGTCTTTAAGTTATATAAAAAAAATATATATTAATTATAATTTCGTTACTTAAATAAGATTGCGTGGGTTTTATGAGAAGGATGGGATATACATAAATAATTTTAAGCACTGTTTAAATATCAATAAACACACTTGATGCAATAATTAAAACAGAAGATACGTGTACACACCAATGAACATTTGTTGCTACAGTGTGCAATGGTTTGATTTGTCAAATGTAATAGTTTTTTAATTAATGTAATATTATACTGCGGATCTTTATGCATTTATGGCTTATAAAAATTTTAAGAAAATGCTGGAGTATTAAAATCGACAGAATTTAGTACGATTTTTATTTAATTTGGATCTACAAATGCTATTACTAACGAAAATAGAATTTTATTTGGTACCGCTTTCTTAAAATTTGTCTACAAAAATCGAAAATTCGCGACCGTCCGCAGTCTAGTAATATTCAATCCTGCGTGTGTAAATTATTTATGTACAATATGAAAGATAGAATCTACGTTTGCGAAAATTCGTTCGACCGGAAAAGAACCGTTCAAAAACTGTCTAAGATTAGCGGTGAAGTTAGACGGGTCTTCGAAAGACTAATAAATCAAGTCTAGCCTTAGGATCTGGTTTCCGTCAGCGTCAGGCTTCCTCGTACATGTATAAATCGATAACAGAGTCGTTAAAGCCAGTGTAATTGTGAGAATGTAACTTTATCCTTAAAAGTCAATATGGAACTATAGATATACGTACTGAACCAGCGAAATTCTAGCTGATTCACTTACCGACTTTTGTGTATTTAATTCCTGTATTTTGCTAATCTGTGTACATTTAATAATTATACGTAGGCACATAATATTTGAGATTCAATAAAATAAATATATTAGCACCTCCTCTATTTTTCTCTTCTTTCCCTTACACAAATGAACTCTCACTCTCTCTCCCTCATTAGATCTTTTTAATTCATTAAAATGTAAATTAATGTAATTCATTAAAAATGTAAATAATGTTCAAAATTAGTGTAATTTATTAAATCTTATGTTCCTTGAACATACTACTTGTTAAAATTACATGAAAATACTATGCACGTATTGTCATTTATTATTATCGTATTATTCATTTGAGAGTAAAAACGTTCGTGAATTTTACAAAAATGAATATAATATACTTTAAATACAGATGATGAATGTTAAAAATAAATTTGACAAGATTATAGCATTTTCCGATCTCTTAATACAATTTATATATTATTATTAGAAACATTGACTCTCTCTTTTAACAATTTTATTAAATCATAAATAATATAATCGTATTTTACCTGTTCATTTTCGTTTTAAATGCATAAAATCTAAGCTTAATTATTATTTATTGATTCTTGTAGAACTGTAACCCGATCTTGAGATTGTTTTATAGCTTTACACGTACAGTTCAAGATAGGAGACGACATAAAACATTCAAATAAGAAGAATCGGGCATTAATCGGTCTTCGCTACATCTCTCTAATTAATAAAGTGAGGTTTGAAACGAAATAGTGAATAAAACGGAGTGGCAACCGTAATGAGTGTGCAACCGGAATTCTACGTAGCAATCTATCTTACTCGAAATTCATGAGAGATTCTCGCCCACGGTTACGTTCAATAACGAAATTCATGAATTTCTTGCTCTCAATTACGGCCACGACCGAAATTCATGAGAGATTCGCGCTCAAGACAAAAATTCCTCAAAAATTCAAATACGATCAAGACTGAAATTCATGAGAGGTTTCCATCTTTTCAGAGCAGAGCTGCAACTGAATTTTTTATTTAACCCCTTGCCGTATTTTGACGAACCAGGCTCGTGATGAAGATTTCTAACAAAGTCTAACAAATATAAATGTTACATTTATACTGTTACACATATACATATAAGTGTTTCATTTTAGATGAGATAAAATTTTATTCATTTGTAATCAATATTTAAGCATTAAAATAAATGTAACCATACAAAAAATATAAATTTTCTCTTCTCTTCTACGATATTTTTCGAGATAAATACGTTCTAATCATTGTAACTAATAACTCTAAAAGAAAAGGTACGGCAAGGGGTTAAATCACACTGCGAAATATTTATCTTATTTGCAAAAGAAAAATTGTTTCATGTTCATAGATAGAACACAAGTATTATAATATGTATAAAGTTCGTTATTATTTCTTATGCATATATAAAAGAATTGTTCCTCATGTATTGTATAATTACAATTAAATAGAACATGATCGTTATATTATATGTAAAGTATACATTCTCGTATTTGTTACGTTTATTCATTACATTTTATTCACAAGAGAAATAATATGAGTTTTATATACATATATAATAATATAATATATATTGTATATATATTTATATTTACGTTTAGCTAGAAGCATCAAATGTTACATATAAAATACACATTCTCCTATTTGTTACACTTTCAAATAAGAATCCTTGGCTTAACGTAAACTAAGAAGAAAACATGTTCCTTAAAGACAAATCTCAATTTCCTAATAAACACATTTGTCGACAAATTTGTCGATCAAGGAATAATGCTTGTACACGATATAAGTGGCATTGCAGTCCCGAAATGTTTGCATGTATCGAGACATTACTGTAAATTGTTCGAAACTACTTAATCAGATTCGGAGCTGCTTTTTAACGCACCTTATCCTATTTGTAAGATTAATCGTTTCGATTTAAAAGAAAAATCATTTCCCCAGGGCAGATGATACTGTTACAGGTCGCGAGGCTGATGTATCTTATTCGTTGCGCAGAACGTATCAGCTACAGTGGCCAGAGTAAAGGTGCTTACCAGCGAAACGGCATTGCAGCCGTAAAAGATTATGAACTTTACAACCCTGTAACCGAAACTGCATTTTGGAGCCAGCATTGTTGAAAGTTTCAGCTCGATAGTTGATAACGCTACAAGTTAGTTATTACCGAAAGTTTCACCAGTAAACCATCCGGCGGATACTGTTGCTGGCATCGAATTTAAACTGTTAACACATCTACCAACCTATCGTACAGTCGAGGTATATTATTCGCGATAAGAACGGCGCGCGGCTATCGTGTTTTCCGTGTGCAGTTCGGTATTGGACAAGTTATGGTATCCGTTGCTACTCTTTATTGCGGTTTTCGGCCGGCTGAGATTAATTGGGAAAGTTGCTATCCGACCGCTAAATCCTTTCTGTTCCATTTTATGCAAACGGAATGAGAAATCCCAAATTGTTCACCGTTCGGCCGGAAGAAAAAATTACGTTTGTGCGTATTCCGACTCCGCAAACGACTATACGTGTGCCCCTCGTTGTTGCTGGTAACCATCGAATACATCACTTTTCATGCCAGCTTAACAAATATCTGTTCAAGCAGTGGATAGAATTATCATTGTTTAATCGAACCATGTACACTACCGCTCATAAGTGTTTAGGCATTCTTAAAAAGACGTGAAAAAAAATTTTTTCAAAAATTGCAATTGATCGGAATTATAGAAAAAATACTAAAAGTTGCATTTTACAACTTTTTAATGTGGGCCTATATTGAAAATTTAAAAAGTACGCTTTTTAGGTCTGTGTCAATTATATGCACTATGAAAGTTTCATCGAAATCGGTTGGCGCGGGAAAAAACGACAGGCATTGAAAAATGTAAGAATTGTTAGATATAGGCCAAAAATCGTGAAAATCTGCAATTTTGACCATCTTTAAACGTTTGTAGCTCATTGCTACGTCGACCCATTTTCACGAAATTCTCAGAATATGTTTAATTGACACAGATCTACAAAACGTATTTTTTAAATTTTCAATATGGGTTCACATAAAAAAGTTATAAAATTCAATTTTTAGTATTTTTTCTACAATTCCGATCAATTGCAATTTTTGAAAAAATTTCTTTTCACATCCAGTAGTAAACTAATTGCTCTAGCTTCCCAAAAAAGTTCAAATCGTATAGTACAATATTAAAAAAGTTATCGTCTTTTTAAGAGTGCCGAAACACTTATGAGCGATAGTGTACAGTGACTCCCATATTAATTCGAATATTAATTCGGACGCTCTCAAAAAAGACGATAACTATTTTAATATTGGACTATACGATTCGAACTTTTTTTGAAAAGAAATTTTTTCGAATATTGCAATTTGTCGGAATTGTTAAGAAAATGCTAAAAGTTGCATTTTAGTATTTTAAGCATTTTCTCTACAATTCCGATCAATTGCAATTTTTGTCAAAATTTCTTTTCACATCCTTGTAGTAAACTATTGGGTTGGCAAGAAAGTAATTTCGGTATTTTCAGGTGAAATGATGATAACCTGAAATCACACTGGGATCAGTTTTTTATCGATTGGGTCCAGAAGTTTTATAAGCGCGGAATTGTGAAGCTACCAGAAAAATGGCAAGAGATCATCGAACAAAATGGAAAATATAAAATATATTAAAGTTCATTGCTTGAATTAAAAAATTGGGTTTTCTATTCCACCTTAAAATACCAAAATTACTTTCTTGCCAACCCAATAATTGCTCAGCTTCTCAAAAAAGTTCGAATTCGAGAAATTTACAACCAAACACATCGGTTCTTATGGTCGTATTTTTTTCATACATTATTTAAATTACTTTTTAATTGCCAGTGTAAATTCTTATCGTTGAGGAGTGCTCTTTATTTTAAAAGAAGAGCAGAGAAGAATATTGAACAGATTAACCAGGGCATCCAGATGAAGATAAGCATCTTTCTTTTGCGAAACATACTATACAGTAGGACCTCGATTAACCGGATCCCGATTATAAACAAATAAACATTTAAATATGATTACATTATGAAGGGAAATAAATTTTCAGAAATAAAGAATTTATTTTAAAATATATAATGTACATTTTAATTATCTCCCTCGGGTCGCGATTACCCATCGGGCCTTAATTTATCCGGGCTGTTTGTCTCCCGATCAAGCCGGTGGTCAATCGAGGTCCTACTGTATTTTCAAAATGTCTAACTTTAAGTGTTCGTTACGATTTATTTTCGTAGTAGATGGATATTTAGGAAGCAATATGAACCTTGTACATATCGAATTCGGACCACTGTGCACCGCCGTTCCTAACTAATACACAAATTGTGACAAACAAAGGATCGTGATCGTAACCCGAGAAGTAATGCCGCAAATCGGCCTTCGTATCGGAGCCACTCCAACTCCTGTTTACCTCAGGTTTGAGAGAAACAACCGGTGTGCATAGGTAATCCCTGAACCGATAAACCCGAACTGAATGTAAGTGGCATAGCGAGCTTTACGCAACACCTTGCCGCGACAAAATGGATATTCCTTGCGCAATGTCTATTAATAAACTAGACCATAGACAGACGATAATAACAACCGACGGTATTGCTTTAGACAGGAATAATCAATTTTGTCTTCGATTGGCAAATTTGCAACAATAACACTCGTTTTATTGATCGTACCTCAAGCAGATACCGAGATAGCACCCGACGTCTCATAGACGTCATTTTTACGTCTAAAATAAGACGCTTAGAGACGTCTTAGAGACGTCTTTTTGGAGATGTCGTCTAAAAAGACGCCTAAACTACTTTTTGGAGATGTCGTCTAAAAGACGTCTCTAAGACGTGCCGTTTTGTAACACAAGATTCAGGAGACTTTCAGGAGACTTTCGGGAGCTGTTCAGACGTCTTTCAGGCATCCGAATGTCTTGCGGCAGGCGTCTTACACATGTCTTTGAGATGTCTCAATGCTATCTGGGTACAGTGGACGGCTTACTAATTTACCATTTCGATACAGATACATATTAAATGTAATTGAATTGTATCATTGAATTTTTAACATACATTTTGAAGAGCCAACTTAAGGGTTCGTTGCGTAGTATTTCAATTACGATTTATACAGCTTACTGCACAAAGTACTGTTTTATTTAATGTAAACAGTGTCTGAATATTAATATGAACTGTCATATGCATCCTAGTTGGAATACTCGTATATATATTCTATAATAAATTATTGTGAGCAAAATTATATTGTAAATATATTCTAATATATATTCATATATGTAATATAAATATATAAATAAATAATATATAATATAAATATATACTATAATATATTATAATATAATTTTGCTCATAATAATTTAAATATATTACAATATACATTATATAGTGTATATATGGATATATTCATATTGTTTGTGAGTAATGTTTCCCGTGTATGCTACGATAATTTATTTGTAATAAACATTTTCATAATATTCCCGTGATGGATATTTTTAAAATCGTAGATTTTCTACAGTTCTCATTTCGTTATATTTCTCTTTTACTAACTTTTCAATCCTGTAAAATGAACGTAAATACTTCGGAAACAAAAATGTCAATAGAAATATTATATTCTAACTTAAAATAAATAGATTTCTAATTTTTAGACATTGATACGAAATGAGAATATTAAATCCAGTGGATTTGAACTTCCCGCTTCCCATTACAATCAATTTAGAGATCAAAAGTGCCGCCCGAAGTGTCGCCTCTTATTGTATTTCTACTCCTTGTTATAGAGCTATTGTAACTATGTTCACGTGGTTGGACAATAGTAACTTTTAAATAATCCTAGATTGTATACTAGTAACTTTTAAATAACCCTAGATTGTATACTAGTAACTTTTAAATAACCCTAGATTGTATATTAGTAACTTTTAAATAACCCTACTGAAAAATCTGACAGCAAAAATCTCTAGTACGGAACGGACAGCATCCATTTTCCGATACACTTTGCAATCTAGCTCTGCAATGCTGTTTCTGAAATTGGTGCATAATTGATAAGAAAAGAGATTTGTAAGATTATCGATAAAGAAGCAGTTGCACAAACAACAAACAAAACTGATAGAGATCATAATAAGAACTGTGATGCATTATAAATTATGCTTACTATTGATATTTAAATACATTGTGACTCATAAATGAAAATAGGCTTATGTTTATGCGATGACACATGTGATCATATTGTGAACACATTAAAAATGAAGTGACGTATTATCATTTTTACCGAAATCGACATTTATGAAGAAATAATTTTTGGTAAGTCTAAATTTCATTCGACGTTTAACATCGAACTTTCAAAAGATTTTAAACATTATTTGACAAATTCTATTAATTTCTTTAACATTTATAAAGTATGTCTTCATTATTTTTGCAAAATAACGTGTAATCTAACGTGCCTGAACATAATATCAGTGAAATATGTTTATTTATTGCTAAAAAATAAAAAAATAATGTGACACTGGTATGAAAACTATTAATCTCATTGCTGTATCGAGTAACAAATTATTTGGACATTTCCTGTAAATTTTTTGAAATGCCATACACGTCCATACAAGTCAATAATAATTGTCATTAACAAATATTTTAACGATGGCATCAACTTTTACAAATATGAATTAATATTTTGAAATAACAGGTACTTCTGTTTCAGAGTCGAAGAATATACAGAGATCAAGATAAAATTAATAAATGACCAACATGGAATCTAGTCAAGCAGGAAGCTCTTTTGTAAATGTACAAGACTCGCCAAGTGAAGAATTCAGTATATTCAGTGAAAAGGATTCATTTATAATGGAAAATGATACACCAACATACTCGAGTAACGACACATTATCCTTCGTAGTGTTGCAATCTGCGGTTGCATCATATATTGATATTGATCAAAAGAGCAAGTCTATCGTATGTGTCAATTAATTAGTTTATAATTAAGGAGTCTTCCTACTTGTCCTGCCAGAATTTCTGTCCTGCGCTTTTATCATTATAAATCTAGATCAATTTGGATCCAATTTTTTAAAAGGCTTCATTTTACATGAGAACAATGTTTGCGAGAAGGATTTTCTGCGACTCGCGCGAAATTAAGTCTAAATATTTACCGTATAGAATTAATTATTGTATAGAAATTTAAGTCTCAAAATTTTGCGAAAAATGGTTTACCGCTGTAATGTAGGAAGCCTCCTTGAACTTTTAAATTGTCAAATAATAAACACATCTAAGAAATTTGTTTTGCATGAAGGATTCCAGTTCTCTGATAGAGTCATTGAGTGCGAGCGAGGTACATGAAAAATTAAGTGAACTACTTCAAGAAAATGCAAAGCTGAAAGAAACATTGAAACAAAATAATATTGCTATGAAACAACAGTTTAACACTCTGGCAAGTTGGAAAGAGAAAATGGCAAAGGTACACGAAAATCATAAGAATAAATTTGCAGAAACTATGGAATTAGTACGTCTTCAAATAAAATGTGCCATGGAAGATGCCAGCCTAAAATCGTCACGTGACGTATGTTTTGTTACATTACGCTACTTCTGTCCCATATTACACTTCTTTGTTAATATTTTGTTTTATAAAATAAACATTCGTTTGTTAAATAGATGTCTACTGTAAGCAAAATACAAAATCCAAAGAGCTTTTCTATTCTTGACATTTCACTTCAGGAGACAGAAGAATTATGTAATTCCAGACAGAAATACGAAAAACTACCCCCAGATTTGAATGAACAACTTAGTGTACAGGAAAACCAATCAAGTATGACAAAGAGTGATCAAAAAACGGAAACCGCTTCGACGAGGCAACCAGCTATAGAAATGTTAGGAGAGCAAGCAGCAATGTCAAAATCATACGTTTCGAATTATTTTGATCAGTCGACTACACCGAATACTCCTGAACACGTTGAAACTGTAAATACATGTTCAAATTGTGTAAAGTGTTCGTTAAAAGATGAAGAAATAGAAGCCTTGAAGGAAACAGTTGTTCAGCTTGAACATAGGCTACAAAGTGTAAGTATTTGAATGCGAGTGTACGATCTCGTTTAGCAAACTACTTAATAATGTACATACATATTTCAGGCCATCGACACTGAAGATAATATTCTACGTAATACTCTATTGACTCAACAGGAGTATGTGGAAAGCTTAGAATCGAAACTGAAGAAATGCGTAAGTATAAATTCTTATGCAAACATTGAATCGAACTTATTGATATTGTGTATCTTAAATTCATTTGTCGTCATAACTAACGTCACAGTGAATTTTATAGAGTGCTAATTGTTAAAAATCTAAAAGATCAATACTGATTCTTTGAAGCAGTGCTGGGCATGTCCCCTCTTCCGAAGGTGCGTTCTGCACGGAAGAAACATTGGTGGGGGAAGCAAGTGTTTGAGGGGCCCCAACCGTGCCCAGCTTTAAAGTATCATTATTTATGTAATTTATTTTTTTCGTTGTATCAAACAAAGGCTACACCATGAAAACATTTCTTTAAGGAGGTAGACTCTCGATAATGCAAATTACACCTTGTAAACGTAAAAATAGAACTTTTTTGAGGGCGATTGTGGCCTAGATTGATATTTTATCTAGCGCTTTTGATTACTGTAAAACTCCATCTTTGCATTATCGAGAAATGAGAAGGCGCATTCCGCACCCTTGCAATCCTGGAAACGCGATTCGACCCGCTTAAATATTCTTTCGAAATTGATGTCTCTAAGAATAAATACAATAATATTGTCTTTATAGGATGAATACAGAATCTTGTTCGAAACCCAGTTAGCAGCTTATGAAGAAGATTTTCGGCTAGAAAGGCAACAGAAGGATCTACTTAAGCAAGAGAACAATGAAATATATGAGACTCTAATGAAACACGAGGCCGATTTAGGGAGTTAGAAGAAGAAAGAGATTATACTAAGTAATAATAATTAGTAGACTGCGGATCTTTATGCATTTATGATTTCTGAAAGTTTTCAAAAAAGTGTAGAATATAGAATTCGATAGAATTTAGTACAATTTTTGTTTATTTCTGATCTGCAAAGACTACTTCTACTGGAAATAAGATTTTATTTTATTGCACTTTTTTAAATTTTGATTACAAAAATTAGAAATTGCATAAACATCCGCAGTCTAGTAATAACTTACTATAAAATTGTTAGTAAGTTACTGTTATATAGATGCTCATATGTACATTTTTGATGTTCTTAGTAAATCTTCAGAGGGAATCTACATTTCCTACGAACATTTTTGTTTCCCGGATGTAATTGTAAAGTCCAAATTATGCAATCTTCGGGGTAGATATGAATTGTTGTAGACTGAAGCGACAGATCGCGCGGTACTTTCTTTGTGTATAATAATTTAAATTATGCGCATAAATGAAAATGTTACCACATTAAGTTTTGACAAATAGTGTAAAAATCCTTACAATAAATATTGTAAACAGATTAACAAATAAAATAATTAATTTAAGTAATAACAAATTTCTACTAATATTTGTCGTACGAAATATACATACACTATAAGTTTCGTTTAATTAGGATGTTGTAAACAATTCTGCAAGTTTCTTTTGTGTCAGATTCGAGTGAAATTTACTACATTCGAACCCGGGATTCTAACTTCTAATCCGACGCCTAACCTTAGCCCCAAGAAACGTTGTTGTAACTAGGCTGCGTGTGTTGCACAGATGCTTTTTTATTACCTGATCCTTCGGCACTGAGATTTTACGATGCGACCTTTTGGACCTGGAAGGCTAAATCGAATGAATAAGTCATAAAACCTTTTTCTTCTTTAATTGTGCTTATATTATTATGTGCCACATGTTGGCTGCAGACCGGTCTACTAAAGAAATGGCAACGGCTCGATAATAAATTAATAATGACACACTAAAAAAGAAATGACTGAAAAACTCCCAGATGGTCGACCGTACCATAAAGTGATTCCCAGGGTCCTTGCCTTGACAGACAAAATTCGCGAGAATTTAGGAGGAATTTCTGGGTCTTGGTATGTTTTCCCGTTTAAACGTTTGACAACTCGAATTGAAGGTGGTACTTTGTTGTAGGGGCACTTTGATTCAAAAGAAACACGAGAGTACATGGAAAAAGAATTCCATAGTCAGTTCGAACAATATTGACTTGATAAAATATTTTTAACTATGAAATAGAACCATAAGGTCTACAAGAAAAAGTTCGAAACCATGTCGAAGAATTGTTTTATTTTCGCAGCATTGGCTCGATGTGATCGGCGATTTTTAATATTATATTTTATAGAGCAATTGTGGTCTCTGGGAAACAAAATATTATAAATCGAGAATCACACCGATTGCCCAGGTCTCACCACGTGGAGGTTGCTGCGAGCGAGACCACCCACCCACGTAGTATTTCTGTATCGTCCCACCCGACGGAACGAGATTACAAAATTACAAAATACAAAAAAGATCCCTTTTAGATGTATACTCTTCCTGATACATTTGACAGCGACTTTCGACCACTTTACAAATGAATAGCAAGAAGAGCCTAATTGCAAGCTTACCCGTCCGAATCTTCTATACTATTAGTATAGAAGCTGATTTTCCCCTTGCATGCGCGCATGCATATACTTTCTGCATATATTTTCATTCTTTTTTTTCACCATTTGTGATTTTGTAAGTTTTTTGTATAAATAGAAAGATTAAGATCCCATATATTTTTTACCCAACAATATTTTCTTATTTATTTTAATTGCGTTTTATCCTTTGTGATAAAACATCTAAATGTGTAGAGGGTAGCTAATCCATTTTTCTGAAATGGAAATACATATTGTTCAGCGTGCTACTAATTTATTTTATTTAAAACAGAAATCTCCCGTGCACTTTCGTTTCATTTTACGCAACTCTAAATGGAAACGCGATAGCAGCCATTTGAATTTATGAGCCAAACAAATAATAAATATCTCGAAACAAACGCGAGCAGTGCATTATTTGTCGTGACGCTAATTTATTAAATTCGATATATAGAAAACTCCTCCGTTGCCGCATTTATTTATACGCAATTTTGTGGGAGGAGCAAAGGCTACGAGTATTCAGGGGCAGTCACACCGCCTGCGAGTACTCAAGGGCAGTCATATCAGGGTGCAGTGCGGCAATTCATTAATCGCAACTCTAAGAGGCGAGATTTTCTCTTTACCACTCGCATATTGGAAAATTACCAACATTAAACAGATTCGATTTTTCTCACCGTATATGCGACAAGGGAAAAATGCATCGCGATCTCGAACATTATTACAAATTCGGACATTGCAAAACCAGTTTTGCATGGCGCGGTGAACATTAAATTCCGTCGACAAAGCTACTGTACTTATTTTCAATCGACAAACAGTCTCGGAGACTACATCAGAATTAATAATAAATAAATAATTCAATTTGAATATAAAATCAAAATTAATTTGAACGGAAATTAAATTAACTCGATTTCTATCGCACGACACGAATTCAAATGCAATTAATCGTCACGATACCGTAGTAAATCCGAATTAATAAGAAATAAATAATTGAAGTTGGATATTTATTAATTGTTCATTAATTGTTTGAAGAAAGATGATCAATGACACAGTATAACTGAAAAGACAATTGGTACTCACGCTCACGTCCTCTCCTGCTTGAAGAAAGTACGACACGACGTTGCGTCTCGCTTTCGATTATCGAAAGCATCGAGTAGTATCGATCTGGGCTCTAAATATGGTTTTTCGATTGGATTCTTTTCCCGCGGGATCTGTAACAGAAAGGGCAAATTCATTAATTACAATTGATAAACAGTCAGCAATCAAATCACAATTAATAATGAATAAACAATTCAATTTGAATATAAAACCATAATTAATTTTAACGGAAATTAAATAAACTCGATTTTTATCGCACGACACGAATTCAAATACTACTAATCGTCACGTAGTAAATCCGAATTAATAAGAAATAAATAATTCAAGTTGAATATTTATTAATTGTTTGAAGAAAGATGGTCAACACAGTATAATTGATACTCACGCTCACGTCCTCTCCTGCTTGAAGAAAGTACGACATGACGCTGCGTCTCGCTTTTGATTATCGAAAGCATCGATCTTGGCTACCAAGATACTCTTTCGATCGATGAATTCTTTTCCCGCGGAATCTGCAACAGAAAGAGCAAATGCATTAATTACAATTGATAAACAGTCAGAAACTAAATCAGAATTAATAATAAAAAAACGTCTGAGACAAAACTTTTATTTTTTTGCGTATACGATATGAATATGCAATAGAAAATACCAGGTTCCATTAAAAAAAAACGACTTCCGGTCTGAAAATCCTATTTCCGGTTAGTACCGGAAATTACAACTACCACCATTCGATAGAGCGTACTCGAATTAATTACTAAAATTTTTTCATGAACGCACGTAAAATAAGATTATTTACCTTAATATTTTTATTTCTTAAATTCCTCCTATTTATTAAAATGAATTCTGTATTCAAACGATTTATTTTCTTCTCGCGATAATTTACTCTTGTGTCGTGACAATCAATTGTATTTGAATTCGTGTCATGCGATAGAAATCGAGTTTATTTAATTTTCGTTAAATTAATTTTGATGTTCTATTCAAATTGAATTATTTATCTATTATTAATTCTGATTTAATCTCTGACTGTTTGTCAGTTGAAATTAATGAATTCGTGAAAGAGTGTATATGACCTAAGAATTCGAACTCAAACGAGTCAGTCGAAATCGCAACTCGAACTCAGTCGAAATTCAAACTGACGTTTTGAGCTCGAATTCGATTGAGAATATCACGAAACTTTGGACCGCCAGAGTGGTGTCCTCTCTATATACGAATAATTGTTGGTTTCGGGCGCCTTTTCATTTACTGTCGTGTTCATCCAGATCTTCGCACCAATGAAAAGTTACTTATAGCAGAGATCGCTTGTGATTGGTTCTTGAAACACGCCGGTATTTCCAATCATGTGTTTTATAAACATGCTGTTCGATGAGTAATAACGTATAAATTTAAAACAGTAGATTGCTGTTAGGTTGTTAGTTGTACAATAACGTTTTAATTTGCTTCCATTGTTTATTAATCTAATTTGTGAATATGTCAACGTTCCGGCGTGAATATAAAAAGAAAACTTTGGGTTTCGGGGATCCAGCTACGTCTCGAGTTCTTCGCGCTGAAAAGCAAAACCAGACACGTAAAACGTGTAGGAGTAAGACTTTTACTGAAAACAGAAAAATACAAAATATTACATCTCAGTCATCTGGTTTAACGTCGAACAGAGGTTTGTAAAATGATTTGTTGTTTATTATTTGGTTGTGTGATATATATATTATATGAAATGGAGCTTCGAATAGCTTTCGGAGATTTATGTTTGCAGTCGAAGGTATTTTAAAATGAATTTTTCAATAGCAACAGCAATTTTAATTCTGAACTGATGACTCGTCCTTAGTAAAGTAATGTACTAGTTTCTTTTTGGATTGTTGTTAAAGCTTATTATTATTATATATTAATAAACTTTCCATAGATAAAATGTTGTTCGATGTGCCGGAGTTTGAATTCACATAAAAATTTGATTATGAATGAGACAGTTGTGGATGATTAAAAATATAATAAATATATATTACGTTTATAACGTGTACAATGACATATTTTCATTTTAGAAACAGAGGAACCTCCTGTGCGACAAGATCGTATGACCAGACTGTTACAATGGAAAGAGAAACGCCAAATACAGAGAAAGATAGAAAAAATGAAATCGAAAGAACCGTTTGTAGTGCGAGCTGTTAATAAAAATATATTTTCTTTACCTGTGAACAGTGAAGTCGAGAAAAAATCAACAAAGCCAACGACGGAGATTCCCAAGAAAATTACAAAAGCGACAGAGAGAAGAATGATGCGTAGAGTACAGCTACAGAAAGCAGAAAAACCTTCAGCAAAAAGTCCACAGCCTGCTCCAGAGAAGGAGTGCATTGTATCAGAGTGCGATAATCAGAATTGGAAGCCGTCGGAAGGATTAGATCAAGAACCGTTATTTGGTCGTGTACACTTATCGTTTAATGAGCTTTTTAAAGAAGATAGCAGTAATGTTAAAACGCATAATAATGATAATTCATTGAAATCGGAGCACATCGATATAGATAACGAGCCGATTTTCTTTTCGCCATACGTAGTTTCTAGTCGTGGGAAAAGTAATGCTAGAAATGAACAACGGATGAAATGTGGTCTCAGTCTTAACCATTCGTTAGGTGACAATATTCCTACGAAGGATACTGTCATGAAAAACTTGAATATATCAATTGAAGAGGAAGAACGGACTGCACAGTATTTTCAGTTTCTTCTAAGTAAAGAGGTAGATAGGCTAAGCAAATTGTGTGACAAATGGACAGCTGTAAAAGAAGAATTGGATATCACGGAAGATGGCCAATACCAAATAAATCAGGCTGTCGGACAAACAAATTTGCTCATTAGTAAAAAGATTGAAAGATTTCGTAGATTAGTTGCCGATTGTGAAACTGGGAAAGGAGAAATGCTGGTTACGTGTAAAGATTTGCAAGGTTTTTGGGACATGATGTATATGGAAATAAAGAATTGTGATTCAAGGTTCGATAAGTTGGAACAATTACAATCGCATGGCTGGAAAGAGGAAGAGGTATACGATGCCAAGAAGCTTCCAGCGAAGAAACAAACTGCTGTAAAGAAGAAAGTGGTACCTAAAAAGGCAAGTTCGGTCATAACTTTCATGAGAGAAAGAAGACAGATTATATATATGGAAGAAGCAGCGAATAGTAATGACAAAAAACTTGAAATCTTAAACATTGAAGGCAAAACCAGAAGATCAATTGGTCACAATAGGAGAAGATCAAATTTGTTGCAGAAAGTGCAGATATCAGCAGCGAAAAAGCTTCGTAGTCCTTTAACAATAATGAAAGTCAGTCAAATGTTGAAAACACCAGAGGTGAAGTTGGACAGTACAATATCGTATATCAATTCTGATCAAACTCCTGGGAAAAGTATATTGAAACAACCAAAGAAGTCAAACGAGATAGAATCTTATACGAAATCGTCGCATAAAGTTAATTTTAATGATACCATAATTTTAAATGAAGTCCCTATGGATGAAGAGACACAAACAAAAATGGAATTAGCTGCAGCATTAGCAAGAATAGATAATCTTGAATTTGATGATTGTATAGAAGATGTACCAGTGCATGCCGAAAAGAGACTTATCTTTGATGATAGTAGTTCCGATGAATGTGAAAACGTATTTAATATGAGTACGCATTCTGAGAAAATGAAATCGATCGCTGAAACTATAAACGTAGCACCTGTAGAGATACAAGGTGTAACATCAGTAGAACCATCTACGATACTCGATAACTCAATTTCTCCATTGCCAAGAAGAAGATTGAGAAGACAAACAGCTTTAAATATAAGTGATACAATGTTAAATACTGTATCGCCACCATCGTCTAATGGAATTGTAAATGGTGTAGATTTAAATGTTACACAAACCTTGGACAGCATAGGAAACAGGACAGAAGAGGAAACGCATGGGTGCATTGAAAGTGTAAGAGTTCTGAGGAATAGAAGTATTACTTCGTCAAATATACCTACACCAAGGAGGAGAACTAAGCAATTGGGACATGCATTGGCTACAAACAAACAGGAAACGGAATATAAAGAAAATATTAGTTCAAAAGATGATTTAAGTAATAATATTTCTATCAGTTTAAATGGGAAAAGCAAGACGAAAAAATCTAGACGAAGCATTACATTTTCTGGTAAAGATGATTCTTAGTAGCATGTTAGTTATCTTATTTTTAGTAAATGTCGGTTTTGATAAGTACATCTTGTTGCAGAAGAAGTATGCGATACTTACAGAGAAAAGACAGCATTTCCTATAACTCCTCACGTTAGAAGAAGTAAAACACAATCTATTGAAAAGAAAAGACGAACAACTTCTGCAAATTCTGAGTTAATTAATTCACCAGGTAAACGTAAATGTTCTTATTATTGTTAACTTCAGCGTACAATTATTAATATGATTTTATTTCAGTTCCTGAACGCGTCAGAAGAACACTAAACAGAAAGAGCTCCACCGCATTCTAATTGAATTTTCTAATTATAGAATATATTTAATTAAATATTTTCATTTATATAACATTTATGCGAATTACAAAACTTAGTGTCAATATGTACTCTTTTAAAGCAACGCAACACTGTTTTTATTTTTATAACTTTCGGACTCGCTATTACTAAATCCAAAATTATATTTCAAAAATAAATTGTATGAAAACATTAATGCAAGTATTTATATCTTTTGATATTCAAGTTTTTTAGTAGGACAGTTTTTGTTATTTTTACATTTTACAATTCAAAATTTAATAGACAATGTTTTAAAAGATTGTCCGCTTCGATGAGTGCTTTTGTGTTTTTCAGATTTTCTTATTGGATCTAATAGAAACAGCTGATGATTTAAACTGGCTACAAGAAAATTATAATTGTTGAAAGAATTTTGAAATTGGCAAAAATGTTCTGGAACGATCAGACTTTTTTAAAAATTGACATATTTTGTTATGTGATATTTAATTATAGATAAGTGTTAACACAAGTATTTTTTGTAAGTTGATATATTTTTCAATTTTTCATTTCTGTGTTTCTTGTTTGAATCGATTACATAAAAAAAAGAGTGTGAAACTATTTTTCCAACCATCCTCTTTACATATTGTAAATGAAATTTTAGAAAAATTCGTACAAAATCAGCAATAAAATATTTACTTGATTGTAGACATTGCATTTCTCAAATAGGACAAAATGAAAGGACCTGCATCGTATTTTCCCTTTCCAGTTGTAAATCTGCACAGAAAGCGTTAATATTACATGTCGTGAGAAGTTTCCATTACATAATGTTTGATATAAATAGTTCAGTTTGTTCAGTTCATAAAATGGGTCGTGGGAAAAAACGCGTCTGACGTGGAAACCGCTCTGAAACTGTTTCAAGAAAAGTTTTCTATTTTCAAAAGATTGTTAGACTTAAATCGAACGTAACCAGTAAATTTGTTAAATATTCATATAATTGTGGTACAAAAAAGTGTTCCGGTCGTCCTCCTACACTAACAAAAACGTGCAATGTTAAACTTAGCATCGAATTCGAAAATACAAGCTAGACAAATTTGCCGGAAATGATGATATTAAAACACATGTAAAAAATGCATGTCAAGTTTTATGGAAATGTAAAATGCAAATACTTGAAACGGACTTTGCAGAGGAACCCCGTATTAGCGGAACGACACAGAAGTGTCCGATTATTATTTGCAAAGAAACATATTCAATTCAAGAAAAAATGGCGAAAAATAATATTCGCTGATTCGAAAAATCTTAATATGGACGGCCAAACGATTTTAACTGCTATTACCATGGTTTACATTAATTATTAAGTTATGTAGTTAAATGGCGAAGTTATGATTTGGGACGGTATAGGCCATAGGCTACCATATAAAAAGACGGATATGAAGTTTATTAGTGGTAAAATGAATATGTGGTCAGAAACATTGAGACATTATTGAGTAAATCTTTCTATTACTTTCTACTAGTATATAAAATAGTTCTTTCACACAAAAACTCCGAGTGGCGAAGGGGGGGGGGGGGGGGGGGGGGAAAAGCGAACAGGGGGGGGAGCCCCCTAGTATACAATATATATATATATATATATATATATATATATATTATATACAGTATATATATTAAATATAGTATACAGGGTGTCCCAGCTAACTCTTGACCGCCTTGAATATCTCGCTTAGTTTTAGTAATAGAAAAAAAACGTTATAGGACAATATCAACCTAACCGAAGGGGCAATATAATGATTGGGAAAAAACTTTTTCATCAATTTTTTTTTAATGGAACTATATATTTTTTTTATCGCGATGTAATAGTAAGGGTGAAGTCCTCTTCAATGACATATTATACAATGACCTCCGTGTGACTTTGGGTATGAAAAATCCAAAAAGCATTACAGTTGGTCGAGATGTGGTATCAGCATGACGGATGTCCGGCACATAATTCAAGAATAGCCCGTGAAATATTGGACGAAAGGTTTCCTCAACGTTGGATTGGGCGAGGCGTAAACGTTTTATGGCCTCCGCGGTCATCTGATCTAATTCCGTTAGATTTCTTTTTATGGGGAACACTTAAGAGTATTGTTTATGAACATGTTCCAACAACAGCCGAAGATATGAAGATGCGTATTAGAACTGCATGTTCCAATATTAGCAATGAAACTATTAGAGAGCCAGAGAATCATTTATTTTCCGTATACAACAATGTATTGAAAACAATGGTCATCATTTCGAACATTTATTGAAATAAAGTAGTTCAACCAAACTAATTAGTGTAGTAAATTAATCACTGATAATACCTGCAGTGCTTTTTGGATTTTTCATACCCAAGGTCACACGAAGGTCATTGTATAATATGTCATTGAAGAGGACTTCACCCCTACTATTACATCGCGATAAAAAAAAAATATAGTTCCATTAAAAATAAATTGATGACCTTGATATCCAGACAAAAATGATCTTGAAAAAAGTTTTCCCCAATCATTATATTGCCCCTTCGGTTAGATTGATATTGTCCTATAACGTTTTTTTTCTATTACTAAAACTAAGCGAGATATTCAAGGCGGTCAAGTTAGCTGGGACACCCTGTATATATATTATAGTATAATACTGTATGTATAGTATTATTTATAGTATATTTCACATTTCATGTGGCCATCACGAGTTCATAATGTCATTTCATATTGTCATTGTAATCTCTCTTGTCATCATTTCATAAATAATCGAGATTTTTAATTTACTTTATTGCTTAATACACTTCCTCATTTTCTTGTTTTGTAGTAAGACGGTTCGGGTCGGACACGGAGACACTTCCGAACGAAAAATACATTTTTGAGATTTTGACTACGTTTTGGTGATTTAGAACCACTGTGACCGTCCCACTGTAATTTTGAAAAATGCCAGTGACGCCAAATTTATTAAATCTCGTTATAGGTTTGACTTCCACCATTTATTATTCAACTTAAACTGTTTTTATAATTCTAATTTTAAGCTCTTTACTAGTAATTTTTGCCATTAACAGTTCATCCTACCCATTACTATTAAATTACTCCTCCGTATACAACATGTATACCATTAATTTAAATATTCTCCTATTTTAATGTAAATTTTATCATCTACAGTGACTCCCACTAATATTCGGACACTTTTAAAAAGGCGACAACATTTTTAATATTGGACCATACGATTTGAAATTTTTGGGGAGTTTGATGTACAACGTGACTAAAATTTTTGAAAAAAATTGCAAGTTGTCGGAATTGCAGAGAAAATATTAAAAGTTGCATTTTACAACTTTTTTATGTGGGCCTATATTGAAAATTTAAAAAATACGTTTTATAGATCTGTGTCAATTATATGCAGTGTGAAAGTTTCATCGAAATCGCTTGATGCGGAAAAAAACGACAGGCATTGAAAGATGTAAGAATCCTTAGATTTACTGCAGTTATTGGCCGGAAATCGTGAAAATCTGCAATTTTTACCATCTTTAAACGTTTGTAGCTCATTGCAACGTCGACCGAGTTTGACAAATTTTTCAGGATATGTTTAATTGACACAGATCTACAAAACGTATTTTTAAAATTTTCAATATAGGTCCACATAAAAAAGTTGTAAAATGCGACTTTTAGTATTTTTTCTACAATTCCGATCAATTGCAATTTTTGAAAAAATTTTTTCACATCCTGTAGCAAACTAATTGCTCTTGCTTCCCAAAAAAGTTAAATCGTATAGTACAATATTAAAAAAGTTATCGTCTTTTTAAGAGTGTCCGAATACTAGTGGAAGTCGCTATATATAGTAGCTTCAACTACAATTTTATTAATATTAAAATTGTGTAATTCATTTGTTATAAAAATTGTTTACATTCTATAATTGATATTATAAAAATCCTTTAAATTCTAATTCACATTACATACAAATATTCTTTAAATTCTAATTGATATTATAAAAATTCTTTAAATTCTAATTCACATTACATATATACAAACATTCTTTAAATTCTAATTCACGGTAGATACAAATATTCTTTAAATTCTCATTCACATTACATACAAACATTCTTTAAATTCTAATTCATTTTATAAAAATTGTTTAAATTCTAATTCACATTACATATATACAAACATTCTTTAAATTCTAATTCACATTAGATATATACAAACATTCTTTAAATTCTAATTCACATTAGATATAAACATTCTTTAAATTTTCATTCACATTACATACAGAGTTGTGCGGAATTACAATTGAATTACTCCAGGAATTATAATTACAAAGTAATTGAATTACATCGTAATTCAGTCATATTGTAATTTATAATTCAGATCTTCATTCAATTAAATTGCAATGTAATTCGCATTTGCAATTGGAATACAATTATAAAATACTTTGTAATTATATTACATTAATTACGAATTACGAGGGCGAGGAATAGAAAATACACCGCATAAACAGCAAACAAATATATGAAAGAAAAACATGAAAATATGTCGCACTTCTTCAAAGTTCTGGACTATAATTTGGAGAGCTGTATTTTAATTATATTGTATTTCAATTACAAATCTGATTAAAATAATGAATTAATTGAAAGGTTTAAATTTACGACGTAGTTGAATTACTATATAATTGAAATACAAATGTAACTCAATTGCGTAATTCAATTATAATGTATTTGAAATAGCACCACTCTGATTACATACATTCTTTAAATTCTAATTCACCTTCCATACAAACATCCTTTAAATTCTACTAGATATTACAAAACTCCTTGAATTGAAATTACAGCAAGAGAAAGAGAGAAATTTTCATAATAAAAAAGTAAAATTGATGTTTCCATCCCTTCAGATGAGGGGACAGCACCCTTAGCACCTTTCTGGCATTCCTGGTGCAGGGCGTGCAGTCGGTGGCAGACAGATGAACACGAAGAGAGAGAGAGAGAGAGAGAAGAGAGAAACTGACTAAAAACAGAGTCGGCGGCGTACGGTCACGCAAGCACAGCTTGGGTAAGAGTTGCGGCACGCAAGCACAGAGACCCGGTGCTGCGGAGCGCAACTTCGGAGCCGAGTGGGTGGGAGTCGCGCGGCCAGTGGAACAGAGTTAAGAGTAACTGAAAGAACGGACTCAGTCTGTCCGCGACCGTCCGTCAAGCAGACGTCTTCGGCTCTCTGTGTCCTCGAGGTCTCTCTCGTCGAAGCCACATGTCGTCCGCGGTGCATCGGTTACGGTTACTGACATCTTGACCATATCCTCGATCGCAAACAGTGTCCGAACACCATCTCGTCATCATCGGTGATCATCATCCCGTGACAAGTCTCCATCATAGTTTGACAGTTCTATACGCCAGTCATCTTCCGTGTATGATAGTGACTGACTGTGCGACCAGTGATAAAACGTGCAAAAGATATGTGGTTGGCGAACCTACTCGCAGGCGTTATCAGCCTGATCCTCTTCGTCGGATCACCACCTTGGGCCACGGATGCCTTCAATGTCGAGACGAAACACACTACGGTTTACCAGTATGACACCACTTACATGTTCGGGTTCGCGGTGTCAGTGTATAGGGACAGACAGGGGCGAGGGTGGTGAGTACTTTTTAATCATTATCATTTCGATCCACCAGGCTGACCTATCAGCTCGTCTTTTAACACGTTCACTGCCATCAGCCGTTTAACCCTTTGCACTCCGAATTATTTTTCAATTTTGAATTTTTATTTGAAATTTACTTCAAATTGCTACCTATTTTAAACAATTTCGTTCACTAACTACAGTTACTTGAATTAATATTCGGACGATCTAAAAAAGACAATAACCTTTTTAATCCTTTCGCTTCTGAGTTAGGGACGATGAACAGAACCGCCTAAAAATAAAAAACGAAAATTTTGTGGGAGTAGTACATAAAAACAGATTTTGAAAACATACATTTATGGACGTAGCAGTGAAATACGATTTAACTTTTTTGGGAAGCTAGAGCAATTAGTTTACTACAGGATGTGAAAATTTTTATTTCAAAAATAGCAATTGGAACTGTAGAAAAAATACTAAAAGTAACATTTTACAACTTTTTCATGTAGGCCTATATTGAAAATTTAAAAAGTACGTTTTGTAGGTCTGTGTCAATTATATGCACTGTGAAAGTTTCACCGAAATCGGTTGATGCGGGAAAAAACGACAGGCATTGAAAGATGTAAGAATTGTTAGATATAGGCCGAGAGTCGTGAAAATCTGCAATTTTTACCATCTTTAAACGTTTGTAGCAACGTCGAGCGATTTTGACGAAATTTTCAGAATATGTTTAATTCACACAGATCTATAAAACGTATTTTTTAATTTTTGAATATAGGCCCACACAAAGAAGTTGTAAAATGCAACTTTTAGTATTTTTTCTACAATTCCGATCAATCACAATTTTTGAAAAAATTTCTTTTCACATCTTGTAATAAACTAATTGCTCTAGCTTCCCAAAAAAGTTAAATCGTATAGTACAGTATTAAAAAAGTTATCGTCTTTTTTAGAGCGTCCGAATATTAATTCGAGTGACTGTATATTAAATATATCTTCCTCTCAAAATTTGTTGTAATTTATATCTGTGGAACTTACATTTGTTTTTAATACTGACAGTACCGGGTATAAAATGTATCGGATATGTTTTATAAAAATTGCAAGACCGAATTTATTTAGATTGTTCACAATTTTTATAACAATACGTACTTGAATAAAGAAATTTATTGAATAATTTCTAATTGTGTGAAGCATCTTTATAATTTCAATAATTAAAAAACAAACAATGTGAAAGCATTTGACCGGTCGTGGTAAAGTTAGTGTTATCTAAAAGTAAGACAATTAAATAAATAAAGGAAGAACCAGATACTTATAAAAACCCGTTTTATTTATATTTTTCTTTCGCTGATATCGAGTCCACTCGACAAAGGAGTGCAAAGGGTTAACACTGGGTTTACGGAGCAAAACTGACTATTTTACATTGCTTTATGGAAATAACAAGAATGTGAGTCATTTTTTAATAATATATCTGAAGAAATCAATTGATTAAATAATTCACCATGGATCTTTACAATCTCAACAATCGTAAATTAAAAATATTAGAACCCGTAAACCTAGTGGTGTAAGTCAATATTTGAAATCTCGAGGGTTTAATTAAATAAAACAATTGAAATGTAATTTTAACGTAACATCCTTCGATATTATAATATTTTTACTTAATCCTTCGTTATCTAATGATTTGGCTTGCATCATTTTTGCATTGAACAGCTCGTAAAATTAATTTTTCTCATGATATTAGGTGTGGAGAGCGTGAATATTCGTGAGAATTCATTATACAGTAGGACCTCGACTAACCGGATCCCGATTATAAACAAATATGCATTTAAATATGATTATATTATATGAAGGGAAATAAATTTTCAAAAGTGAAGAAGTTATTTTGGAATATAATGTACATTTTAATTAATACTCGGATCTCGATTATCCATCGGGCCTTAATTTATCCGGGCTGTTTGTCCTCCCGATCAAGCCGGTTAATTGAGGCCCTACTGTATTTTTATTTACTGTATGTTGACCGCAAGTAATCTTGTATTGAACGAAAGAAATTTTGCGCGGTTTGACTAATGGTGGGAACTAGACTGCGGATCTTTATGCAAAATAAAAATTGTCTGCATCGATTGCAAGAAATAAAAACAAAATTGAACATTATTTCTGCCCTTAATGATTTTAATAGAAGAGAAATCATATATTGACATCTTCAATTTTAAAAATTTTTCAACAATTTTGATAACTAGACAGCGGATTTTATGCATTTATGACAAAAATGAGTATGTGTAATTTAAAACAGTAAAAACATCGGCAGAATTTCAAAAACCTGCTATATTATTTTCAACCTATTAACACAAAACCTACCACCGCAGGTCAAATAACCGGTTCCAGATTTTTTATTTCGCAATTATTGAAATTATAAAGATGCTTTCGTGGTCATTGCTTAAATAAATATATTTATTAGCGCAAAGTTCAAATAAATTCAATCTTGTTATTTTTATAAGGCAAAAGAAAAGAAAATAAATTTTTATTTGACTCTAGTTTGTTGCAAATTCGGTAGAAAATTTTTATTTTGCATAAAGATCCGCTGTCTAATGATAATCATAGGATTGGATTTATTCAGATTTCATAGGCGTTTTATGGTAAATAAATTGCTTAAGAAAATATTTATTATAACTTCACGAATTGTAAAAGAAAAGATCTGAAATCTTTTATTTTGACGGGCTCGGTAGTTTCAGTGTTGAACATATAAAAAATTCATAGGCTCCAATATACATATAGAATGTATATACATGTACTTATCTCTATTTACCAATGAGAGGAACGTGTAAAATTGTGTGTTGAAAATTCCTGGCAATGGTCATCGGCATAGTATACGGTAATATGTAAATCGGTTTTCGTAAACGGAGCAAGGCAGAAGCGGTACCTCGAAAATTCAGAGCCGAGATTCGCAATGTTTATTGAAACGTAAACGACAGTAGTACTCCTACGAGTTTAGGACGACTACGCTCTCCTTTTAAGTCCTCGTCCCAGAAACATGCAGCGGGTAGCTTCTACCGTTCTATCGTGTTGGTTGTAACTCCAATAATGAAATATCGGCTTTCATTTATCCATGACGACTGCGAAACAGCGTAATTTCTTCTTTCGCAAACGCGTGCCGGTATTGAGATATTAGGTCCGACCTGTGCAATTACGCTCCTACTGGTTTTCAATTTGAACCGCGACGTGTTTATCATCCCACCAGGAAAAGTAGCGTCAGCGTCCATTTTCTCTCCCAGATTTATTTACTCGTTCTTCGAGCATTTGTTGCTCATAATTATGAAAGTGGTCTAAATCAAAATTAAAAAAAAATGAGTTTATCAGTTATTCCACATTACATTATTTTGAACTGAATTAATTCAATGTAATTTTTACGATATTGTCAAAAATGAATCATTAGAAGATAGTGCTTTGTAATTTTTAACATTATATGGAATCCATTTTTAGTTTTAATATCCTTTTCCTTTAAGTATCTTGAAACAAGAAATATACGACTCGTACCACTTCCATAATTATCGGCACGTATTTAAATCTAAATTCAAATTCAACTTTCAATCATTATATTTAAATCTAAATTCAAATTCAACTTTCAATCATTATATTTAAATCTAAATTCAAATTCAACTTCCAATCATTATATTTAAATCTAAATTCAAATTCAACTTCCAATCATTATATTTAAAAATCCAAATTCAACTTCCAATCATTATATTTAAATCTAAATTCAAATTCAGCTCGCAGCAATCCAATTTAAATCAAAATTCAACGTTCAATCATGATGTTTAAATCTAAATTCAAATTCAGCTCTCAGCAACCCAATCGAAATTCAATTTTTAATCATTATATTATATTTAAATCTAACTCTTTTCAAATTCAACTCTCAGCAATCCAATTTAAATCGAAATTCAACTTTCAATCATTATATTTAAATCTAAATTCGGATTCAACTTTCAATCATTATATAGGAAAAAGTTACCCTCTCTCAGAGACGAAAAGCGTCGTAGAGGGGGAAGATAGAGTGTGGACACAAGTCTCAATCTGGCGGTTCTGATCGGTCGTTCGACAGTAGCTCGGTCAAACAGTAGGTGAAATAACAGGTGCCTGAACAAGCTTAGGGTCGTTCTCCATTAATGTCTCCTCGGGGACCAAGTGGGTTCTCCGGTTTCATTGCGCTTTCCTCGTAACCGCTCCACGACGACGGTAAACTTTCATCTGTGGGCGATAAGCATGATCGAGCACCGCGGCGCGGCGTCAATGTAGACCCGTGGATACCCTAATCAGAGATGGCATAATAACAGTCTTTTATTTCGACCTCTTCGACATTGCACGAAGAATTATGTTCCTTCACTGGACAGGTCATCTTGCAAGCAGAGGTCACAGTGGTGGGGTCTTCGATTTTAATGAAAATTTTCTGGCGAATCTAGAGCAAACAATTATTTAAATAAAAAAAGATTTTAATATACCATGCTTTTAAATGCAACGCGGGGTCGCAGTCGCTTCGGCCTCGCGCGGTCTCTGTTTACACGCGCTGTCCTTGTCTACGTTCGGCTCGGCCTTTGAAGCTCAAAAAAATAGTGTTCCGTCTACGATAAATGCAACTGAATCCCCCCTAGGCTGTTGCGTTCATAGAGGATTTACTGTAGTACAGTTTACCCTAAGAAAAAAGTTTCATTGAAATCGACGACCCCACCACTGCGACCTCTGCTTGTTATCAATTCTTGCGAAACGTTGTAGAAATGATCGGGAAAAGAAAACGGTTCACAGTCGAAAGTGTGAAAAATAGGAATATCGTGGTCACTGTTTTTCGCATAGTCGAGTTTGGCGCCGTCGTCCACAATATCGAGAGGAGAGGAGAGAGGTGTTTCGTTTCCCTTGCGAGAGCAGCGTCTCGTGAGTCACGCGGGCCACGAATAAACGTTTCTGCTCCAGCTCCTCCGGCGACGACGGATATAAATAATGCCGACAGAACGAGGAAACACGGGTAATGGCATCGGTTACGTCGGCTCGTCCGCGGAAAAGTCTGCGCGAAAGGTCGACCGGGTCCGGCCGAGTAATTTATTCGAGACAACGAAGGCTGAGGCTGGCACGAGCGGCCTGACAGAGCCGCGATTTTTCGTTCCCCCGATCTACCGATCCAGAGATCGATCTGTTCCAAAGAACGACGCGCCGTCTGACAAGATACACAGGGCGCCAACTCAATGGCGAACTCACGGTTACAAGTTTTTCTCAAAAAATTAACGATTTACATTTGACGACGTTTTTTGCTCAACTCTTTGCACTCCAAATTATTTTTCAATTTTCTTGTCAACAACTCCCTACTATTTTAAGTGTTCCATTTAAAATTTACTTTAAAGGACAGTTCCCTGACTGCTCCTTATTTTAAACAATTTCTTTCTTCTCTTACTCAAATTTTATTGTAATTTATATTTGTGGAACTTATATGTGTTTTTAAATTAAAAATTAGACAATTAAATAAATAAAGGAAAAACCAAATACATATAAAAACCAATTTTATTTACATTTCTCTTTTTCTGATGTCGATCACACTCGACACAGGAGTGCAAAGGGTTAAAACAGTATTTCGTAAAATTTCATATTTCTACCCCTCTGTTCTGGGATAACCTGCGGGTGAGAAGCCCAAACTTCATCATTTATTTTCTCAGTTATTAGTAGACAGCGGATCTTTATGCAAAATAAAAATATTCTATCCGAATTGCAACAAACTGGAGTGAATAATATAACACTATTTTTAAATTGTTCTAGTGTTTTTACCCTATTAAATGGCACCTACTCATTTCTAGCATAAATGCATAAAATCCGCTGTCTAGTTATTACCAAAAATATTTAAATGGAAAAAATGCTAAAAAGTAGCTTTATTTGCGACATTTGTTTAAAATTTTAGATTTATTATTAAAGGTTGAAAAAGTAATTTATCCTTCGGGAGTGGTTTTTTCGCAAGCCTTTAAGATTCATGAAAGTTTCAAGCTGATCAAATGGGTGGAGCATTGTTAATTTTAAAAAGTCATGGTGAAACTGCAGAACAGCAGGACGCAAACGGCGTCTCGGGTTTATCGGAGGCCGTGTTTGTTTTAAGACATTATAACATTGAAGATTCTCCGAAATTTTGTTTACCAGAATTTCCAAATCCCCTGGCCTGCATGCTGGATACGTAAGGACAATTTATTTACATCACGCGGCATCTGTTTACCAGACGTGGTCCATGTTTCTCAGACAATATTCCAGGCGTTCAGGTAATTTCTCACAGGTTTATGTGCTCACAGGTAGTGCTCGACCCGGGTGCAGATTTTGGCAGTTTTACGGTCCCGATAATTTTCGAGTTAAAATAGCTTCGACTGCAAAGGGTTAAATATGATAGAAAAAATTTTTTTATATATTACTATTTAGACAGCGGATTTTATGCATTTATAACAAAAATGAGTAGGTGTAATTTGAAACATTAAAGACATAGGACGAATTTAAAAAGACTTATATTATTTTCGACCTATGAAACATGTTAAAAAAAAATAAATTTCTATTTCACTCGAGTTTGTTGCAAATCAGATAGCAAATTTTTAATTTGCGTAAAGATCCGCTGTCTATGTATACATTATTTAGTAAGCTAATTCTTCTAAGGTCTCAATAATAGCTCAAGCCGTTTGGTCGAACTTTAGAAAAATTATTCGATGGTGTCCATTTAAGAGAGTAGACTTCTTTTCCCAGTCTGATCATGATATCAGTTAAAAAAATCTTTCAGAGACAGAAAAATAAGTTCAAAGTAGAGCAAAAATCGAGAAAAATCCCGCAGATTCCATTGTATTTTTCTGTCACTGAAAGACTTTTTTGACTGATATCATGACCAGAGCGCGCTGCGCTGAACCTTCCTCTATCAAATACACCTTTGTACAGCTCAAAATATGCTCGTACAAGGATAAAAAACTGATTCCCGCAAACCCACGTTTTGACCCAAAATCTAGTTAGATTCTAGTGGATTTTAGTCATCTATAGTAGGCCTTCCAGCTTAATTTTGTCTTTGACTGTGAACAGAATTTTTTCAAGAATGAAAAGTAACTTGTGCTTCCGACGTAAGAATCCTCGTACATTGTTTGCCGAAAGACAATGGCCGCGCGCACGACACAGAGAGGAAAATAAAGAATGAAGCGTGCTCGTGTTCGGAATATCCAAAGCCGCAGGAAGTCCGGATTACATCGTTCGTTACGAGAAACTTCGTAGGCGCTTATATTTAGGCCAGCCTGTAGAAGCTTTACGAGCGAACGTCCTCGTTAATCTAACGCGGGGCGAACGCATCCGATCGCCATCACGGTATCGCCGTCCTTTTCTCACATTAATTCTCGAAATAGACTCTAACAGCGATATACAGAATCGAAAATCGTACCTACGAACCGAATCTCCGCGATTTATATACCGTCATTGGATACGGCGCGTTTCCCTTCTGACAGATTTTCTTAATCCCGTATCATATAGCTTTTAAAAAAGGTCTCCTACATAGTGATCTGATATTCACCGAGCGCCGGTCGTTCTTCGACCATTTTAACCTGCTTATATTGGCAGCTGGCTAGTTCTTCTTCTGTCAAAAACAACATGTGTTGTTAGCTTTCATTTTGAACCGCACGTTATTTTTAATTCGTGTCAGGTACATCTGACCCAAAAGCAGATGTTCCCTTGCAGTCGTAAGCTTATGGCTGAAATAGATAAATTGATTGAATATTACAAATTTGTAAACATTGCAAAGAGTAAAGGAATACATTTTTTCCAAAATTGACTGTCGACTGTGGTTTGATTTAATTCTCAAAGTATAAATATCTCAGTTTCCTAAAGAGAACATAAGGAGGGAATTGACTCGAATTGAGGGGAAACGGTTACTCCCTCCCTCTGCCAGTACCGGATTAGTCACGTGATACCTTGATACGGGTATGGCGGAGACGAAACGGGTACAGTAAATTATTTGAATGAAAAGGAAATGTATAGTAAATTATTTTAACCCTCGCGAGGTAAGGTCTAATAACACATGAATAGTAAGGTGGGGTCTCTTAGATCTCGACAAATGAATTTCATAAATAGCCTCGTTTTTAATTTATAAAGTATAACACAGGATAAAAAGTAAAAATTTTTTTCAGAAATCTAAAGCTGGGGTCTTTGAGATCCCACATTATCTAGCGGAGGTTAATGAAGGAATGACTCCTGAAATTGTTCATCTTGATGTAATTGATACGCATTCACAACATGTAAATTTTCTCTGTATTTTCTAATTCTGACCAGTTGCAATTTTTTCAAAATGTTTTTCACCTCATATAGTAAACTAATTGTTCTAATTTCTCAAAAAGATCCAAATGATATGATCCAATATTAGAAAGGTTATCGTCCTTTTAAAATTGTCCAAATATACCTGTGACTGTACGTATACAATATAATGGATTTACTAAAATGTCCATTTTAGATGTCCATTCCGATATCATATAAAAACACAATGATCAGTCTACAGACGAGATCTCTCAAGTTTTGTGATTCAAAGTGATCGATCTGATCGCCAAGGAGCTAACAAGAAAACCGGAAGCGTATGGCTTCATTCACAGAGGGGATTACAAAGCCAAACGGAGAGCATCTCTGTGGAATCACTCAGCTTCTTCTCATTTTGTTCGTTTCCAGCCATGACAAAAGAAAGACGACCTCTCCCAACGTGTTCGGGATCGTTTGCTATTCATAGATGTATAAGACGCATGTCGAAGATGTTCGTGGGGGTCGGAATTAGGCGTTCTCGACGCGAGTATTCCGGACCTAGCGCAACACCGGTGCTGTTACACGTGTGCGAACGAGCAGCCGGTAAGACCATTCGAGTTTGGCCCAGATACGAGGGAGATTAGRCGTCCGGAGAGAGTCGCGCATCTAACCCTAGACCGATACGTCCGTCGGATTAGATCGCATCTTCATGGGACCGGGRTCTGCAGCTTAAGGGCAGAGACTCCTASCTCGCGCGTGACTGTGTGTGAGTGCACACACCGCTAGACCACGTATACGTACGCGAGGATTGGAAGRGTCCGGGTTTCCATTCCTGACTTCTCAATAATGCAAAGACGGGGTTTCTTAGTAGTCAGAACCGCTAGATGAAAGATCAATCTAGGGTGCTATTTGCCTCAAAAGTCCTACTTTTACGTTTACGACGCGTAATTTTCATTATTCGGCAGCATATCGACAGCCACGATAGCCGGCAGCACTGTCGCCTGTCACATTGCTTCTCGCGGCTCCGCCACATGCTGTCGAATAATGAAAATTGCGCGTCGTAAATGTAAAAGTAGGACTTTTGAGGCAACTAGCATCCTAGATTGATCTTTCATCTAGCGGTTCTGACTACTAAGAAACCCCGTCTTTGCATTATTGAGAAGTCAGGAGTGGAAACCCGGACCCTTGCAATCCTCGCGTACGTATACGTGGTCTAGCGGTGTGTGCACTCACACATTCGAGGAGACGCTGCCCTTAAGATGACGACGGGAGGTCCTATCCCGATTCCGTATTCCACGAAGGACCGTCCGATTGGCGGAGGACGGAAGAGGCAAGGTGAGGAAGACACTTCATTGAGGAAGACCGCAGGAGCAATGGTGAAATGGTAGATCGAAGCCAGAGATTATCTGGCTGAGTATTAATCAGAGCGAACCGAGCCGGGAGGCGAGAGTTCGCTGCCATGACGCCCACGTAACGGAGCGACGATGACCTAACATCCTGCATCACGGTAAACCTCGTGCTGCTCCCGATCTGTCGAACGTGTTTGCTCGAACGATTATGCATAGACGCGTTTATCGATGGAAAAACGAACGTGAGCGGACGAGAGCGAGAGTGAAGACTCTATTCGGGACGTTCCACAGTGCGTTGCCTATGCCACGAAAAACTGATTCGCTTCCCGGTGCCAATGAACCTTGCCGGACGCCGGGGAAACTTGCCAATGTCAGAAGGGGTATTCTGGTTTTGAACTTTAAAGGTTTAATTTTCTCGGACTATTTTTCTAACTACAGTCGCTCGCAGTTAGGACACTTTTAAAAAGACTCTGACTCTGAGGCGCCACTAAAAATTGCTGTATCATTATTCATAATATTGGTTACATTATCAATTTCATATACTTAAGTTTCAAAAATCATAGGAAACGGAAATATTCTAGGTCGGAAGGAATGTTTCATTTTCAAGTTAAAATTACTCCTTTATAACCAAATTATGAGAAATAAAATTTTTTTAATATTGCATTGTCATCTAGTTCTGAGCTATATTTAAAGTTTCAAGTCTCTAGCTCATCGGGAAGTTAGTTTAAAATCAATTGCAAAATTTGTACGGAACAGACAAACAGACAAACAGACAGACAGACAGACAAGAAAGCGAGCTAATAAAAACGTGGTAATAGAAATAGGTTTGAAGAGTAATGACAAAATATTTTATACAGTGTGTCTTACGGTTTAAGGATCAAACTTTGTCAGTACATTCTATGGCACTAAATAAGAAAAGAAATGTTATGTAAACATAGGTCACATAGAGCTTTATTAAAAAGCTATAACAAAATTACCGAATTCAAGTAATATAGGTATAGTAATCGACTAATAGCTATTACTGGAAATTATAATTTGGCGGAAATTATAATACTTTCAATCATAGGTGATTTCAGATAGTAAACACAGCTTATGTACACAAGTACACTGAACGTAAATATTGCGATCTATTCGAGCCAATGCTTGCAGTAACAGCACAAGTCGGTTACTATCCCTATATTATTTGAATTCCGTAATTTTGTTATAACTTTTTAATAAGTGCTCTATGTGACCTATGTTTACATAACATTTTTTTCTTATTTAGTGCCATAGAATATACTGACAAAGTTTGATCCTTAAACACTGGGACACCCTGTATATTATAGTCGCACAAAATATAAATTTTAATCTTATTTTTATAATACCATACACATTAGTCACTTTTGATGGTCGGTAGGTTTAGTGATAAAAAGACTGACTCTGAGAGGCGCCACTAAAAATTGCTGTACCATTATCCAAAATATTGTTTACATTATTAAATATATCGATATCTAATCAATTACTAAACATTTAGGTATTGTACGAGGTATTGTACCAATTTCATATCCTTAAACTTCAAAAATCGTAGGGAATGGAAATATTCTAGGTCGGAAGAAATGTTTGAAAAAGTGTTAACTAATTTGTTTCATTAATTTTTATTATGCAACCAATACAACCAAAATATGAGAAATAAAAATAGGTTTGAAGAGTAACGACAAAATATTTTATATATGCATCAGTATGCCCCACAGAAGTATCAGCTTGCCCTGGGGTAGATCAAGCTGATACTTCAAATTGATCAAGTAAATATTTTATTGCTGATTTCATACGAATTTTTTTTAAAGTTTCATTTGTGATATATAAAAAGGGAGGTTCAAAGAATATTTTAGCATACTATTTTCTACATAATTGTTCAAACAAAAATTACAAAAATGGTACTGATATTTTTGAAAAGTATTGATGGACAGAAGCCACACGCTATACAAAAAGAAAGAAGATCATAGCTAGGCAGGATTGTGGGCAGCAGGAGTTAAATAAAAATTCATTTCATCCCTCAATACATTTTTTACTTTCGAAAGATCCTGATAATATTAGATTTTTCTAATTATCTACGGTTTTATATTTATGGACAATTTCTTCACGAATCCATAAAAATCCTTCTCCATAAAAAGCTCTTCCACAGTGTCTCGACTTGGCAGAGCACTGGCAAATGTGGGATTTGCAAGCCGCGACAAGGTCTTATCACGTGGTGGCAGGCCAAGATAAGGAGCACATGTTTCCCGGGATTCTGAGTGAAAAGTTTCCGTCATAATAGAAATTTAGCAGACAAAGGGAAACTAGTTCAGCTTCTGTTGTCGGCCGTCGGCGTACTGTATCTGAAATAGTAATTAATTCGATCGGCAAACAAGAGAAAGGGAAGAGCCTTATCTCATCTTCGCCGGTCGTTCCGATGCTCATTATGGATTTTATCTTCCCGTCGACTCAGACTGTCTTCGTCTTCGCTTGGTCGTGAAGCAATTTTTATATTTAGCGGAGAGGTTCGACTCACCGGTTTCGGCGCGAGTAGTCGAATCCGGGAAAAGGAACGATTCATCGTGCAAAGAATCGTGCCATACCTTGACCGGTGTTTACGCTGATCTCATTCCCTCCGATCGTACATTGAAACAGTCAAATGGATTTTGAAACGATAAATTGAAAATGAGAAAATGGGTTTTAAAAGGATAGATTAAAAATATAGAACGATACGTTCATTATAATTATTTCCAACGCTGCACCGTTTTATGTGAAACCATACCTAAAGTCGTACAAAAAAATCTCCATATACCCTATCAAATTCATGTTTTTCAAGAATTTAGAAGAATTAAAACAATTAGATTTTGATAGAATAGGGTGAGATTGGAAATCTGCAAACTAAAATAATATGCAATAACATAAATCAACGCAATATGTCATCGTGCGTGTTAACTTGACGAACGTTCAGACAGAAGTGTAAAACAAAATAGAATAATTATTAACTCCGATGAAGAAAACGGAGGCGCTATGCGCGAATGTTAAAAACAATTCCATGAATTCCATCAAGTTTACTAAATGACCCGTAGAGAAAATTTCAAAAAAAGGTAATAATTGATTTTACACCATTTGTATTTATTTGAGTCCATGACGGATGATTTGAGAAAGGTCCCCGAGTGCAAAAGGTTCAACATTGATTCTTGTTTCCCAAAGTATTAATAAAGGCGCAGGCTAAATATCACTGGAATAGAATAATATTATTTCCAACTATACGCTGTTTTATAAAGAATAAACATCTTTATCGGAAGATAAAGGAAGAGATCGGAAAGGTCTTCAATTGCGAAGATTTATAAAAGCTTTAAAAAGTGGGTTTAACACTGAAAATTAGTTCGGCTGACTCACAATTTGGTCGAGACCTCTTGTGCGAACGTCACGCTGAAAAATATACGGCCGCCGCGATGTAACAACCTGTTCGTCACGTTTAAAATTACCTTTTGTTGGTCCCCCGCCTGCGCTGTTCACTTTCGATCGAGATTGTAGTGGTGTATCTTTCTGCCGAGTATTATTGTCCGATTTTATTTCGGAGCGACCGAAAACGGTGGACTGGTTAACCTTTTCGGTGCCGAGTTACCAAATGAGCAACGAGGTATTCTGTACCGAATTAATTCGACGAGGATTGCCGGTATGGACCACCAACTTTTTCTGGCTTGTATAGTCCCATTAACTTTTATTTGTTCAGTGTTCCTGACAAATCAACTCTATTCCCGATTGTAGTATTCCCGATTTTATTTTGAAACCGAATGCTCGGATTGCGGGATTTATAAAAATGTTTCAGCTAAATTCTGACCTTTTACTAGCCAGTTTAAATTCTTAACTATTTATATTGCGTCCAATAAGGAACAAGGTTGATCTGAAAGAAAAGATTAAAAAATATATTTATAAAACACAGTCCAATACGGATCAGACTCATTCACTGCCCAGCAATTGTATACGCGGCGCATCTAAAGAAGTTTTCACCTGGAGAATGGACACGTAAGGATTTCAATGAATCTAATCATGGCTACCATGATATCGTTAAAAGTAAAATGCGTTTTAAAAGGATGGATTATCTTTTTTTAAAAACTGCATCGTCAAACAGCAGACAATATGGACATACACGTACAGTGGCCGGAATTAGTATTCGGACACTCTTAAAAAGAATATAACTTTTTTAATATTGTACTATACGATTTAACTTTTTTTGGGAAGCTAGAGCAATTAGTTTACTACAGAATGTGAAAAGAAGTTTTTACAAAAATTGCAATTGTTCGGAATTGTAGAAAAAATACTAAAAGTTGCATTTTACAATTTTTTTATGTGGGCTTATATTGAAAATTTAAAAAATACGTTTTGTAGATCTGTGTGAATTAAACATATTCTAAAAATTTCGTCAAAATCGGTCGACGTTGCAATGAGCTACAAATATTTAAAGATGGTAAAAATGGCAGATTTTCACGATTTTCTGCCTCTAACTGCAATAAATCTAAAGATTCTTACATCTTTCAATGCCTGTCGTTTGTTCCCGCACCAACCGATTTCGATGAAACTTTCACAGTGTATATAATTGATACAGATCTGCAAAACTTATTTATTATTTATTTAAATTTTTTATATATTTTACGTATTTTTAAAATTTTCAATATAGGCCCACATAAAAAAATTGTAAAATGCAACTTTTAGTATTTTTTCTACAATTCCGATCTATTGCAATTTTTGAAAAAACTTCTGTTCACATCCTGTAGCAAACTAATTGGTCATTGGATAACTAACAAGTTATCACCTTTTTAAGAGTGTCCGACCACTGTATAAATTCTTTGAGTATTTATGAACAATAATGTGATTGCTCCGGTAACTGAATCATTGGAGCATCGCCGCTGACATTCCCACGGTCATGTCCTTCATAAAAATCTCTCGTACTGTAAGTGTAGCCTTCGTTGTTTCGCGTTCGTTGGAAACAGGTGCTTACAGAGCGTGTCGCTCTAAGAGGAAGCGAGGATTCAATTTCCTTGTTTCCGGTCGGCGAAACGAAACAAAAGCTAGGGTGGATCGTTGCCTATCTGTTGTTCACTTTCCGCTTTTAAGTAATTTGTGTGCAAAACACACACGGCATTTGCTTTTTTATCGCCTTGCATTCACTACTTGCGCGGTATCCCTTGCAATATTCGACATTGTACGAAATAAATATTGCATGAACAGCTGTGTCTCGATTGATATGATAGTATAATCACTAGACTGTGGACCCCCATTGTGAAATAAAAATTTTATATGCCGGTTGCAACAAACAAAAGTCGAGCAGAAAGTTCTTTCCTTCTTTAAAACTTCACATTGTTTATTTTATAATTATTGAAATTACAATCTATACATGAAGTCGAGAAGCAAGTTTTTCCTTTTAACACTTCACATTTTTTATTTTATAATTATTGAAATCACAATCTATAATACATGAAGTCGAGGAGCAAGTTCTTTCTTTCTTTAACATTTCACATTTTTTATTTTATAATTATTGAAATTACAATCTATATATGCAATTCATAATTAATGTAATAATCAATAATTGAGATTATCTTCAGAACTATTCGTTATTTGAAAAAATTGAGAAATTTTTTAGTGCCGCTATTTTGTTTGCCATATAACTAGACAACGGATCTATATGCAAAATAAAAATTTTCTGCCCGAGTTGCAACAAGTGGGAGTGACATAGAAATTTACTTTCTCTCTTAATATTATTAATAGGTATAATATTATAAATATGCATTTCTCTCTTAATATTATTATAGGTATATAATATTATTAATAGGTAATATAATTAATAGGTTGAAAATAATTTTAAAGTATTTTTAAATTCGTCTAATGTCTTTAATGTTTCAAATTACACCTATTCATTTTTTTCATAAATGTAAAAAATCCGCTGTCTACATATAACTAACGTAAAAAAACAGTGTCAATAGTGTTAAAGTCTAAAATAAAAATGAAAGAGAGCGAAAGGATATTTCGTACTATGTTAAAGAGAGGAGCGCCAGAGTTGTGGTAATTCAATTACATTGTAATTCAATTACACAATTGAAGGTGACATATTTTGTGACATTACACTCTGAGGGTGACAAAA
Organism: Lasioglossum marginatum; assembly: GCA_028455795.1. Classification (NCBI taxonomy): domain Eukaryota; kingdom Metazoa; phylum Arthropoda; class Insecta; order Hymenoptera; family Halictidae; genus Lasioglossum; species Lasioglossum marginatum. Next base: position 9,460,636 of record CM052250.1, on the reverse strand, counting down.
TGGCGCGCGCCGCACGGAAGTGACGTGATAAACGTATCGTATTTTCGATCGGTGGTTCGATTCGCCTATTAAAATCAGTCAAGCCGAGTGCGGCGGAGACTCGTGTCTCATCTCAATTTCTCGAGGAGATTTATTCCGACGTGAAGCGGAAGGTCCTGCTCGGTCACGGGGCAGTAAAACCGTGATATACGGTGATCGGGCCGGGTAACTCGGCCCGAACAACAGTGTAAACGAAGATTTAAACGGTAGCCGAAGAGGATCGTCAGTGATCGTGATCCTTCAGCCGAGTTAAGGACGATAGTCCGCCGAAGTTGTAAGACAGCGCGTTATTCATCGGTTTTTATTCGAGTCGGTCGGGTCTTGTGCCCCTTCTCGTTTCCAAGTCGCCCACCTCCGCATACCTGGCACACCTTCCGATCGATTATCGATTCGCGTCGAGGCTGGCATTGATACTGATGGATCCTGACGATGCAGATTGGCTCCTTCCTGTTCCTTTTTGCCGGCTTCCACGCTAACGATCCCACGGCCCGTGTCCCGTTGACGCGGCTCTAATTAGCTTGAAAGTAACCGAATGGGATTACGGGCCTGGTTTACTCTCTCCCCCTTGATTCATAATGATATCGGGATATTGATGAACTGTCAGCGAGCGTGTCCGTGTCCATTCTCCCCCGAAGAACTGTGCACAAAGTTCGTCCGAGACATTTATCGTAACGGCGCGGCGCACTGTTTACCCGATTTGTGCGGTCAAAATTCAATTTTAAAACTTTTACATAAATTGTAAAAAGAAAAAAAAAAAAATTTTGTAAAAAGAAAAGAAAACAATCTCCCATCATTCGTTTTCCCATTCATGTATCCATAAAGTACTGAAAGTCGGAAGTTTGAAATTCTGTTAACACGCTTTCATTTCTCAACGAATTCACCTCTCTATTAGTAATTGTTACCTTATTTACATACATTAAACAGATTTTTGTTTTATAGAAGCTTTTTTTAGCTAAGTATAAGGTATACTTTTAAGAGAATTTCACTTTTGTATTATATACATTTCTGTAATTATTAATATTCAAAGATAACCAACGATTCAGTCACTTTCTTTATGATCCTAAGACTTTGGTAATGATTTTGTTATACTTCTGGATGAGTCCCGGTGTTAATTTGTGTGACATTGTGTTCTTTGAAGTTTTATGATTAAGATGCAAGAAAAATTGGTTCTTACTACGTCCAATTCCGTGTTTTATAGTTGATCTATGAAAAAATGGCCATCGAAAATCGCAACATTTCTCACATACCTGCATGTTCGCATTCGCTGTATCTCCGTATTAACTTAAGTAAATACTAATTAATAATAATAAACATACAATGTACACTAAAATAAGAAAACAGTACACACATAAAATTTAAATAATGTACAGGTTGAGTCAGTTAATGTGTAACAGACGTATATCTCGGAAATGAAGCATTTTGGAGAAAAATGTTTCAGACAAAAGTTGTATGGTTTCAAGGGGGACATAAAATGGTGTCATTGATTTGACTTTGGATAGTAGTTTGAAAATCACGTGGAGGTCATCTTCAATTTCTTAAATAGAACTCCGCATTTTTTATTGCATATTCTTGTAGCTGGTTTTGAGAGCTTTCCAGAACACTATGATACAATATTTTTTCCTTAAATATTTTTCAACACAGAGGTGTAAATCCGACTATGCAACCTTCACGCGGTACACCCCGAGTAATGCTAATGCAGGCGGTACTGTCACTTTCAAGCCTTATAGCTTGAAAAATATTATTAATTATTGATAAAATAGACGAATAACGTTAAAATATTGATTATAATCCGCAGTACTTGATTGCAAAATAGCTACAAACTTTACAATCTGATACGCTCCTCTTTATGGACAGATTTTGCACTCAAAACATCCATTTTAGTAAAAACGGTATATAGTACAAAACGTAGAAATCTCAAGCTTTAAAATGGTTGTTTTTTCATCAAATTTGGATAAATTTTAGCAAAATTACAGCAGTTTCAATATTGAACGAATTTTGAACTAGCTGTGGCCGAAGTCTTCGAAGTCTTCGAAGTCTTCAAAGCTTCGGAAAAGTTACAGCCCTAGTTGAAATCGGGCAAACAGCCCACTGTCCGATGCGGCGCGGAGTTTGCGACCTGTTGGACGCGTCGTAAATATGTGGTCAGTGATCAGTAGACTGCGGATTTTATGTATTTATGACAAAAAGGGTACTTACAATTTAAAGCAGTGGACACGTTAAAAATATCTAAGGACATTAATGTATTACTTTCAACTTAATAGGAATAATTAACCCTTCGAGTGCTGCGCCGGAGTCATTTTTCACCGGGGACATCCAAATTGTCATTTGAGTACTCAATTTGTGCCAATTAAACCAACTGAATAGCTGTTTCATTGAGGATATCGGAAAGACTAATGTGTCTACACGAGATATCATCAAAAGTAAATTTTTAGAAATAAGCATTGCCAGTTATATAGCTATAGAAATCGTCCGTCAAAGGAGTTAAAAGAAAAATACAATTTTTAGTTGGCTCCTGTGTCCTGCGATCAATGCAAACATGTTTTATTTTGCATAAAGATCTAGTGATTAGATCAGTACTAAATTCTGTTGAATTTAATACTCCAGCATTTTTTGAAAATTTTTATTAGCCGTAATTGCATAAAGATCTGCAGTCTAGTCATAGCAAATCTTGAAAAATATGAGCATTAACCAAAAGTGAAAATACGAAAAAAATGTTATATGAAGTTTGTTTATAAACGCTTTATTAAATATTATTTAAAGCGTTTATAAACAAACTTCATATAAAATTTTTTTCGTATTTTCACTTGTAGATCATGCTCCTACAAACTTGCCGGAAAAGTAGGAAACACCCTGTATAATATGTTGGTTTAGTTGTCACTATGATTGTTGCAAGTGTCGGTAGCGACTGTGTGAATTATAAAAAGGTTACCAAATAAAGACCGGTAGCTAGGACGCTAATTATCGAGGATGCGATTCGGTTTTCGGTAACGATCGTCAGGAGCGAAATAAAAGGAGGATGGGTGAAATAAAAGGAGGATGGGTGAAATAAAAGGAGGATGGGTGAAATAAAAGGAGGAGGAAGGAGAGTGTAAACTTCCCCAGGAAAAGGGAATAAGAGGAGAGAAAGAGGCGGAGGATCGAGATAATGGGGATCGCGTGAGGCACGTGCCCGAAGCTCCGGCTGTGTCATTATCCAGAGGAGAGCCGACAGCCCGAGGCTATTACCTTTACCTGGGCCCCATGCAAACACGTGTGCAAATGCTCTTCCACACGTGCGCAACACGCCTGTGCACGGCTGCGGGCCAGGTGATGAAGGTTCGGTGCTCAAATAAAAACAGAACTTTCGCAAATGAGTTACTGCCACGCTACTGTCTCCGCAGACCTTTCATGCTCGCACTGTGTTCCCCGAAATTCGTAGTTGCTTCGCCACCATTTATTATTTTTCAGCTGTTCTCTATATTTTCTGGTTAGATTATTCATTTTTGTGCAAGTTCACAATTTTGTAGAAAATTTGCTCCTTCACCATTTATTACTTCTCAGTTGTTCTCTATATTTTCTGGTTAGATTATTCATTTTTGTGCGAGTTCACAATTTTTCGTAGAAAATTTGCCTTTAGCCTTACAATTCTCCTCGAAATTTGTTTTTCACAATTTTTTCTTCAACTGCTAGGTTATTGTTGTTGCTCCGTCATCATTTATTATTTTTCAGCTGTTCTCTATAGTTTCTAATTAGATTATTCATTTTTGTGCGAGCTCACAATTTTGTAGAACGTAGAAAATTTGCCTATAGCCTTGCAATGTTCCTCGGTATTCATTATTACTCCGTCACCATTTATTACTTCTCAGTTGTTCTCTATATTTTCTTGTTAGAGTATTGATTTTTGTGCGAGTTCACCATTTTACAATGCTCCTCGAAATTTGTTTTTTACAATTTTTTTTTTTATTCATAGTTATATGTCGCATCAATTGCTAGGTTATTGTTTTGGCTCCATCATCATTTATTATTGTTCAACTGTTCTATATATTTTCTTGTTAGATTATTCATTTTTATGCGAGTTCAAGATTTCATAGAAAATTTTCCTGTAGCTTTACGATGTTACTCCAAATTTGTAGTTGCTGCGTGCGTCATCATTTATTACCTGTTCGCTGTTCTTTGTACTTCCTTATTATATAATGCTTTATAATAATGACAAGATCGCATTCATCTTGATTTCGTACAAAATTTTCATTGCAATAATTGCTTCATCAATTGCACCAAGAGTTTTATTTTGGAGTAAGAATTGCTGTGCGAGCCTTGTACGTTTCAAAAATATTTGTAGAGGCCTCCAAAATCATGTTCGGATCATAGCTCGGTCAGGCCAGCCTAATTTAATCGGCCTCCGAATTCAAGTGCAAACGTAAACGCGATTATCCCTTCCCCAAATACTGTGTGCAAGATACAGTAAACGTCCCTTTACTGTCCGGGTTCGTGGACACGATCACTGTTCAGTGCCTACCCACTCCACTGCTCTTCTGTTCTTCTCTATGTTCGGTTCTCTATTGAAGTCTCGCTCGGTAGACGCAGTCATAAATCAAAAATAGTGTCCTGGTACGATCACTGTCCGTGCAAAACACAGCTGTTGGACAGTAAAGGGTCGTTTATTGTAATTGGATCTCAATGACGGTCCTATCGGAAATATCAATAACTCCAGAATCGGCAGGATCAGACTAATTACCAGTCGTTTTGTTCCGGACAAATTGATTAGCATTAATTGCACACGATCACACGAGGTTCTAAGATGGTCGGCGCGGTGGCATGCTTCTAAATCACTTAAAGAGCCGCATAAATCGCGCTCTCACGTTGTCAATGCTTAATGACTTTCACGTACGAGCTATTACGTCACTCGCGTCACTAGGAAACAAGCTGAGCTACAGTACGTGACGGCAAAAATCTAGCGAACACACATTATCTATCGTTTGTTTAGTCACGTTTAGCCGGGGAGCGCGTCCCGAGGAATAATTATTACAGAGCATCAGTCGACGTCGATTAATTACAGAAATTGACCGAGTCCGGCTGTTTCCAGGTTTAATGAATGGCGATAGTTAACGAAGCAATTTAGCAAATGGGAAGGTATAGGTGAGAAGTCTCGTATTAAGGATTATAAATGGTTCGGGATCGTGCGTTCGGGTTGTTAGGTACAGTCGTGCACAAAATTAAGTGGACAGGTTTAATGATCAACAAAAAATCAATGCAATTGAAAACATAATTTTAATAAACCAGAATTGTATGGAACATTTAAGTTAACAAAGTATACTTTAATGAAATAAACAACAATATCAATAATAACAATTAATATAATAGAATATATTATCATTAATCAAAATTGTATGTAATTTTTGGTGGTCAAAATTAAGTGGACACTATAAATATTTAGAAAATAAGCAATTAGTATTTGATATTGTAACCTCTTGCTTTAATTACTGCTTCTAATCGTCGTGGGATGCTTTCCACAAATTTTTGGAGGTAACTTCGGTCAATTTGTTGAAATTTTAATGAAAATTATGTTTTCAATTGCATTGATTTTTTGTTGATCATTAAACCTGTCCACTTAATTTTGTCCACGACTGTATGTTGCTTGGCGAGTAGACTCTCTTTCTCTCTGCACGTTTTGGTGTTGATGTTTCTGACAGTTTTAATGGAAAGTCAATAATAGTTGACACTATTAATTTATTATAATTGCGCTGCACATTTTATGCGTTCATAGCGGCCACGATTTTCTGAAACTCGGTACAGTTAAATGCTAATGAACCTTAATGGGACTTCTATTTCTTGGGGAATGTAACTTTCAATTTATTAATCACGCCAAAGTGTCTCTGTAAACGTCTACAGTGTAATTATGTTTGTACATGTGTATGTAAGAAATAGTTATTAGCTCTTTGCACTCGGAGCTATTTTAACTCGAAAAAATTAAACATTTCTTCCGATCTAAAATATTTCCATTCTCTGTGATTTTTTAAATTTGGTGGATATAAAATTGATATAGTACCTCATACAATACTTAACATTAAACCTACCGACCATCAAAAGTGACTAATGTATGTAGTATTATAAAAATAAAAAGATTAAATTTATTTATATTTTGTGCGATTTTTACTATAATATATATACTCGTGGTAGGTCTAGTGTTAAATGTTTATTAATTGATTAGATACCAACATATCAAATAATGTAAACAATATTTTAAATAATGGTACAGCAATTTTTAGTGGCGCCTCAGAGAGTCACCACTCGAATGTTAAGAATTAAAATGATAATGTTCATTTAAAGCTTTTCGTTCTAAATTATCATAGAAAATTTAATATTGAAGAACTATAGCTTTTATATTATATAAATCGTAAATGAAATACTATTGTGGAGTCGGTTATTAAAAATTCAATGAAATAATACAGTTCGTAGATTATAGACGAACGTGATCAGAAAATAATATGGTGCGGGGTGTTATTTCTAATTTCTGGAATGGAACCAAATAGCACAGTTGTAAAATACGATTTTCGTTTTTCATTTTCCCGGATGCAACATCTGTGAAAACTCCGGTTACCAAAAGACCATTTGGTGTCAGACGAGTCACTCGGGGAATTTCCGTGTCCATCTTTCCACTTCCGGCCATCCAACTGTTCTTCGGCTTCTCCGAAAGTCAGTTGCTCTGTCCACCATATGGCAACGTTCACTTACCGTCGCTCCGACGAAATTGCATTGTTGCCCTTGAGACTTCGACACGTGTTTCTTCCGACAAGGGAAGGTCCTAATTCGTTAAGGTTGATTGTATTGTGCCTGTCCGGGATGGTAGTATTGCCAACATTTGGTAGTATGCCAAGGAATACCTGTGGTAAAAATTGCATTGGACAGAAAACGATTGATCTTCAATCTTTTAAAAGGGAAAATAATATTACAATTTTTAACAAAATAGAGGAACGATAGTTTAATAGAAAATAAGTTGAACTAAATTGATTTTGTAAGGACTTTGCAAAGTAGTGTGAATAAGTAAGGAAAAATTGAAGGAACGAATGATATCTGTTTATTCAAGTTTTTATAATATTTCATTGATTATTTTAATGGGTTATTAAATTTGCACATAACTTTAATATTATGTTTAAGTGTATGGCAATTAAAGTTTTAATCCAAGTATATTCATAATTAGACTGCGGATCTTTATGCAAAATAAAAAATATATGCATTGATTGCAAGACTCAGATGCCAAATATAAATTTCTTTCTTTTAATTATCTTAGGGTGAAACTAATACATTGGTAGACCTAAATCTTTTTATTTGTTCACTGTTTCAAATTTATACGTACTCATTTTTGGCATAAATGCATAAAATCATTCTATTCATAATTAATTAAAATGGATAGAGTTAAATTCGAAATTTTGAAGATATTAGAAGAATTTTTAAAAATTGCTACCAATCTGCAAATGTACATTATAATTGGAGTCGACCAATTGGGGTGTTTCCCCCGTGGGTGCAGGCTAAGTGCCGCAAACGAGAAGAACGTGACCCGAAGGTCGGGAAAAGCGTTTTATGGGCGTATGCGGCAAGATTTATAGTTCCTCCTGAACTCGTTTTCTTGTTGCATCGATCACTCGACCGGTCGAAGAAGTTATTTTCATGTGTGCTCAGCTGAGTTCGCTCTGTTTTCATTGGTGTCGTAGTTTCGGAGAAACTTGTCACAATTTTTCACAGAGAAAAATTAGAGAAGGGTGAGAAAAAAGAAGGAAAACTGCAGTACCATTAAATAAGCAGTTCTCCAAATCGGTAATTTAACGAGTTTTTTGACATTTTACTGACAAAACACTCGACTAATCGTTAACATTTTACATTTAGAATATAATTAGTACCACTGAATGGCAAGAATTGAAATTTTAGACACGGATGTACAATATTTTATCAATTTTCTGGTCTTTTTATTTTTTAGAGTTAACCGATTTGGCAAACGAACAACATTAATTTATTTCACATTTTAATAGACGAACTGTTATAGATCATCTAACATACATACATATGTATAATTAACTGTGTTTGCTTATTATTCTACTGAATATGCTGTGAACTGCACAGAATTGCATTTTATACGCCAATGTTCCAAATTTTTGAGCTCGGATGAATTCTAAAATTTTTCAAAGCTCCATATTAAATAAGAAATATTATTGAATACTAAATATTATTGAATACTAAATATTATTGAATACTAAATATTATTGAATATTAAATATTATTGAACATTCAATATTATTGAATATCAAGTATTATTTCATATTAAGTATTAGATCATATTATTAAATATTGAATATTATTGAATATTATTGAATATTATTGAAGATTGAATACTATTGAATATTATTGAATATTATTGAAGATTGAATATTATTGAAGATTGAATATTATTGAAGGTTGAATATTATTGAAGATTGAATATTTTTGAAAATTGAATACTATAGAAGATTGAATACTATTGAAGATTGAATACTATTGAATATCGAATATTATTGAAGATTGAATATTGTTGAAGATTGAATATTGTTGAAGATTGAATACTATAGAAGATTGAATACTATTGAAGATTGAATACTATTGAATATTGAATATCGAATATTATTGAATATCGAATATTATTGAAGATTGAATACTATTGAAGATTGAATACTATTGAAGACTGAATACTATTGAAGATGAAATATTATTGAATATTATTGAATATTAAACATTATTGAATATTAAAAAATAATATTTTAAATATTCATGGTCATTCGGTAATTAATCTTCATCTTCGTTGCTATTTGTTTACCACACTTGCCTCGAAAGAATCGGCTCGCTGCGACCAGATACGTTGCAATCGTTTCTCCGAAATCAATAATAAAACGATAGAGAGCTTATTTGTTTAATTGGTCGAGCAGCCGATAAGCTAGATACATGAGACCATAAAAGATGTCATACAGGAGCAACTGCAATTGCATTGTCCATACCGCGAATGGAAATGGGTCGTCGTTTCATCGTGACCCCAGATGGAACGATGTTGATTAATTTGCTCTTTCATTAATGCGATTAAAATCAGCCAATTAAGTTGCTTGTCGGGACCCAGTTCCTTCCGTGATTGATCTCGGTGCATACGACTGCAGTCCAGTTCCATGCTCGTGTATATTACGGTCATTTATTTATTGAACGACTAATCGAGCCAGTCTCGGGATTTATTTCCTTTTTCCCAACGTTCTCTGATCTTTATTAAAACGTTAATAGCTGCGGAGCATAGCTCTATTAGTTAACGAATCCATAATTGTTATTTCGATGAAATAGAGCCGCATTTTTAAATATCATTTACTCTCGAATTTCAGTAGAGTGAAAAATATAGATTAAAACTATAAATGTGTGTATTAAGTGTAAACATAATTATAATGCAAGCATGCACCCGTATGATTCATGAAATAATATTGATAAGCTCTGGTAATCACAAATTAATCCATAATGTTATTTGGATGCAATAAAATCGTATATATTCAAACATTGCTCTCTGAATATAATATTCAGTATCCAACAGTGATTATGAAAAAGAAATATTTCGATGGCAATTTTAAGTACATTGAAAAATGCACATTAAAACTATAGATGACAAGCATGCTTCACGAAATAGCTCACCTAATAAGCTTTACCAAAACGAAAATTGTCTATCTTTCTGCGATGAGTCAATTGGCCTAAGTCAGAAAGGTCTTCTAAGACTATTTCGAGTCTAAAATCCTGTTTTCCATTCAGAATCAGTGAAGGAATTAATGGTCGTCCATAATCTACGAACAAGATTCGCTGTCTTTTAAGCCTCCACGAAGAAGTAGCAAAGTCTTTGACACGCAGATAGCGTTTGTTAACAATGAAGCTGACGTAAACAAGTAAACGCAGCTGTTTGATAAGGACGGTGCGACAAGGAACGAACGAATTCGCGCGGTTTCGAGCACGACCAACGCAAAGATCGTTTGTTTTACAAGTTATACCAAGCCTGGCGCCCACATGGACGCTCTCCTGACCATTTTCGGCGATTCGTTTGGGTCTATCTAGGAAAGCATTTCGGTCATGCAAGCTGGTCGCGAGCGAAAGCCGTTTCGCGCCCACGTGTCTTTCCTTGAATTTCAATGTTTGATAGAATACGTTGCCTCGATGGCAACTTGTTTCTCTAAGGTGTTACTCGAGGAAGCAATTTCTCAGGGACCAAACCTTAGAAAAATGATTAGACTAAAATGATCAGACTAAAATGATCAGACTAAAAAGATCAGACTAAAAAGATCAGACTAAAAAGATCAGATTAAAAAAAGATTAGTAGACTGCAGATCTTTACGCATTTACGAAGAAATTGGTTGGGTGAAATATAAAACAGTAAAGGATTAGAAAAATTTAAGAATGTAGAGAGAATGTAAGAATTTAATGTAATAAAGTCATTAAGGGATGAAATCAATTCTTATTTTATTCCTGCTTCTCACAATCAATGCAGAACATTTTTATTTTGCGTAAAGGTCCGCAGTCCAGTGATCAGACGAAAGTCTGATTCTTTACTTCAAAATCTGAATGAATGTTTCGTAAATGTGCGAATATGATGGTAAAGCAATATACATTTAAAAAAAATTGTATTTATTTACAAAATAGTAAAAATATATATTTCGTAATTTTTCATAGACAATTTAAAACATGCTTGAAATTTTAATAGCACGTTGTTTATTCGTGAAGCGAATGATATTATTGTAGTAAATGACACGCAACGCTCGTCGTCGAAACGAGACAACGAAAGCTAATTTCACAGTCCGGTAGTCCTTGTCTTCGCTTGCGCGAGCATTGCCGGTGAATTCGTGAACGTCGCGAGGAATCTCGTGTGCACATAATTCTTTTCGTTTGTAAATATTTTAATAAACTGTACATATGTCAATAAGTGTACTTCATAGCAATGCTTTGAAAATTTATTATTTCAATTGTTGTTCGTTCATATGATTGCTACAAGAAATATTGCAGTAACACTAAAACTACCACTGCCGGTCAAATGACCGGTTTTATATTTTTCATTTTGCAATCATTGAAAAATGATGAAGTTGCTTACATGGAAATTGATTCGGTAAATTTCTTTTTCTAAGCATATATTTTATAATAATCAAAATTGCAGACAATAGAAATAAATAAAGCTTTGTCATTTTTATAAGTTGAAACATTTTAATCGCTTTTAGTTCGCGGTAGGTTTAGTGTTAAATGAAAAACAAGTTGCAAATTCGATACACATATTTCACATCTAAAAAATTGAGAATGCATCTCAATGATTGTATCAAGAAACATTACATCAAATGAAAAGACAGATTCCATATTAAGCCTAGCGTAGTCTAAAAATAAATTCGGTATTGCAATAAAATGGTTATGCTCGTTGATATACATACTCGTGGTTTAGACTCGACCTTACGTTACCGCCAGATGCAAATTATGCTGGAAGAATATTCAATTGAGTCTGTAATTGTTCGTGACCGACATAGACTCGAAGACTTTACGATCTTGGAAAGGAAAACAGCTTCTCGTTTTTAACACTGAATACATTTACAACTACTGAACTTTAGGATTTGCAAAGATAGTTTCGATAAAGCTAATTATTAGACTGCGGATTTTATGCAATTACGACAAAAATGGGTACGTACGACTTAAAACACGTGTCAAAAATATTTAAGTTCATCAACGTATTAGTTTCATCTTAATAGGATATTTAAAAGAAGAATACAATTTTTATTCGGCACCTGTGTCCTGCAATCAATGCAAACATTTTTTATTTTGCATAGAGATCCGCAGTCTACTAATTATAATTAGGAAGGAGCAAAGATATAAATTACACAAATCAAATTCGATGTTAATTTTCAATCAATATCTGTCTGCAAAAAATCTTTATGTTTATAAAGCAATGAAACGTGTCCGATTCTATAGTTAATTAAATGATTACAAAAGGCTTCATGATTTCTCAAAATAATAACGTGGTAAAATATCCAAATATCTGTAAATATTTGTTGAACCTGTGAGCTTAATAAACATTTAATATTTTCAGTAATTTATTATTTATGTGTATTCAATTGAAGAAACGAAGGACAAAGTTCGATGATAAATCTGAACAACAAAACTTTGGATTTGAAGTTAATAATAATGAAGCAGTTGTCAAGTTAACAAATAAATATATTAAGAAAACAACAAAGGAGATAGTGCTAAATAATTAGATGTGCTAACAATTACACTTAAAATTGTGTAAAAGAATCAGAATGTTGAGTTGAGGTGATTTAAACGTTTTTGACAAGAAAGAATTTTTATGCAATATGGAAATACTTAAATGTTTAACAACTGATAGAAGAAAGAATTGTGTATTAATTTGAAGAACTTAAACTCGCTTGCCTTGTCCTCCGTCAAAGAAAATATTAAAATTCTGTCTTGCTCGAAGATATTTCCTGTCGATACGATCAAAAAATTAGCCCGCACCCGGAAATGGTTCCTTTGTCGGCAGCTGATTAGAATACAATCCGCGCACGTCGATGCACCGCGATAATATTAGTATTGCATTCACAATTGCGATGCGAGAGTTAATGGCTGACCATTTAATGGATCTTGTCTTCAATTTGGCTGGCTTGGAAAATTGATAATCATTTAAATATCTCACAAATTATAAGCTAATTAGGAAGACTGTGAGAGGAAACATTTTCTTGTGGAAATAAATGGTTGGAACTAATTGAAAGAATATTACATCTGTCGTATGAAAGTGTTTGGAACTTATTAATAGTAATCCGTATACTTTATATCGAGTACAACAAGGTTTCCATCAATGAAATCACCGTACATTAATTATCAGTAGTCATTGATTGACAAGGTTATCTAATTAGCTCTGAGTATATGAATTATAACGACGACATCGTCAAATAAAGCGATTGATACATAGTTTGAATTTCGTTATTACATGCATTATTGAGATCATGAACAATTACTTTGAGAGCAAGTGATATACATTTACTAATAGATTACTCATTGGTAATAACTAGTCTGCGGATCTTCATGCAAAATAAAGATTTTGTGCATTAATTTTAAGGAGGGGCCACATAAAAAATTCTTTCATCCTTTAATCATTTTAATACGTTGAAAATAGTAAATTCTCTGAATTTTTATTCTATTTTAAAATCCGCAGTCTAGTAATAATTTATTTCTAATTTACTGTTACTAATAAGCGAATAGCAAATTTTTATTCTTGTAGGCAAAATTTAAGAAAGTGGTATCAAGTAGGATTGTATTTTCAGTGACAAAAGTAAACTGCGGATTTTTATGCAACTTTCTATTTCTCCAGATCATCTTATTAAAATCATTGGAAGCAAACGAATTATTCCAAAAACGTATTCCATCTATTGAAAGATTTATAAGGTAAAAATAAAGAAGAAATCTCACGATTGTTTTGTTCGACGTGGGTAATTAAGTTTCTTTCTTTTTTCCCAATTTTTACCGTGGAAGTACATTGTTTATATAATATGTATAGTATTCAAAATTAGACTGCGGATTTTATGCATTTATGACAAAAATGAATGAGTGTAATTTAACTGTTATGTTATGTTCAACCTATCAAACATATTAAGAAAGAAGATAAATTTCTATTTCACTGCAGATTGTTGCAATTCAGTTAGAAAATTTTGATTTTGCATAAAGATCCGCTGTCTATTCATGATATATTGTAAAAACAACCGTAGTAGCGAGAAAGGCGACATTTCCAACCATAAGTGCTACTAGGCAGTGTTGGGCAATATTTAAATAGATAATTATTTGAATAAAAATTTAAATAACAAGTTATTTGTTATTTAGATATTCAAATAAAAAGCAAAAATAATCACTTATTATTTGAGCAAATCTAATTGAATTATTTAAAATGATGAAGTTGATTATTATTTAGAAATACAATTTCAATTATTATTTGCGTTGACAAATAATAAATTATAAATACAAATAATAAATAGGCAGCTAGGCCCTCCGGACGGGCCCGACCACCAAATATACCGACCAAGAAATAATAAATAGGTCACTTTTGGAATTATTTAAATTACTTTTATTTGAATAAAAAGTTTAGTTATTATTTGCAATTAAAACCACACGTTTATTTATTATTTAAAATGAAATTTGCCCAACACTGCTACTATATAGGGAAGATATAATCCGGCCCAGTTAATAGACACACCCGGTATATAAATCTCTATGGAGATTTTCTGAATAAAAAAAAGCAAATTCTAGTCTGTCAAGGTGATGGTCGGTGACATCAATGAGGATCATACAAAACATTATGTGCGCGAGACGTCACGAATATCACGGGTGAATAGTGGGAAACTACCCTTGGATCGGTCGGAACGGTATTTTACCGTGGCAGTCATAAATTATGCTACCTGCGTGTCACGTACTCTCGTACACACGGTTTCGCTTGGAGCGATCAAAGCTTTGCGCACAGTGAAAGCCGATCGGTGTGTTGGTGAGGAGGTGCTCCTTATAAAGTAGCGGAGCCGCGACGTCGATACACCTCCGTGCGCCTTGCGTCATCGACAGATCGCGCGTCGAGACGCGCAGCGCAACGCGTTGCGTGACCCTTAAATTTCTGTGCCACCAGCGAGATCATTCGCCACGGTTTTTCTCAAGGTGAACGGAATTACAGCGACTCGGATTAATATTCGGAGGCTCTAAAAAAGACGATAACTTTTTTAATATTGTACTACACGATTTGAACTTTTTCGGAAAGCTAGAGCAATTAGTTTACCACAGGATGTGAAGAAATTTTTTCAGAAATTGCAATTGATTGGAATTGTATTAGGTTGTTGCATATGAAATGTCCGATTTTAGAATGCGACTCTTATAAAACGTTTCGATCAAGAAATGCTGTTACAGTCTATAGCAGTGGTTCTTAACACATTGACTGCCAACTACGAGATAACTCGTAGTTTGCGTTATTGCCTAGAATCCCAACTACGAGTTATCTCGTAGTTTTTATATGATTTTCAATTAAATTGGCTTCTTACACCGGAATTCTGGAAAGTACCGTGGCAGTCAATGTGTTAACCGGTGTTCCGCGAAATTCCGCGAAATATATTAAATATATTGAATATATCTTCTAAAATATATTTATTTCTACGCGGGGGATGTTTTTGTTTGTTTTTTGGATCATTAATTTTGGTGTTCCGCAAATATTTCATATAATCAAAAGTGTTCCCTGACTTCAAAAAGATTAAGAACCACTGGTCTATAGGTTTATTATATAAAACTTTGAGGTACAAAGCTATTATAATTCCTAACACTAAACGTACCACGACCGGTCAAATGATCGGTGCTAGATTTTTTTTTCCACAATTAATGAAATTATAAAGATGCTTTCATAAGAAATGATTTAATAAATTAGATAAAACATTAACAAAGTGAATGATATTTTGTATATATTATTATATACAATATAATTTTTTATATATTATGTATATATATATTGTTTAAAATTGTTCAAAGGTTCCAAATTGTCTGCTATTTTTGCATATTACCCTCTAACTATTTTTAATAATATTCAGATCGGTAGATCTTGTTGACCAATCTAAAATTTGAATTTTTTCAAGGAAGTGTGTTATTATAATCTTCATTTATTATTCATACTGGTATCATACAGAAACAGTACAGTAGATATAATTATTAGACGGCGGATCTTCATGCAAAATAAAAATTTTCTTCGTCAATTACGAAACATAAAACCATATAAAAATTTGTCTCTATCTTTAACAATGTTAATAATTTGAAAATAACGTATGGATGTTCTTAAATTGTCCTAATGTGTTTACTGTTTTAAATTACATCCACCCATTTTCGTTATAAATGCATAAAAACCGCAGTCTAATAATTACACAAAAGCTTCTGTAATGATTTAATTATATTTACTTAATTATATTAATTATATCTTGTTTATACAAGTTTTAAATTAAGAATTGCGGAATGCCTTTTCTGTGTTAAAACGCTGTTTCACAAGAGGCTGTAAAATCATGTAAAAATTAGATATAGCTCTTAATTTATGTGAGAAAGTATGTGTTTATCCATTTTTCAAATCGTGATGTCGAACCGAATCATTTCTTACACGTCGATTTAGAAAGCGCGTGGATACGAAGAGAATTTTTTCCACAGGTTCGTACCTAAGTAGAAACAAGAATTTATTTCGCCGTACATTTATTACAGTACCGTATTGTATAAACACGAGATAAAACAGTATCTTAACGCATTCCTGTGACATTTCGAGCCGTGAATAAATCAATACGAAGGAACACGATTATAAAACATTTGAAACAGAAACGATAGCGTGGACAATAATTCGCTACTTATCTTTGTTGCGAACAATTCGTTCGTTCATGAGCTAAAAATATTACTTGAGATCATTAAATATTCCACAACGTAAAAGGAAACACGAGAAAAAACAATTTTCATTCTATTAGTTGATACTACACAGGAAATGGATTTAATTTTTAAACATTAACACTAACAGTCTCGGCAAACGAGGGTACCGAATTACAAAATAATATTAGAAATGAACAATATTAAAAAATAATTTTACACTGTCTTAATAGATTTGATTTATTTATTTAGAAATGCTTGAAATCGGATGGTTTATATTTACCAAATACAATATTGTTATCTACCTGTAGCTTAGGTTATTTATTGTTTTTCATTTAATTTTTAATTGAATTCTTTCTTCTTCTTTAATTCTAAGTTATTTGAATAACTTAAATTTAAATGAGATAAGCAAGTCTTATGCACAAGCGTATTTTTGAAACTTAAATAAAAAGTGGAGTGAAAAACGAGAAAAAATTAGCTCCGCGTTCAACGTATCAATTAAAGTTTCGTTGAACGTAATGTGGAGACCAGCGATGAAACGAAATTTCGAAATAATTCGGCGGTGTTGGTTTAGCGGAATTTTGTTACCCGGTAATAATGTATCCGACTTGCATGTGCATATCGTGTGGAAGGCATATTCTACCTGGTTTTAAATTTCCTAGCACGCAGAGGCTCATTACCATATGCACGTTCCCGGAGAAGATCTCGAGTTCGCTGAACTCTATACCTTAATCGGAGATTTTACTCCAAAAATCTCTTGGAAGCTTGTTTCCTTCTGCGTTTGATCTTTCCATCGATAAATATTGTAACACAGCTGTTTGAAACCGCTTGGGACAATAGACGACTCCGTAAACAATTAGAGCACACTTTAAATCATAATAACTTATTTATGAATGGACCAAACGACTTCAATTTCTCTGTAAGGCTAGAAGAATTAATTTAGTAAATGAAGTCTAAAAAATATGTTGAAAAAATGCATTTGGTTGGAATTGTGAAAAACAATAGTAAAAATTGATTTTTACAACTTTTTTAGCTGAGTCAATAACAAAAATTTAGAAGATGTGTTTGGTGGACTCGTATAAATTATATATGCTCTGAAAATTTAATTGAAATTGGTTAATTGGTTTACGAGTTATAAACGATCAAAAGTGGTAAAAAGGCCGAAAATCATGAAAAAAAAGCAATTTTACCACTTTTGATCGTTTATAACTCGTAAACCAATTAACCAATTTCAATGAAATTTTCAGAACGTATATAATTCACATGAGTTGACCAAGCACGTCTTTTAAATTTTCGTTATTGGTCCAGCTAATAAAGTTGTAAAAATCCATTTTTACTATTGTTTTTCACAATTCCGAACAAATGCATTTTCTCAACATATTTTTTAGACGTCATTTACTAAACTAATTCTTCTAGCCTCACAGAGGAATTGAAGTCGTTTGGTCCATTCAGAAAAAAGTTATTCTGATTTAAAATGTGTGTGGTCAGTTATGCTCCTAACTGTATACTCATCACAAGAAATTATAATTGTTCTTGCTTTGACGAGTATACCCGTCATGCGAGAAGTATAGTTCAATTCAAATTTTTGTAAAAATTAAAATTCCTAAGTTTCAAATATTTTAGAATACTTTGAGACAAAATTTTTAAAAATTGAAAAATTCACTATAGAAAAGTTCCATACATCATGACGAATCAAATATCTACAAATCTTTTCCACACAACGCAGATACACATTTTAAAAATTAGGCAAAAAACAAACAGAAATGAATTGCTTTTTACAGAAATTAATTTTTACAAGATTATTATATCATTGCAGATTTCCTAATCTACGGAATAAATTATTCTCTGATTTTCACAAAATTATTAAACAAAATATGCAAAGTGTTCACAGTGTAAATAAACCTCAACGTTTCTACCATTTTCATTGTCATAAAATATTTTCTAATCTACGGAATAAATTCTCTGATTGTTGTAAAAAAACAATTCATAAAAGTCCACAGTCTAGCGACAAGAGAAGATCGTTACTTCCATTGACTGATTCACAGTGCTCCTTAAATCACGAAGAATGTGTGTGTATCTTATGCGTGAAAGACTGCATGTCTGTGTGTAGACGACAATTGGCCGTATCGCATTCAGCGATCCGACAAGAGAAGAAAACTCAAGTTTGATTTTCAGTGCGGTGTACATTAAAATGAACTGCACGGACGTGGATTCGATACAAGTGTGATTTTACGTGACTTGTCGGATTGTATGTAATACTTTCCGTGGATGTATACTGGGTACTTCCCTGTAGGATCTTAAAGTATTACGTGGTTTCCGGCTTGAAATACCGTGGCTGCATTACAATCGTGATTCTTTAGCCGTATACATCCCTGGCTATAAGTTACCGGACACCTGACCATCCGAAAGAAAATATTAATTGCCTTATAGCTCTGTTTGTATAGTAAAGTATACTAAATGTATACTGGTCTACCAAATTATGAATAGAATTTTATGCATTTATAGGAAATAGCAGTAGATCAAAGTCTAAAAAATATTTAGCGAATATATTACTAATATTTTCAACTTATCAAAATTACTAAAATAGGAAATAAATGTTTTGGTGATTGGTTAATACTATACCGGATTCAAAATTTGTGCCTTTCTCCTAAAAATATATTATGTATTTAGTCCAGTAGAGCTGTACCCGGGGACCCTGCAGATCGAAGTCTCGATCCTGTAGGATCAATGGTTCAGGAGTTATGTTTGCTTAAAGTTGAGCATTTTTCAGTGTTTTTGATGATGCCTGCTTACCTGTCAAAAAAGACTGCAGATTGTTCAACTTTAAGCAAGCATAACTCCTGAACCATTGATCCTACAGGATTGAAACTTCGATCTGCAGGGTCCTCGGGTGCTAATCTATTGGATTACATACCAAATACATAATAATTTATAGGAGCAAGGCAAAAATTTTGAGTCCGGCAAAGTAAAGTTTACCCCAGACAATATATATTTTGCATAAAAATTCGCAGTCTAATTATGATTGAATATTTAAATATTGAATTTATTTGAAATGAAAATTAAAATTCAATTCAAATCACATCAATTGAAAGATATTGAATTTTTAAAGATAAGCTGTATATTAATTGTTTGAAAATCGCTAAAGAGAAAATTTTTCCTTAATCTTCAGTTTCTCGGAATTGACTTGGACTTTTTATTTTACAATAAAGATCTCCAGTCTACTTACAGTGGGTGTACAAAGTGTTCGTACAACTTTTAAAATAGAATAACTTTTTTATAATTGTACCAAACGACCTGATTTTTTATAGTCAATTACAAGCATTGGTTTACTAAATGATCTGCAAAAAAGATTTTCTAAAAATTACAATTTACAAGGTTGCACGCAAAAATAAAACAAACTTTTTTATTTAGGCCCTTAATGAAAATTCAAGATATATGTTTTGTAGATCTATGTTAGTTATACACATGCTGAAAATTTTATCGAAATCGGTAGACGCAGAAAGAAACGACACGCATCGAAAGATGTAAGAATCTGTGGATTTTAAGAAACCGACCAAAAATCGCGAAAAACTGTGATTTTCACCACATTTATGTTAATCGGTATGTTAATCGATTTTGATGAAATTTTCAGCATGTGTATAATTAACATTGATCTAGATCGATTAACATACCGAAGGGCTACAAGTGGTTAAATGTGGTGAAAATCACAGTTTTTCGCGATTTTTGGTCGGTTTCTGCTTAAAATCCACAGATTCTTACATCTTTCGATGCGTGTCGTATTTTTCTGCGTGAACCGATTTCGATTAAATTTTTAGTATGTGTATAACTAACATAGATCTACAAAACATATATTTTAAATTTTCATTAAGGGCCCAAACAAAAAAGTTTTAAAAAATGTCTTTTTTATTTTTGCATATCATATGAAAATCTTTTTTGCATATCATTTCGTAAACCAATGCTTCTAATTGATTATAAAAAATCAGGTCGTTTGGTACAATTATAAAAAAGTTATTCTATTTTAAAAGGTGTACGAACATTTTGTACACCCACTATATAATATAATGTATGATTCTGGTTATTGATTGTGTTATTTTCACTGTATCAGCGATATTCGGCCATTCGAAACAATAAAAATTCTTCGCATGCTATCGTAGGAATCCGATAGGATAATTGCCGCGTACGATTTCTTTATCGTTTCATTTCCGTCACATTTCATTTCGACTGCAAATCTCAAGGCCGTTCGGCTATACTAACAGCTGTGTCTCCAACCTACACGCAACATGTCTTAGGTTCTATTTGATTAACACTCCCGGGGATTTCTAACCATTGTTTCACCGAACGCCTACGTGCTTCATTGAAATCTTCTAGCAACCTGTAGATCATGATTGAGTGAAGATTCAAACAATATTCGCTATTGTTCTGTACGCTGAACAAATAAGGTGTTTGGTATTGGTGGAGCTATAGTTGGAACAAAACGAGTTCGTTCATTATTCAAGGTTGTGAACGAGATATTCGCTGTGGTCTCTATGGATCTTTCATCTTTCCTTGCGCGCTCCAACAATTGGATTTTGCAGGAATAATTACATTACGGATTTTGTGCATTTATAATTGGATTTTGGGAACAATTATTGAATTGTCGATCTCATGCATTTAGGAGAAAATTGAGCGTGTGGAATGTTTAAACAGTTAGCAACATTAGAAGTATAATATATAGAAATATATTATTTCCAATTCATTGAAATGATTGAGAGAATTTATTATTAATAGTAGTATTTTCTATTTATTAAAATGATTAAGAGACAAAACAAACTTTTATCGAATTCTTTTTAATTCATTATATAATTTCACATTAACCACTATGGTTTATTAACGATATAATCCTGAGTTACAATTTTCCATATAATTTGGTATGCTTTACTCAACCTAGTAAATTTTGGATTGATCGGTTTCTTTTAAGTTATCAAATTTTCATTTACGAATGTGCATTTATAATTGGATTTTGTAGGAACAATTATTGGATTGTCGATCTCATGCATTTAGGAGAAAATTGAGCGTGTGGAATGTTTAAACAGTTAGCAACATTAGAAGTACATAGAAATATATTATTTTCAATTCATTGAAATGATTGAGAATTTATTATTATTAGTGCAATTGTTTCTCGTAAGAATTTGAGAATATCAATTTTATTATTGTATTTTCTATTTATTAAAATGATTAAGAGACAAAACAATCTTTTATCGAATTCTTTTCAATTCATTATATAACTTCACATTAACCACTATGGTTTATTAACGATATAATCCTACTCATAATTTTCCATATAATTTGGTACGCTTTACTCAACCCAGTAAATTTTGGATTGATTGGTTTCTTTTAAGTTAACAAATTTCTATTTTGCATAATGGTGTGTAGTTTAGTAACTATATATTTTTCAATTAGATTTAGTAGTAAATTCGATTTGTATTACACACTGATCTTTTGATCTTTCGCGTGGTTTCGCTATCATGAATTCAACCCCGTCCATAAATATCCCTTGAAGGGGTTAATGCCTATAAGTATAGTGTGCTAGCTTGGATGAGGAGATATTTGATCTTGAACACACCCGAATTTCAGGTCGTTATGGCACTTTCACACGTCACGTCTATGTCTTCCACGTTAAGAGTGCAATCGATACAAATGTATCGATTTGAATGACGTTCCTTCCTATAAAAATGTGTGTACACAAATACATAATAATTAGATTGCGGATCTTTATGCAAAATAAAAATTGTTTGCACTAACCTGCAACAAACAAGAGCCAATTAAACATTTCTTTTCTGTTTTAATAATGTTCACAAGCTACAAGTAATACATTGATGTTCTAAATTTTGTCTCTCGTTTTTGTCAAAAACACGTAAAAAATCCACAGTCTAATAATACTAATATACAGTTAGGAGCATAACTGATCACACACACTTCAGAATAACCTCTTTATGAATGGACCAAACTGTAAGGTTAGAAGAATTAGTTTAGTGAATGACGTCTAATAAGTACGTGGAAAAAATGCATTTGATCGGAATTGTGAAGAACAATAGTAAAAATTGATTTTTACAACTTTTTTAGCTGGGCCAATAACGAAAATTTAAAAGATGTGTTTGGTCAACTCGTATAAGTTATATACGTTCTGAAAATTTCATTGAAATTGGTTAACTGGTTTACGAGTTATAAACGATCAAAATTGGTAAAAAGGCCGAAAATCTTGAAAATTTGCAATTTTTACCACATTTGATCGTTTATAACTCGTAAACCAATTAACCAATTTCAATGAAATTTTCAGAGTCTATATAATTTATACGAGTTGACCAAACACATCTTAAATTTTCGTTATTGGCCCTGCTAAAAAGGTTGTAAAAATCAATTTTTACTATTATTTTTCACAATTCCGACGAAATGCATTTCTTCAACATATTTTTTAGACGTCATTTACTAAACTAATTCTTCTAGCCTTACAGAGAAATTGAAGTCGTCTGGTCCATTTATAAATAAGTTATTCTGATTTAAAGTGTGTGTGATCAGTTATGCTCCTAACTGTATGCTTTCCTTCTTCACTGCATAAATGCATAATCTATCTGTGTTTCGATAAAAGTATCAGCCTCGCGGTGTCGCAGAAATGACTTAGGTCCGCCAGAAAATTGCTCGAAAGCTGTTAATCAGCATCGAGTAGCGTCTGAATGGGCCGATAAATAAATCCGTCAGGCTATCACAGAAATCGCAGCGCGACTACCGGAGAGAAACCCTGCCCTTTTGCGACGTCCGACCGGGTGCGTTCCTCGTAAAAGTTGTTGTCGCGTATCACTCGGAAAAATCGCACGCTGTTAATCCGTCCCGCATGAATTAGAGAGCTTGTCGCCGCGCGTAATTCAAGTTTCATCGGGCCAATAGGCATACGCGGCGGCCCTTTATTCCGCGGCACGCGAGGCCGTCGTATTGACTTATATCGCGACGCGACGCTCGACAGACGCGCATTCGTAACCCCGTATTTGGCAAAATCGGACGGCTCCATTCGCGGCTGGTTGCTCAATGCAACGGGCCTCTCGTCCGTCCCGTTTCCACCTGGAATCTTCAGCTTTGATCTCTGAAAACGCGCCGGATCCGCGCACGTACGCGACAAATTTATACGCGGAGTGTCCCTTGATGCGTGGGAAGCGTTGCGAGACTGAATTCCTGGTTCGTGTACGCTAAACGCGCCTTTGCGAATATGTATCTTGCCCCCGGCATCAGGGAAAACCCTTTCCTGGATCTGCAATTGATGCAGGAGCCCGGCGAGTCCATTTTTTAGCGAAACTTTTGCGAACATTCCTCGGGAATTTTTTGGAAGGTGTTCTTGTGCAACAGATATTTTAGCACCCGTATATGAATGCATTACTGCATGTGAGCAATTATTTCGTCATTTTTAAATATTTATGGGTAAAGACTTTTTAATGGATCCTTCAGTAGCAAAAACAATTTCAATTCTAAAGAAACAAGTCACTCCCAGTAACGTCATCTAATAATTTTTTTTAGGGAAATTAACCGTTAGGAACCTCTTTGAAAGGTGTTCTTATTGAGCAGATATTTTAGCATCTGTATATGGTGGCTAATTGGACCCTCTTAAAAAATCTGTAAACTTAACACGACGAAGGTACATAGATAATTTTGCGTGACCAATTGACGTGTCGATAGTTAATGTTCTATTGAAGAAGATGTTATGATAACTGTTTTTGGATCTTCATAAGGAGAACCAGTTCGTGCTCCGGTGATTTCAATGCTTCATAGGAGACGTCAAACGATGTCTGCTGTTTATATAAACGATTAGAATTATCTCTCTTACATATGTGTCTATTATATTTAATTCATTCTTACTATTTACAATTTCTATACATGCGAATATTTCCACAAAGAAAATAAACGTTTAATAAATGCTTAGAGAATCTGGTATATTTAATTTCAGTAAATCTGAGAGAAGTAGAAATATCTTATTATGCAAACGAAAAAAATGTAAACTTCATTTTTATCTTTACTTTCGTTGAACAATATTACCTAAAGTATAATGTGAGGTAGAGTTAGTAATCAAATTTTATATACCTAACAGATCTCAAATATTTAAAGAAGACTTGGGTCTATCTAATTTTATATCCAACTTAATTTGAAGTCCAATTTAATTTGAAGTCCAATTTAATTTGAAGTCCAATTTAATTTGAAGTCCAATTTAATTTTTCTTCTTTGACTTAAATATTAAAATATCGTTAATATAAAAGCGAAATTTGCTGAATTGAACTTTCAGGTTCTAGTTATTTTTCAAAGATTGCGCTTGAGTATTTCAACGACAGAAATAGCTTACTCGAACGGGCCGCCGAAGAAAAGCAGAAGCAGGAATGTTATTTAAAATCCACCGAATTAGTGCAGTCTAATGGTCGCCCTCGACTCGAATAGGCGGCTCGAGTCTCCATTAAATTTCGCGAGTCAGCCGTGCTCGCGAGCTAATTTAGAAGACGCTAAATCGCAGCACCTGCACTCTGGTTGATGCAGCTGCAGCCTTTCATTAGCACGTAGGAAGGTCGTAGCATCCAATAAATCCAAAACCGTCGAACATAACTGACAAGCTACCCTGTACGGTCTGCAAATACTGCGAAACACGGATTCGAAATATTTTTTTGCAATTTCACTGGAGGATATGCGAATCGCCGAGCAATCCTCGAGTATTCCCGCGGATAGGTGTCTGACTGAACGATGCAGCTGTGTGTTGTAACCGATATCACGTTCTGTGGACGTCATGCATATTTACATTATTTAAAGAATTCCAGTGTGCAATCCATTACCTGGATACATTCGAAACGAGCACGATACCTTTCCTCCCTTTTTAGTGAATTCCCAGTACGATGCTTACGTTGCAAATTGCATTTAACAAGGTAGTCTTTTATTTATGTTCATTGTATTGCAGAATTTTTTATAATTTAATTTCGATTTTTACAAATCAATTTCCTGCCTTAATTCCTCGTAGCAAATGTTTAGTGAAAATGTTCAAAAGTTGTCGTTTTAGAGTTCTGTAACAATATAATAACTGCAATCTATTTATCACAAAATTTTTAGTTTCTATCAGTATATTTTTTGGATAAAAATGTGAATTCATTATAAGGACGTTATTTTAAGCTTGTCAGAGTACAATATTTTAACAAACAAAATTTTAACATATTTATTTTCCTTTAATTTAAATGCTTCGTAGCAAATGTTTAGTGAAAATGTTTAGTGAAAATATTTAGTGAAAATATTCAAAAGTTGCGGTTTTAGAGTTCTGTAACAATATTATAACTGCAATCTATTTACCACAAAATTTTTAGTTTCTATCACTTCAGTTTTTTGTATAAAAATGTGAATTCATTAGAAGGACGTTATTTTAAGCTTGTCAGAGTACAATATTTTAACAAACAAAATTTTAACAAAAAATTTTAACGTATTTATTTTCCTTTAATTTAAATGCTTCATAGCAAATTTTTAGTAAAAATGTTTAGTGAAAATGTTCAAAAGTTGTTTTAGAGTTCTGTAACAATATAATAACTGCAATCTATTTATCACAAAATTTTTAGTTTCCATCACTTCAGTTTTTTGTATAAAAATGTGAATTCATTAGAAGGACGTTATTTTAAGCTTGTCAATATTTTAACAAAATATTAATGTAATAAGTGCTGAAAAGTGAAAAAATTTGTATGATTCTAGAAAATAGTTGATAAATTACTGTGATTATTTATTGCTTACGACGTGGACGATGTATTTGAAGAATGCGATAGGCATCTATCCGCAGAACCAAAATAAGAGTTACTTCAGTTTTCTATCCAATTGTACTGTGGCTTGACGCAACACCAATTGCCATAACCGGCGACTGTGTACCAACATGGAACCCGAATCGAACGTCTTAAAGAGTGGTTGCTTTCAAACCTGTCATTTTTATTGTCAGCCGTCCGGATCCAGTCGCAATCAAATAAAAAGGGAAACTAAATTGTTCTTCAAACTGGACCGGCATTGTAAATCAACGCGTTTCAACTTTCCTTCCACACCGGGTTACCTGTCCTCACGTAACCTGCTTCGTGCGACAGTTCATCTTTCCTGCTTGCTGTCACCACTAATTTGCCAGTCAGAATTAAATAATTACATTATAACAGAAGAAATTCAATTAAGAAGGATTCTTTCGTCAGAAAGATTTATAGATAGACAGCGGATTTTATGCATTTTTGACAAAAATGAGTAGGTATAATTTCAAACAGTAAAAATATTGGAAGAATTTAAAAATATTGATATGTTATTGATATATGTTATGTCTATTAAACATATTAAGAAAGAAAATAAATTTCTATTTCACTCCGGTTTATTGTAATCCAGATAGAAAATTTTTATTTTGCATAAAGATCCGCTGTCTACTGATCACACACACTTTAAATCAGAATAACAATTTTTCAGAATAAAATTTTTATGGATGCGCCAAACGACTTCAATTCCTCTGTAAGGCTAGAAGAATTATAAATTAGTTTAGGAAATGACGTCTAAAGAATATGTTGAAAAAATCCATTTGGTCGGAATTGTGAAAAACAATAGTAAAAATTGATTTTTATGACCTTTTTAGCTGGGCTAATAACAAAAATTTAAAAGATGTGTTTGGTGGACTCGTTTTTCCAATTCCAACCAAATGCATTTTTTCAACAAATTCTTTAGACGTCATTTACTAAACTAATTCTTCTAGCCTTACAGAGAAATGGAAGTCGTTTGATCAATTCATAAAAACGTTATTCTGATTTAAAGTGTGTGTGATCAGTTATGCTCCTAACTGTATATAAACATTGAAAAAAGAATAATAAATAATAAAAATAATATTAAATTCTTCTAATGCATATACTATTTTAAATTACAACTACTCATTTTTTTGTAAATGTATAAAATCCGCTGTTTACTAATTATTAATTTTATTTAAGCCGAAACAAAATTCTATTTTATTGCTGTCGATATATGTATAGTACGATAAATATAATCTTTCTTGTTCTGTTAAGAAATTTTGTTAAGAAAATCGATGCAGACAATTTTATCACGGTTTTATTAGCTCGCTTTCTTGTCTGTCTGTTTGTTTGTGACCACGCACCGTTGGAATTTTGCAATTGATTTTTATTTTGCATAAAGATCCACAGTGTGTAATAATAATCAAGAAGAGAACAGATCTTAACATATTGTTCAATACAGACAAATCATGAAAACAGTTAAGGTTAAGAATAATGCAAGCATACTTCAAGACGAGGTCCTTGCAAGTCGTCCGAAGAATGCGGACGAAGAAAACAAGCGAAAAAAGTGGCATAGACAACGAAAAATAAATTTCGAAAGAGCCTGGCGAGCAGGAGAAAAAGGGTGACGATGCCGATGGGAAAGAGAAGGATTTCTAGGTGTTCGTATTCGTGGTATCCTGCGGGACCGGTTCGCCCCTGCACTCCCGTTCTGGTGCATGCGTCACATATCGGTGACTGTAGTTCGTCGCGATTGCGAAAAAAGACGGAAAAGAAAAGAAAAATAGAGTGGGCGAGCTTAAGTCCTCGTCAGGCACGACCCACGTTTTCTATTAACGCGCGCTCGGCGCGGCGCGTCCGCGAATCCGTCGGACAGACAGCGGCCGTAAATGTATCGAATTTCGGCTACGAACAGCCACGTGTTGTGCATCGCAGACGAAAATGAATCTCGTTCTTCGCTTCTCCATTGTCGATTCTTGCCGTTCGAAAATAACTGCGAACCAGAGCTGATCGCTGGACCGCGGAAGCTTATGCAATTTCCAATTCCCAAACGCGGACCGAAGACATTTATTTTTGTCATTCTTGGGCATTCAATGTGGAATTTTTCAACGGGACATTTTTAAGGAATTCGACATATTTTACGTTGGTGTCGTAAAATCAATCATGCCATTGACCCTGCAACGTGGACGCTTTTGGCGATTTTGTGGCAGCCATTGCTAGATTTATTCAAATTCTATTTTTTTAAGTAATTGTGTGATTCCGTATGATTGTGAGTGACTCCGTTTGATTCCGTATTTCATTTCGAAATTTCAGCAGTTAATCATTAATCAATTATCCGATTGACGATTACAATTGAAAGGAATGTAATCGTTAATCGCAATTAACGACTAAAATAAAAATTTAACTGTTATTCCCAATTAACGACTAAACTAGGAGATTAATTGTTAATTGCGATTAAAACGATTGAAATAGAAATTTATTCGTCAATCGTTGATTAAATTTTTGCCCAACTCTATTTGCAACCTATGTTCTTTTAGATTTAATCGTTTATAACTTAGATCTTTATGCATCGAAGGCTTATAAAAATTTTCAAAAAATTGGAGAATATAAATTTTATGCATTCAAAAATGAGTAGATTGAATTTGAAATGATAAAATGCTTTAAAAAATTAACGAAAGGAGAAAGTTATTTCTATGTTGCACCTTGTATGATATTGTAAAATGGTTCCCGAGGTGTTCATCTACCTATTTCTGCCCTAAATGCATCAAATTGCACGTTCTGCAACGACTCATGTTCACACATGATCGAACAAAAAAGTGTTTCATTAGCAGGCTTTTATCGTTTGATTGCTCGAATGAAAATGACAAGTTAGAAAATTGTTATTGTTGGTTACCGGTGCATTCACTGGAAATATGACACCTCTGGAAATCGCGATTGCAGTTCCTTGTAGTTAATTAGCTCATCCGTGCAATTTACCGGTCTCGTTCATTGTTATTAAAGCGGCCACTCGCGATTCCGGCGACTCGTTGCGCAGACTTACGGATCGCTTACATAACTCGCATAATCATTGCTCTCGTAGTCTTCCAGGCGGTTTACGCACGGTCCTAGACACGCGTGTGCGACTCTTACCTATACGCTACTCGTCGGCTGTAGCCTAGAAGCTGGTGAGCTAGCTAGCTAGAGTATGCCAAGGTTGCTGCGCAAACGATTCCATTTTTACATTTCGACGAATTGAGTTTTCCACAAAGGACTCTCAGTCAGAGTTGGGCAAAAATTTAATCAACGATTGACGAATAAATTTCTACTTCAATCGTTTTAATCAACGAAATCAGCAATTAACAATTAATCTCCTAGTTTAGTCGTTAATTGTGGTTAACGATTAAATACTTATTAATCGTTAATTACGATTAACGATTGCATTCCTTTCCATTGTAATCGTCAATCGAATAATTGATTAATGATTAACTGCTGAAACTTCGAAATGGAATACGGAATCAAAACTGTATGAATATTGAAAAAAATGTAAACTGAGTTTTTGTTGAGATATATTTCTGTCAATTCTCCATCTCCGCTCTTTGTCTCTCTCTCCCTACTTATTACAATTTATGGATAAACCGTATGGCGATTAACTTCATCAATCGATTGAATCAATTGCCGATTTTTCGATGATTTCTTCTTTTAATCAATGATTGACGATTAACTTCATTAATCGATTAAATCAATCGCCGATTTTTCGATGATTTCTTCTTTTAATCAACGATTGACGATTGCACCTATAATATCGATTGCACAATTGCCTTGCATTATACATTGGAGAATTTTCTAATTTCATTTTGGCCCTAACAAGCTTTTTTTTTACCTCTGTATCAACTTTCGAATATTTTTCTTTGTTTGTTACATGAATATTTTTGTTTACTTTCAAATAGTTCATTTAAAGCAATCAATCGAACGCTGAGTTTTTCGGAAAAAGGACATGCACATAAGATATTATTTTTATTTGGAAGAAACTGTCACCATTGTTCGAAGTCTATTGAATTAATTGATTGTTTCTAATTGAAGCGAAGAATGGTCCATTGTCTATGGGACCAAGTCCCATTATTTCCAGCGATAATATTGAAGACTATATGTGGAAGTTATTTTGCAAATAATATTAATAACATTTTACAACTATATAATTATTAAACTGCAGATTTTATGCATTCGTGACAAAAACGAGTAAACTTTGAGAAATTTAAACACAATGTACTAATTGTACTATTGAAATTATTACAGAAAGAAATACATTTCTACTGAATTTCTATTTCCT
The DNA here is from genome assembly GCA_028455795.1 of Lasioglossum marginatum. Classification (NCBI taxonomy): domain Eukaryota; kingdom Metazoa; phylum Arthropoda; class Insecta; order Hymenoptera; family Halictidae; genus Lasioglossum; species Lasioglossum marginatum. The sequence goes on along the minus strand of CM052250.1, from coordinate 9,430,111 downwards.
GCAATTGAGAAAATTTTTGTTTTGCATTAAATTCCACAGTCCAATATTCTTTATAATTTTGAATATGTGACTTTGCACTACACCTCTTCAAACATTCTCAGCGTTGCCCATTCTAATTCAAATGGCGAGTACGAGTGTTATTACACAGATGCCATTGTCATTCAAGTATTCCTTCAGGAAAGAGCTTTCATTCAGAAAAGTTCAAGGTAAACGAGAAGGTAAACGCAAGGTCGAGGTTTAGAAATCCCATGGTACTAGAGTATGGTACTTGGCCGGTCGTTTACATATCTGTTTGTTAATAGATCTAATCATCTATGAAAAATAGAACCGTAAGATTTTCTCTGTCCTTCCCTTTTGTCACGATGTGTCATCTAATTTGAATATAGGCAGTATGAACTAATCACACTGTAGGCTTCGAATGATTTCAAGGTGCAACCAGTAGAGCTCACTTTTGTACGATGATTATGTATATGATCGATTACCTCACCTAGCAATTCTGTTGTGGACCGAGCACACCTACGCCAATCGATTTCGCGATTAGGGGGTTATCTTAACACTAAACGTACCGAGCTATAAAATCAACAGACCCGTGATTGCCTTATAAAAATGACAAGAACTAATTTATTCAGACATTGCGCGGTTCTTATAATAATATGTGCTCTAATAAAAATATTTATTAAATCATTTCTTATGAAAACATCTTTATAATTTCGTTAATTGTGAAATAAAAAAATCTAGAACCGATCATTTGACCGGTCGTGGTACGTTTAGTGTAAATTTATCGGAAGAACGTAGCAAATACTTTCGAACACAATTTTTATCATAATATGCATTTCAATGAAATTTCTCATGACAATTATAATTTCAATACTTGCGGAAGAAGAGATCGAAAAGATTTAGTATTTCTAGTGTTAGTTAATTAGATAGTAGTTCATTGAATAGATAAAATTGTTATTATTATTATAGTTTATTATTATTATTAGTAGTAGTAGTTGGTAGAAAGAATTAAAAACTGTAAATTTAATATATTGGGTCATTCCACGTGTCGTTTTTTAACTATAAAATAACAGTATTTATATTTAATTTTAATCCTTGATTAAAATATATCAGAAAATAAAAATTAAAAATTCCAATATTTACTTAGAAGAAAATAATGAAACATTAGCTCTGAAAACAGCTCAGTAATGCACTTATATTTTGCATTCTCTTATAAATAAAACCCTGTAAAATTGATTTTGGAATTTACAAATTAAATGTAAGCTGCCGTTGAGAAAACTCACGGAACAGTTCATATCATTTGCAGTGCAATAAAATTGTTAGTGACTTAGGTGAACTATTCATGCATCAATTATCTATTGCATGCGCCCCACGTTTTTCGTTTTAAATCTTACAAGTATTTTCATAGCTATTAAAAATTCACAGTCACAAATTTTCAGGACTATATGTATGGGGCTAGGAAAAATTCTTTTATACTTTTTAGTCCGTCTTAAAAGCGTGGTATATCAAAAAATTTTTTTATTTAAATAATTTTTAATTGATAAGTATTAACCTGAAAAAATGTGTTCTAGCTGAGAAAAGAACGTATGCATAAAACCCGCAGGTATTACTTTTGTAAACAAGCAGGTGACAGTATAACTAACGTCAACAATTCGATATCCTCGCGTTCTGTGCATCAACGAACTTGTAAAAAATTGCGGTGGCAACTGTGTTACCTGGATTAATAACTCGTCGGTTGATCGGATCAGTTACTGTGTCTTGCGCCACTGTTTAAAATAGCTCGTGACCACTGACCTCGATCTCGGAAATACGTTCGCATCATCGTCTTTCCTTAACGATCCGATAATGAATATCGAACGATGACCTGGTGACACCAGATCGGTTATGCAATTCGCTTCTTTCGCGAATCTTCCGTATTAGTCACCTCTATTTTTCACCTTCGATTTTCCAATTGCGAGAACAATGTGTGTGTGCTTCGCTGTTTTTGTGCAACGTGTGTCATCCCAACGTTTCCTTTTTCAGGGCGATCGTGGGTGCACCGACGGCCGAATCCGAACAAAGTGGCGTTTATAGAGGCGGCCGGGTTTACAAATGCGACATCGCTGCTGACAATACCTGCTGGCCCATCCCCTTCGACACGAAAGGTGAGAATTTGTATAGGTACAGTGACTCCCACTGATATTCGGACACTCTTAAAAAGTCGATAACTTTTTAAATATTGTACTATACGATTTGAACTTTTTGGGAAGCTGAAGCAATTAGTTTGCCATAGGATGTGAAAAAATTTTTTTAAAAATTGCAATTGATCGGAATTGTACAAAAAATACTAAAAGTTACATTTTACAACTTTTTATGTGGGCCTATATTGAAAATTTAAAAAATACGTTTTGTAGATATGTGTCAATTAAACATATTCAACATATTTAACAAACGTTTAAAGATGGTAAAAATTTCAGATTTTCACGATTTTCGGCCTATAAATGCCTGTCGTTTTTTTCCGCATCAACCAATTTCGATGGAACTTTCACAGTGCATATAATTGACACAGATCTGCAAAACGTATTTGTTAAATTTTCTATATAGGCCCACTTAAAAAAGTTGTAGAATGCAACTTTTAGTATTTTCTCTGCAATTCCGAAAACTTGCAATTTTTTTCCAAAATTTTAGTCTCGTTGTGCAGTAAACCAATTGTTCTAACTTTCCAAAAAATTTCAAATCGTATGGTCCAATATTAATATTTGAAGAAGAACCATTTGGATATTTTTATTTTATTTCTATTCCAGTGATATATTTGGAATAAACTAGTAGAGAGGTATAGTTGATTATATTAAAGGTTTTGTTAAATGCTTTAGAAACGAACATTTTAGATAATATTGATTATTGAGATGACAATTGAAAAGTTTTTTGAACTGTAATCATACTTCAATGTTCAAGATGTTTTCTCTAAAATCAAATTAATTTATTAGTATCTTAGTTACTATCATTTAGTATAGTTGAGTATATTGAAGGGTTTGTTAAGTGCTTCAGAAACGAACATTTTTATAAATGTTCCACAACAGAATCTCTTGAATATAATGTTGATAAGTGAGATGACAATTGAAAAGTTTCTTAAACTATAATCATATTTCAATGCACAAGATGTTCCACTTAAAACGAATTAAAAAAAGTTTCTACTACATATACTTAATTTAAGTAATTTCAAGGGGTGAATCGAAGGGATAAGAGAAATTTCTAAATGTATTTTTCACGATCATCAATTTGCAGACCCACTACTGTGAACTCAGAGAAAGTCTATCAAAGTGACTGATAAAAATAATAAGTACAAAATCTTTATTATAAATTCAATTTTCTTCAGTTCACAAGGTAACATACCAGTCACTGCTGAAACGATCATCAATTTGTAAATCCACTATTGTGAACTCGGAGAAAGTCTATCAAAGTGACTGATAAAAATAATAAGTACAAAATCTTTATTAAAAATTCAATTTTCTTATTTCTATAAGTGAGATAACATATACCAGCCACTGCTGAAATGATCATCGATTTGCAAATTCACTACTGTGCAGTCAGAGAAAGTCTATCAAAGTGACAGATAAAAATAATAAGTACAAAATCTATATTGTAAATTCAATTTTCTTCATTCTATAAGGTAACACATACCAGTCACTGCTGAAACGATCACCAATTTGTAAATCCACTACTGTGAGCTAAGAGAAAGTCTATCAAAGTGACTGATAAAAATAATAACTACAAAATCTATATTACAAATTCAATTTTATTTATTCCATATATAAGGTAACATACCAGGCACTGCTGAAATGATCATCAATTTGCAAATCCACTGCTGTGAATTCAGAGAAAGTCTATCGTGAAATGGTAATCGAGAAACAAGAACGAATTAACTCCAGCCGGGTCGGTGTGAATCCGATATCCGTTTTCCGGTTTCTTCTTCCGCCTGTACAGTAGCACTTGCCACGGTCTTTGAAAGATACCTCAACACAGTGTTGCTAACGAGGGCTCGTATCTCGTGCTCCTCAGGCTGCTGGCAGTCGCTGACCTACATTCTGGCTTTCCACCCGCTGCTGCCGGAGCCCCTGAAGAGCTTCGTAATCTCAGGAACTGCGGAGTAACCGACTGACTGGTTATAGAACGTTCTATTCTCGGCGCCATTCCACCCACCTTGCCGATGTCCCTTCCATGCTTCAAGGCTTTTGCATCTCCAGCTTATATCGATTTCAAATACTTTCCCTCCCGCGATTGTTCACCTCCTAACACGTTAATCACCTCGCTCCAGTCCTAATCCGCTCATACATATTTGCCCACCTTTTCAACATTTCAATTAAAAATTTACCATAACCAACATTTAAAGGAAGGTTATAAGGACAGTTTATGTTTTGAATTTACCGCCAAATATCGATTGGCCAATATGTCGATCGATGATACGTTACGTTCGTTCCAAATGTTTTCACGTTGCCTCATTATCTTGTATACCGACCTGGCATCAACACGTGTTTCTATAAAGCTAAAATTTTCTTTTGCACTAAGCAAGTAGGTAACAATTTTCTCCTTTTCTTTAAATTTACGAAAAACAAAACATAATAACGGTTGTTAAATTACAGACGCAATTCTTCTATTTTTCTTGAAAATGATCTAAAGTAAGATCGAAACGTCGAAAAAAAATTATTGTGGTAATTTGCAAATAGTGTTTTAAATAGCAATTGATCGAACCAGTGCGCTGAAATCATAATGATATTGTTAGTAAATTTATAGTTGATCCTCCTGTAACATGATCAAAAAATTGTTGAAAGAGGCTGCACATCTATTGCCACATAACATAGACCCATAGGGCGACCTATCTATATAGTGAATCAACACTTATGCTGCTGTCTCATCAAATTATTACAAATTAAGTTCATCCACCGGTCGCCCTTTATACAGTCTTCTCAAACAATTTCTTAATCGCATTATGCGAGATTCTGCTGCATTTTCCTTCGGCTTCATTTATCTTCTGAAATGAAGGAGCAACATCATTTACAATCTCAAAACTTTAAATTTATTGTTTGCAGTACAAACAGAGTAATTTTGTTGAATAAAAATGTATTCACAAATGAAGTTCCATACAACCAGTTACGTAGAAAGTGGAGTGCGAGTAACCGAAGGTTCAAGAAAAAGATAATGTGCTTCATTCGGAACAATGAAACATTAATTTCTCTGTCATCTGGCTAAAATATTGAATCGAGAGGAGAGAGCGGCCCAAAGGGAGCTGTAATGATTTCATCTCAAGCAAACAAGCGATAAAGCGAAGCGAGCGGACGAAGTCACGAGCCGTGCATGAATTTCCGCGCAGACAGCCATTCAAATTAATAATCACGCGCGTCGGCGATACGATCTTCCGCTCGGGAACGCGCGATGCAAATTAGTGGAATCATGCCGGCACGAATTAGATGTGCTTACACACCTCGTAACGGCCGTATCTCTGAACCATCGGACACGATTCTGGACCCGTAATTTGCTCGCAAGAAAGTAATTGAGAGAGAGAGAGAGGGGGGGAGGGGGGAGCCAATCGGCAGGAAATCACCAGAGCCGATTTCACGTTATCCCGGCCGGAGCGTGCTGGATCGATCGAAACTGTCAGATCGAGATAAAATGTTGATTAAGACCGTAAGGAGGTTCGTTATTCGCCATTTTTCACCGAGCTTGATTATTACCTTGGCGTCGAGACTGTTGAGAGAAATTCTGTCGTTGTTGTCGCCGATTTATAACTTATTAAAATGATTGAAGACTGGAAACAATCTGCAATTTCTTTTATCTGGATGATACAGCACATGATTTTGTTCAGTTGTTGTATTTATTTCGTTAGCAAATATGTATGATTTTATTAATCTTCAATATCTTCAATAACTTCTATAAAAATGATTTATACTTTTGTATTGCAGGGTCAAAGCATTTTTTACTGTTTCAAATAAGTAGCATTAATTCATTCATTGTTTGTTTGTTATATTTCTTTAGATTCTCATTTATTTCATAAGTTAAGGACTTCTTAAGTTAAATATTTAAATATATTTTTATTAGAATTTCTAGACTCTAGTACAACCAGGGTTGGGCACAAATTTTATTGAAATACAAATTTCGAATAAAGTTGATTTAAAACCCACTTGGAAAAAACCCACTTTATTCGAAATTTTTATTTAAATGAAATTTTTGGCCAACTCTGAGTGCGACCCACTAGCCTAAACAAACGGGATACTATTTCAGAGTTGAAAGTGTATCACCTCTAACAATATAACCTCGTGTAATAAATAGACTGCGGATCTTTATGCATTTATGAAGAAATTGACTAGGTAAAACATAAAATACCAAAAGATTATAAAAATCGAAGAATGTTGTTAGATTGTTTTCAATATACCAAAATTATTAAGGGACGAAATCAATTTTTATTGAACCCCTTCTTTTCACAATCAATGTATAATATCTTTATTTTGCATAAAGATAAAGGTAGTTACAAGGCGATCACGGTTTAAAGAATTATTTCTTCTATTCTGCTCAACAAAAAATTACGAAAAAATTTTATGAACATTCGACCTAATAGCACACATGACAGTGAATTATTTCAGAATTGTTGGTTGCAAAATTGATTTTTAAGAAATTGGAAAAATTGCATATTTTATATTGAAGTTTTGGAGACATCAGTTTTATAAAAATTCAGTAACAGGATATAGCTTAATTTTTTCAGAAGGTTTTATTTTTGCAATATTCCTCAGAGTCAGAAGAGTATACAGACATCGTTTCCGATGTATAATGCAAAAGACATCTGAATAGCACGTATAAATATCAATACGTTTAAAAAACTGAATCAATCTTCAGTTCCGGGAGACATTAATGTCCTCCACTGGGATTCAATTTGCATACCAAGCTTGTTACAAGATTAGCGTTTAGATCAACTGCGAGGTACTCAATATCCCCGCAGAGAATTCCTCGCGACTAGTTAGTTGCCGTAATGCATTCGGAATATAAATTGAAATCAATTTCCTGTGAAAGTCCCTGTCAATTATGAAAAGTTCGCGTCGTTTAATTAACCGTTGTGAAATGACAAAGCGTCTGGCAGCGACTTGTCAGTCAAGAAGAATGCCATGGCCCTTCCTGTTATTTTGCGCGAGGGTGCTCCTCTTCCCTCGTCCCTATTAACGCAGAAGACTTTGTCAGTGGAAGCCTCCTCTCGGTTGATAGAGAAACGTTTTCACGGACTAACATATACAAGATCATGCCCCACGCTACATCCAATTAGTCGGCTCTCTTCCTTAGTCAACGCTACTCGCCCGGACACTTCGCTTTGATCGATAATTAGCCTGGTCGAATGCTCGATCTTGTCTCGATTTTATCCAATTACAGTCGCATTTGATAGTCTCGGCCATTCATTACTTTCGCGGCTCTCGCGCGCGCTGACATCCTGCCATTTTACAACCGATTTTTATCGAATTATTTTCTTGTTCCAGAAATTACCCCTGTCCACTTCTTTCCCCCGTTGCTAATGGAACAACAACTTCGTGTTTTCCTGATGATTACACGGAAGTCAATTTGTCTTATCTATCATGCCGGATCGTACGTTGTAATGGTTTAAATTAGAACCATTTTTTAGATTTTAAAAATATTTTTACGCTTGGCACGTTTAGATTTTAAAAATATTTTTACGCTTTTTACGTTTGGCACTTATTGGAATTATTAAATGGGAAAATAAATTTTTATTCAAGTTCTGTCTCTCTTAAAATTGGATTAGAAAAATGTTGTATGAAATTAAATTAAAATTGAATCATTTATATTTATATTCATTTATATTAAAATGAAATATTTATATTTGAACATTATTGTTGGAATTATAATAATTAGAACCGAATATTTTTGGTATTTGCTTCTTGATTTATGTACAATTAGTACTTTGTTGTTATAGTTGGATTCAACATTTTGAACATATTTATATTGCAGATGGTTATGAAATAGGGATACACTTTAGGGATACACGAATTGTAATTCGATTTGTCATTTTTCTCAACACCTCGATTCTTCAACTAGATCTTCAAGAAGATATATTCGAAAACAACCCCAGAACTAATTTCAAGTAGTAGTAGATTTAAGCGAGGAAAACACCTTTATTCTTGGGCGTCATCTGTGTAGAATAGTTCATACTAACTTATACCACAATAATAAATCCAAGCTAGAGAAATTTCGCTCATATTATAATAAAAATAACCAGATAATGCACTTGCCCTGTTTACGCATTTACCCCACTCCACCTTAGGAAGAAGGAAAAAATGGATTCGTTAGAAGTTAAAAGTTGGAATAACCCTTTGAGGCAGTCGTGCCAGGATCGAGTAGATTCCGAGCCCCCGGATCGATAGATCCAGCAATGCGTTCAGCTGCCAAGCGCTCTTCAGACCATTCCTTCTATCTTTGATTCCGTTTGCGCACGAGGAAGAGGCTCGGGATCTTGTACAGGTCTCGGAGGTCACTCACTTCTTCGGGTACTCGACCAAAGAGACGTCTTGAGGAACTCCTCCAGGTACACCCCATGGAGAGTGTCAGAGTGGCGCGGTGGGCCGTCTCGAGATACCGGGAACCGTGTTCAAGCAAGAAGTCGGCTCTACCTAATACAGAAAACCGTAAGGTCGTTCTACCGACGGCCCTGCCCCGCCGAACGTTCGGCATTTCTTGCAGAATGCCACCTGAGGATCTTCGGGGAAGGTCAGACGAACGCTCGTTCGATCACGAGACCGGCTAATTGACATCCCCTTAATGAGCCCGGTAATATAATTAGGCCGCGATAAACTCGATGACTTTTGACCCCGAACGATCGGTTATTTGCAATCGAGGCTTTATTGGGAATCGATTTATCGAGTTAGCGAGGAGTTGTGCGAGGAGACTTCGATGCGCGGACAGGTGTAATTGGGGAAATCGATTCTCTATTTTCTGGATTGGTCGTCCAATTTTATAAAATTATACGAGGTGAACATCAATCACTTTCCCATTAATAAACACAATTTCTAGTCTGTACCAGTTTGTAATTTTATGAACATACATAAATGCGTGAAGGAATTCTTTTACACCTACAAGCTGTCCACGAATCACTTCTCCATTCTGAAATTCTCATTAAAAATAAAATTTATGATTTATACCCATTTTTATTTCAACCGATCCTCAATTCTCATTACTTGGTATTTAATTTCACTGGGATCCGCAAGTGTATAAATGAATCCGGATTGTTTTAATTGTACAGGGTGGTTACATTATAAATACAATTTTATTTTTCCTGAATTACATTTTTCTTGTCTCACCTCATTCTTCTTTGATTTTATTTAGCATTGATTGGATAATATATCAATGACCTACTATTACTAAAAATTAACCCTTAACTGAGCTTTCCAGACGGGCTTCAAGAATGCAACCAATTAACATATTAATGTTTAATTTGTCGAATTGGCAAATGGCAATTAATTTTTTTGCACTAGAAAATTAGTGAGACGATAAAGGTTTATCCAAACCCTCAAATAGTAATCCAGAGACCATTTAAGGGTCATATAAATGATTATATTGTTTGAAAGATAATTTGTACATTACCATGTGTGCAATTATACAAATTGCTAATGCTTAAAATTAAAATAATCGAGTAAAAATTCTCAGTTTCATGATCACCTTGTATTTTCATGTCACAAGAGAACGTTTGAGTAAATGAAAAATATTTAGAGCAAAGAGGACTTTGCTTTTTAATTGATTAAGTGTGAACCTTGTAAATTGAAGATATTTTGCTAATTTTAATTTAATGATTAAGTGTGAACCTTGTAAATTGAAAATATTTTGCTAATAATGTTGAGAAGCTTCCGAAGTGTTCGTCATAATGCTGTCGTGAATGAGAGACTCATCGGAGCGTTACCTTTAACAGCATTCGCGTATTAGGGATGGGATGCGAAGGACAACTTCCCTTTAAGGGCTACGCTTCACTGATACGGCTAACGGGTTCATTCCGTTCGGAAAATCGACGAAGAAAACTGCAGGGTGCACTCGCTGAGAATTCTCTGCGGTGACACCTGCTCCACGCTTGCTTTTTAAAGGAATACCTGGATGACGCATTGTAACCGTCATTTATTGGGAATTGTTCTTGTATCACCGTGTTATATAACAATTGCACAATTCGCTTTTCGATACACAAGTGCGTGCCGTTCATAGGATTTTTATGAAAACGATTGTTGTATTAAGTAGTCAAAAAGTAGAATTCAGAGTGCTGATCTTTGTGCAAAATAAAAAATTATTTTTGTTGATTTTGACAAGTAACAGCCAAGTAGAAAATAATTTTTATATTTTAATTTAAAACCCCTCAATTTTAAATTTCATATAAATTCAATTAAATTTACTAATTCATATTTTAATTTGAATTATCCCTTCAATTTTAAATTTTATACAAATTATAATAAATTTACTAATTTATATTTTAATTTAAATTATCCTCCTTCAATTTTAAATTTCATATAAATTCAATTAAATTTGCTAATTTATATTTTTATTTGAATTACCCCCCTTCAATTTTAAATTTTATGTAAATTATAATAAATTTACCAATTTATTTTTTCTTAAAATAATTTTAGCGAAGCGAAAATGATATACAGATATCCTTTTAATTTTTCCACTGTTTTAAATGTTACTCACTTTTACCACAAATGCATATTAATTATGCTACCTTATGCATGAGTTAAATTAAAATTTTTACCTTCGAATATAACAAAAAATATTATGTAATACTTCGTACATGTTTGATATAATTGTATTCAATTTTATATTGTTATGTTCAGTTTTGTGAATTTTATTCTATTCTATTTTGGTTCCTGTAAAATTTTACCGTTGATGAATAATTATCAAGATTTTCCTAGACATGGTTACAGTCTTTTTTTACAATTAAGTCTGGAACCAGCCACTGGAACGTCTGAACTGGGTTCAGAAATATAATATGTCGGTGTATTTTTATGTTACACTTATAAATTTTAATAAGTGCCTACATAACACAATGATTTTTTAATTGCAGGAAATAATTACGTGAAAAATCCAAGCGTGTCGAACAATTTAAGTCAGATCGACAATAAAACACTTCAGTGGTTCGGTGCTACGGTTTCAGCTTCCCTAGTAGATGGAGGGCCTATTTTGGTGAGTACATTTATTATTAGTATTATTATAAAATTATATAACAATATTTCTATTCGTATATCGTCGGCAGTAATTTTATTGGGTATATTCACTCAATAATTGTGTGTTGACCACAAAATAGAAATTTAAAGCAACAAAAGGTAGAAACAATTCTGATAGTTTATAACTATACTTTTTCTATTTAATTTATTTACTGGGTATGTTCACCCAATAATTTTATGTCTCCACAAAATAGAAATTTAAAGCAACAAAGGGTAGAAACAATTTTGATGGTTTAGAACTTTATATAATAAGAATAGTACACATTTGTATATCATACTTTTTCTATTTAATTTATTTACTGGGTATATTCACCCAATAATTTTACGTCTCCACAAAATAGAAATTTAAAGCAACAAAGGGTAGAAACAATTTTGATGGTTTAGAACTTTATAGAATAAGAATAGTACACATTCGTATACCATACTTTTTCTATTTAATTTATTTATATAAAGAGATACAAAATGTTAGAATACAATAGATAAATCTATTACATAAAAATATAACTATATTGGGAAAATGAAATAGTCCGATGCAATTTTGATTAAATTGGAGAAATAACAATTCTTTATTTGACGAAGATACATAAGTTGTCTATTAGTCCAAAGCTATGTTGTCCACGACGATTCTTTCAATATTCATTTTTGACATCATCAAAAGGTATTTATGAAGATACAAAAGCAGTCGTTACGGATAGATGAAGGGTTTTGTGAGAAATTACAGGCGCATGTTCTCAGAAGAGCGCGTCTTCTATTTCAGGAATCGAAAACAAACGAATTCCTGTTACCTTCTATGTTTCCGTTGCTACGTTTGGTCACCATTTTGGTTACTTTGCTGTTCGTATCATTGATGAAGCTTTTATTCATACTCATTTCCTGCTAATAACGTAAAAATTTCAATGTTAACATTTATGGACAATATTAAAGATTCGTCAGCATTATTCATGGATATTTTAATGAACTGCATTTCATATTTTTAAAATACCCGAAGAAATAAACTTGTTGAATAATTACACAAAATTAGTACTAGTATGTACTAAATAATGATACAATCAATTCTTCAATTTTTAATAAATGACAAAAATTTCTTACACAATAATCATAATCCTATAATTACACAAAGATTGCATTCTTCATAGTAATACAATAAATCCTTCAATTTTTGTGAACTTTCTTGCACAATGATAAAGTCCATAGTTGCATAAAGATTTGCAGTCTAATAGCTTATTAGTAGACTGCGGATCTTTATGCATTTATGGCTTCTGAAAATTTACAAAAAATGTTAGAATATAATATTCGCTAGAATTTAGTAAGAGTTTTATTTGTTTTGGATCTACAAAGACTGTTCCCATTAAAAAGAGGATTTTATTTCACTCCACTTTCTTAAAATTTGTCTACAAAAATTGGGAAATGCATAAACATCCGCAGTCTATTTATTAGCTTCTTCAACTTTCTAATAAGTGAAAGAAATTTCACATTATTCCATAATAATTTAGATAAGTCTATAGTTGCATAAAGATTTGCAGTCTACCAATAACATATTACCTTCCTCAACAGTGTAATAAATAGACTCCGGATCTTTATGCAAAATGAAAAGTTTGTGCATCGATTGCAAGGCACAGGAGCTAGATATAAATTTATATTTTTCACTAATCATTTCAATGTAGCCAAAATAATATATTAATACTCCTAAATTACACCTACTCATGTTTGTCATAAATCCATAAAATCCGGAGTCTATATACTCGCAATATTGTCTACATATAATATTGATATATAATTACATGAGGATGTACAGTTAGGAACATAACTGATCACACACACTTTAAATCAGAATAACTTTTTTATGAATGGACCAAACAACTTGAATTTCTCTGTAAGGCTAGAAGAATTAGTTTAGTAAATGATTGAAAAAATGCATTTTGTCGGAATTGTGACAAACAATATTAAAAATTGATTTTTGAAACTTTTTTAACTGAGCCAATAACGGAAATTTGAAAGATGTGTTTCGTCAACTCGTATAAATTATATACGTTCTGAAAATTTCATTGAAATTGGTTAATTGGTTTACGAGTTATAGACAATCAAAAGTGGTAAAAAGGCCGAAAATCATGAAAAATTGCAATTTTATCACTTTTGATCGTTTATAACTTGTAAACCAATTAACCAATTCCAATGAAATTTTCAGAGCGTAACTCGTATAATTTATACGAGTTGATCAAACACATCTTAAATTTTGGCCCAGCTAAAAAGAAGTTGTAAAAATCAATTTTTACAAACTGTTTTATTAAACTAAACTAATTCTTCTAGCCTTACAGAGAAATTGAAGTCGTCTGGTCCGTTCATAAAAAAGTTATTCTGATTTAAAGTGTGTGTGATCGGTTATGCTCCAAACTGTATACCAATAATAACAAAAAAGTTTGTAGTCACACGAAGACGTATGATAACTGTATAGTTCACTGTTAGATTCTTTCGTGGCCGACCATCACGCATTTCGGTCGTTCTCGCTCGTAGAAACGTCTCGCAATTTTACGTCTTGAGTGTGGTCCCGATATTAATCTGGCCCGAAGATCTGTGCCCTTCTCGAAGGGCTCGAGCCCTTTTTCTCCCCTTGGGATGCAGCCGCCGCGCCGGCCTCTATGATCCGTAGCCGCCGTTATCTTCACGTGCGTTGCACTTGACCGCGTGCGTACACGCACGGCTAGATCTATTCCGCACGCATATGTGCATGCGGATCACGCGCGGCTGCGGTGTGCCGTCCGGGAAGATTGAACAGGAAAAGAAAAAGGAGCAAATCTTGGAGCCGACTGTGATTTTTCGACCGCAGAGCCCTCCGCCGACGGTTCTATGCTGTTTGTCTAGTGGTTTATAATTGGATGCGCCTTTATGGTTACTTTGTTGCCTTGGCGGAGAGTTTGAACGTGCATTACGCACTTTTCTGTTGCGGTCGCACATATCTCTGAAACTGCAGCTGGAATGCGGGCTTGCGTTGCCTTCGGTTGGAACCACTAATCTAACATTTATTAACCTTCGTACACTAAAATCAGCAAATTATGTTCCACGAAGTCACAATTTAAAAATGGGTGAATCTTCATCATGAGGAACTCACGAACTCGGCTGTTTTTATTATACAATATAAAGAATTTCTTCCACATTCATTTCAGTTTTCGTTAAACTTTAGAAAAATGTTCAAGATTTTAAAAATGAAGTCGATTGAATAAGAGAATAAGTGCTTCATACTTGAGCAATTTTATACCCATTACATTATAATTAGTTTGTAGATTTTTATGAATTATATTATTACTTATAAGAATAAAATAATAATTAATATTATAAATAAAAATTAATAATATAAATAAAAAATAATATATAATAAATAATTATTATATTATTTAATTCACTGAAAATGAATCAATTTTTATTGGATTCGTCCATTAAAAATCTTATTAGAATAATTAAAACTGGATGAATCCTCACCGGGAGGAACGTATGAGTGTGAGTTGTTTTTATTATATAGAGAATTTCTTCCACATTCATTTCAGTTTTCGCTAAACTTTAGAAAAATGTTCAAGATCTTAAAAATGAAGTTAATTGGATTCGCAGACTTCAAACACCTCCATAAAAGAAATATGTGGAGAGGATTTGAAAGTAAATTACTAGTGGAATTTAATAAGAAAGGACAACTATATTATGAAAAATACTACTATTAAAAAAAAACCATGGTTCTATAATCAAAGACTGACTAGAGAGGTAGTAGTAATTATTTAATAGGCTAAGATCTAATCATTACAATTCTAATGAATCCTTAGCTAGGCTAGGTATAATTGATAGCCCTAAATCTGACTGTGATGCTCCATATCAAGATATTAATCATATTTTATGGCAATGCTCAAAATATAGAGACGAAAGACAGGTGCTATTCAGAAACCTAATAAATGCAAAATCGAAACTTCCATACGATGTACATATATTTTTAAGAGAGCCAATGATGAAAATATTAAAGATAATCAATGACTGGAAAACAAGGAAAACTGGAAGACAGTGGAAAATATTAAAAAAAAACCCAACCCAGACCTAACCCAGACTAGTTAAAATGCAACATCGTGGCCATATCTTCCAAAATTCAAACAACAATCGCAATATATTATCAGCATTAACGCGTGCCCGGGCTGCCATCTAGCGGTTCTGTTCGGTAAGCGGCTCGCGATCGTCACTATAAACTAATATCGCGGCGCGCTTACCTATCAAAAACACTGCAAATTGCTCAACTTAAAACGACCATAACTTCTGAACCATTGATCCTACAGGATCGAAACTTTAATCTGCAGGTTCCCCGAGTACAAATCTACTGGATTATATACTAAATACATAATAATTTATAGAAGGAAGGCACAAATTTTGAGTCCGGTAAAGTAAAGAGCAGCCATATAATGTAGAAATACGGTGCTTCCACCCACTTATTCTCACAGAGTATTCGGAAAACCATTCATTGAAACGAGTTTGCTAGTGATTGGCTCGGATGATTTAACCGCAAACAATCTGCGAATTTATGCGGTTCTACCAGCTTCTTCAGCGGCAGTTAGTCCGACTAGTATTCAAGGGGAAATCGGCGCGCTGGGTCATCTCGGAGCCAAACGGGGCTCCTATAAATAAGAGCTGGCCATTTCCTATGTGAGGGACGTATTAGTGACAATTATCGTTCCCATGCCCGTGTAATTTTCACATAACGAAACGTCGCCACGACATTCTCATCCGCCTGGCCACGGAATTATGCGGGAATTATCTACTTACTCCAGAATGCGAGCGCACGTTCCACGATAAATGCCACGCAGGTTTTTCCACGATCACTCTTTCTCGCTTTCTCCAGTCGCCGCGGCTGCTACTCGGCGTGATACACGAATTAAAGATAAGTAATTACCGGTCGCGCAAGTAAGGGAAGCTATTTCCTCGGCGGCGGCCCTGGAAACTTCTGAATTTTCCCGAGGACAATTTTACGCTCGTTCCGTCTCTCTCGCGGCTTTTTCAATCCTGGAGACTCCCTCTGCTCTGGCAGGTAGCTGCACTGTCTTTGCCGTGGATATTTCAGTCCGGGAAGGAGCAATTCATCTTTTTAATTTTTAAATCGTATCTATTTTGATGAAATTCTTCTCAGCTAAATTACAATGAATAACAATCTCGTTCGCATATTTTTATACAGTGGTTTTAGTACTGCACTACAATGATTTAATATTAAATACTTTCCCAATAACAAGCTTTACTAATTCTCGGTTGTAATTTAAGAGTAAAATACTTTCAGTAAAATACTTTAATTCAATTTAAATCTTCCCTTATACAATTCAAGTAGGAAACTCATTAAAGTTAAATTATTTAGTTACTTCAACATTAACTCTTTGCGGTCGTATTAAGTTTATACATAGGTGTCATGCTGGTCGGAATTAATTTTCGTTGAACTAACAGTAATACATAATATGCAAGATTATGAAGGGAAAACAAAATTTATTAATTCTTTTTTAAACTGTAGATATATGTAACACAATAATACCATGTTTTAATTTTATATAAAAATTATATTTTATAGTTCTCTATATGTGGTATCTTTGGTGGCTGAGAGTACACATACGACCGCAAAGGGTTAAAATTAAACTGTGTTCGATAAAAGGAAATCTTGCGATACAAGAAATAATTTTTAAAATTCGGGGAGAATGATTAACAATCGTACTGCCCACTGTATAAAAATGTAAACTTGCTGCTTCCATAAATATTTCGCAGAAAAAAGAGGAAAATCTGATAAACTTTATTTTGATTCTAATTTTGTTAATAGATTGTCGATCTATGCAAAATAAAAATTTCCTCCATCAATTGCAAGAAGTGCGAGAACAATAGGAATTTATTTCCGCGTTTAATAATTTATATAAGATGATAATAATGTTTCACATAATGTAAACACGTAAAATCCGCAGAATGCTTATTACCTTTTACGTATTTTGGGTTCCGACCAATTTCAACATTGTCTACAATTAGTAATGGGAATGTTGACCAAAGGGACAGCCGGCGAACAATGAAAAACAGGGCCGAATCAAGACGAATTCGTATAAATCAAGTTAATTAACGAGACTATCCGAAGCCGAGGGGGCTGATCTCCGGTTTTCGGCACTCATCAAACTTGCAGGTGGACGTCACTTTTACGTGACGAGAATAACTTCTTCGGGCTGTTTCGTTTTAGCGCCATAGACGACGCGTCGAAGCATTTGGTGCGATTATGCATGAACCTCACGTATCCACCTCCGGTCATAAAAGGAGACAGGACGGGGCTTCTACTCAGTCACACTATTAATTAACAAAAACTTGAATCTCTATATAAATACCGTTCTCCAAATTCCGATCGGTACAGCCTATACGTGGTCAATCTCGGAAAATCTGTAAACGCCCCGCTGTGCAATTAAACGAGATATGTATTGCCAATTTCTCTATCAGACATTCGTGGAATGCTTTATCAAGTATGACAATTTTTTAAAGCCATTCTAAATTGTTTTTGCTAGCCTATCTTCAATGACGAAATCCAGTCTCAATTAATTTTATGTCTTAATCAGACTGCGGATCTTTTTGCACGTATATTAAATATAAATATGATAAATTTATTCAAAGATACAGTTTAACTAGTGTTAAAATATCAAAATTATTGACACAAGAAATTAATTAGTCCAACTTCAATCTTTGTGAATTACATGTACAAAATTTTATTTTGTACAAAGTTTCGCAGTCTAGTCATAATTAAATGTAAATGTGAGATTGTGAGAAACTAGTGCGCAGAGAAAAAAAGCATCTACGAAAATTGCTGGTCTTTTTACATACAATAAGATCCCATAATAAAAAATATAGATTTCCATTAGAAAAAACAAAGTTGACCTTCAAATGACCTTGAAAACGCCACCCAAATAAAAAACTGATATTGCCCCCCTCTTTCTCCCTCGAAATCCTTGGACATGTGTTTTACACTTTTTTAATATCTTTCATACTTTTCGAGATATTCGGCTGGAAAGTTTTCAAATGAACACCCTGTATAACAGTTTAGAGTGGTAATAAAGCTTCACCAATAACTATCTCGTATAGCAAACTTTTATGTAAATCCATGGTCGGGTTATTATGCACGACGACCATTATGCAGTTTTGTAAAATTGACAATTGATGATCGCAACGGACAAAATTGTGGAACATTTGTGGAAATTTTCGATCTTACCTCGAAGACAAATTGCAAAACTTCTTGCAGAATATACTGCTGACAAATTGCATTCTTCCTACGATTCGTTGAAAGCATCGACAAGCAGTGAGCACAGGACGATAATCAATGGAATAGTATCGACGGGGAATACACTATACAGGATATTTCTTTCAGCTTCTGTCAATCGTAGAACATAACATAACCGCCGAGGGTCGCTGCAGGACGTCCGTTTTCTGACCAGAAGCAATTTACTCGGTTGCATCGAGTGGCACGCAAGAACTTGCATCGTGCCTATATTAATGCACGCGTGAATACACGCTTCTGTTTGACAGGAATAACTGGCGATAGCATCGTCGATCGTGCATGAAAGGAATTATGTAATCCACCTCTGAATATTCTTCGATCGGTAGCCGTTCGCACGGGCTCCTTTCCCAGGAATCTTTGCCATTTCGATTTTACATGTGCATACAGGATATTAGGACTATCCAATCGTATCGAAACATTGTTAACTTTTATGGAACGTATAAAATAATGACCGGTAAAAACAAATTAAAATAGCGCGGCTACTTTACCGTGAACTATTGAGCAAAGCTAATTAAAGAATGAAAATAATTCTGCGGATCTTTATGCATTTATGGCTTCAACAAATTTTCAAACAATGCTAGAAAATAAAATTCCTCAGAATTTAGTATAATTTTTAGTTATTTCAGATCCACAAAGATAACTATCACTGAAAATAACGTCCTACATGATTCCACTTTCCTAAAGGTCAACAAAAATTTAGAATTGCATAAACATCCGCGGTCTGTTCATCAGACATGAAATACAATGGATAGTTTCTATCCACTGATCTAGAACCGAAATAAAAGTTTGCGAAATTCAATAACTTTGCTTTAAATATTTTTACTCTGGCTTCATGAAATTAGATACATTATATATAATTTAAACAAAAATACATCATTTAAAATGATTCTTTAAAATATGATTTATCGAATAAAATAATTGCATTAGAATAATGAGATTAAATCCACGTATGTGTATGTGTGTAAATGTGCTTCGTGAAATTTCGATTAGCAAATTTACACTCAGGACATTATTCTTGAATTTTGATCTAAATTTATCTAAAATTTTGTTCTGTATGTGTTTAGAATGACATTTTGTTCTTCTTTGTATCTAATGATTAGACTGCGGATGTTTATGCAATTTTCAATTTTTATAGACGAATTTTTAGAAAATGGAATAAAATAGAATCTTATTTTCCGTGATAGTATCCTGTTTAGATCTGAAATAAATTAAAATCGTACTAAATTCTGTCATATTTTATATCCTAGCATTTTTTGAAAATTTTTAGAAGCCATAATTGCATAAAGATCCGCAGTCTAGTAATTATAAATATTAGCCTTCTTCATTTGTATATTATAATAATGAGTTGCAACTTTCTTTAAATTCGAGACACTGCATCTTATTTAATACAGATATTCCTGTGCATAAAATATTTATTACAGTCATAAATTCAAAAATGCATATTTAACAAACAGGAAAATTGTATGAATAAGATTATAGTTAACTTTCCAAACAGATGGAAGAAGAACATAGAACAAAATGATGCATTGAGGATATCGATTTTATAAAGTTATTTTTCGATAAAAGAGTTATTCGAATTCAGTTTTATACGTGCGCATACTTTCTTCCTCCACTAAATAAATAAACTGGCCTCATATTTCCATCTACCATTGGACTGTCGCTGCAGCGTTTTTTGCAGTCATCCAATTCAGCGATGTTTCTTCGACCTCTTCTTCCTCCTCCTCTTTCACCTCTTCTTCTTCTTCGTACTTCTATACCCTTTCGCGATTCGCCGACGTTTCGGAGATACAGCTCCTTGATTACTGCCAGATGTTTCTCGCTTCCGACCTTTCTCTCTTTTCTCCTTTCTCCAAATAAGAGGATCGAGCTTTTTTGCCGGTTTCGGGACGATTTCTTATCCGATCGAGACGCACAATGGCAACAGATCAACGGCAGATTTAAAAGCGCCCAAATATTTATTCCCTCCGCGATAATTTACATCCTGACCTTGACTTTTTATTGCGCATTATCCCCAAACCTTGTTGTCGAAGACAGAAATTTATTACAAGAATTTCCAAATGTGTTACAACATTGATTTCAAATATTTTTAGGTTTAAACAATAGTTGAATTCGAACATTTCTGTCCAGGTGATGTTTGATTTAAGTGGAAAACAGTCTCATTTTTATTTAATTAGTAACATATTTTCTTTCACTATTTTATAAACAAATTTTGGGTGGCCATGCTACCAACGATACTTCTGTATTTAGTGACCAATGGCCATGGTAATATTTTCGAAATTAATTCTCTGACTCCATCATTAAAATCTCTTTTAAAAACTTTTATATTCTGTTGAAATATTGAATGTTCTTTTAATTTCTCAACAATTTCGAGTAAACTTAATTATTAAGTAGCATGCATATTTATGAATAAATTTAATCCCGCAGATCCGACATCAATAGGTGGTGTTGTGGTCAAATTATTAGATATGTTTCTATGCATTATTATCATAAAATTGATATCAAAAAGTCTAGATCATTTAGAGATTATTGTAACTTCTGTGACATCATATAATGTTGACCATTGTATAGAAGCAAATTGACATCGTAAACCCCGAAGGGTTAAACACAAAATTTTGGCCAAGTATTAGGTTGGCAACTAAATTTGCGATCTTTTGTTTCGTAATTCTTTTATTGTATCATTATAACCTCATTCAGTGACCATTCCTTTTGAACTGTATATCATTGGAAAGCTCTGAATTTTGCGATTAATTTGATATAAAATATTCGTGTTTAAAAAATATATATATATGTGACTTTGTGTGAGAAAATCTGGAGGTCGCATAATTATAAATATAATTTCAACAACATTTGAAAAATACAAAAAATCGATTTTTTGACCCGTCCACACTGTGCCCCTAAACGCTCCCAAACAGTTCCGCTAGATGCTGCGGTCTCACGATGCTCCCGTTCCACCCTGTCGAAGCCATCCATCATAAATCGCCAGCAACATCCCTTTAATTCACCGGGAACAGGCCAGCGGTATGATTCTAAGCCAAACCCGGGGTCCAAAGAAATTCCTCCATTAAAAGGGAACAAGCGATCGCAGGAGTCGTCTGGGCCGCGCCTTGAGGAGGCAGGACCGAAAAAAAATCCCTAGCCTGGGAGGAGACAGAATGATCAACCGCTTCTCGCAATATCTCTCGCGCGGCCACGGGGAATTTCTCAAACATTGTCCCGTCGATTCCCTCTGACAATGGTATTTCCATTCGGCCCGGTCCGGCCCGACAAACGTTCGATCAGCCGTGGCCCCATCGATCCCGGGCCCTCGGAAGATCCTCCCCCTCTCTCTGGATCCCCAAAAAGGGCGATCGTTCGCGGGGGAAGGGCCGAGGATAAGTCGAGACGGGCACAGTGAAAGGGAAAGGTCGCGGTTGAACGGAAAGCGAACGCGAATTTCGTACAAGACTCTGCTCTCAGGATAGGTCGCCGAGGTCGGCGGTGTTTCTTGACCCGGTCCCCGTCCTCCGACTTTTCGGCAAGGATCCAAGACCTTTTTGCAACTTTATCGCGAACGCTCCATCGTATTTTATCGCTGTCGATTGTTCCCCGGTCGACTGTTCTTTTGCTGTTAACGTTTTTGGTTTTCTGGGGGACCTCTCTCTCTCGCATTGTTGCTCGAGTCTTGTTGTTCTGGAGCGGATCTGTTTGAGGAGTCTGCTGATTGTGGGACTATACAATTTAAAATACACCCTTTTGCAAATCAATTTCACCATTTTGCAAATCAGGTTGTGACAGCCCTCCTATAACGTGGTACTCTTATAGCAGTGTTTCTATGCAGGGTCTCTCAAAATTCCTTCAACATCCGGAAATGGGAGGTTCCTGAGATAATTTGAAGCAACATTTTCCTTTGCAAAAATGGCGATCGCGGCTTTGTTTAGGAGTTATTAACGAAATTATGTTAATATGTGTATAAATAAGTGGAAATAAATATTCCGGACCCTTATCTGTTAGCCACGCTATTCTTTCATTTTGCTCCTGGCGAGACTCTGCTCGAGAGGAGGAGCCGAAGTAGGTGGATAATCTAACGGGCAGACAATACGCATTCCAGTCATGTGTTTTGTCGACGGGACAAATTGCAACGCCCGTTAAACGATCGCTTTGTGCCCGTGGCGGTCTTCCGCGGTCTCAAGTTCGTTCGCATGAACTGCTAGCTATTTCCACCGATTCTAATTACGATTGGTCTCGCCGTGATCAAAATCGCGCTGCAGTGGATCATTGCCATAGCTGCAATTTTGGCAATGGGATCTGTCACTGAAAAATATTGCGACTCGTGTATCAATTTTTCTTTACGTATTTTTCAATCCACTTCCTTGAAAATGACGTCGAACCTTTCATTAAACTTTAAATTGTTAGCTATTTATATTAAGCTTAATCCAAAAAAGTGGTTTCAAAGATAAATATAAGAAAAATTGATCTATCTCTAAATATTTATCTTCAATCTACAGTAAAGTCGCGTTATTTCTCAGCGACCGCCTGATTTGTCAAGTGCCTACCCCCTTTACTGAGGGGCAACGCTACTAAACACTACTAATCCAATTACAAAACTTCTTTATT
Source organism: Lasioglossum marginatum (assembly GCA_028455795.1). NCBI lineage: Eukaryota > Metazoa > Arthropoda > Insecta > Hymenoptera > Halictidae > Lasioglossum > Lasioglossum marginatum. Next base: position 9,406,996 of record CM052250.1, on the reverse strand, counting down.
TTTCATTATTTTTTTATGGGACTTTCACCAACTTGTTTGTGGCATTTTTCTGATTAAAATGACACTAAACACGATGTAATTTCAACTGTATTTAGTGGTTTAATTGACGATGAAAGTTTCGGGCGCAAGGAAGGACAGCTCGATCCGTGTTTACATGCTGTCCTTTTCTACGTTCGGCTTCCTTCGTACTTTCGGCGCGGTCGACGCGGTAGATTCAGTCATAAAAAATAGTGTCCCTACACGATATTTCTCCGTGCAGAACACAGCCGTTTGCCAAATAATGCGACTTTACTGTATCTCTAAAACTTTAAATTATTAGCTATTATTACAACTCTGGGTCAAAATGGACCACAGACATTTGAGGATTGATTTTAATGCGACAAAATCTTAACACAATTAGGCTTCCCTATTTATTTGTTCTTCTCTCATGTGTTTAATTTTTTGAAGGAGTAATTGACTTTCAATTTTAATTGACTTCCTAAGTACATATACTTACTGCAATAAATAATATACAAACGGAAGATTGATTCCCACGCACTGAAAGAAATTTGAAACTGTAGAAATTCTCCCGGCTCCTGTACCGGAGGCTAAACTGATCGTCGAGCATTTAAGCGGAGAAACAAGATAACGCGAACTACCGGGGTCAGAGGAAAGGGGGTCCATTTTGTCGTTAGCATCGTCCAGCGGCGTTTACACGGACGCCCATAATGTAACCGAGTCGTTTCCCATCAAACTTAACAGAAGAACAGGAGGGTGCGCGATAAGTCACGGCCCTGTGCTCAGAAAACTGAATTATGGCTCCCGTATTCGGAATCAGTCGCGGAACATAGAAACGGGGGTTGCTGTTGCTTCTCACTCCGGTACCTGTTGTAAAATTTAATCTTTCTTATTTATTCATTCCTTCCCTGCATGTTTAACTGTCGCGGATTTTAATGAACATTTTATTTGATCAACGAACTAGCTAAGTGGGTTTTGACATATCTGAATAACACTAATAAAAATTTATTTGTTATAGACATCGTCAGATTATACTGTCCAACAGTTTCAATTCTCACTATGCGATTCTCATAGAGTTTTTCGCGCTGATTCCGAATCTGTCCTTAATTTTTCTCGTAAAAGCACAGTTTTTGAGAAATTTGAGTTTGAAAAAAAGACATATTTTTCGACTTTGAACAAATATTGTGATGTTATTATAAGAGATATTGTATTGTTCTTTACTGCAAAAGATTCTCTAGACTTTCCCGAATCCGGTGATGTGCAATACTAATACATTATGATTGTTTAAACATGTTTAAGGAGAAAAAGGACAGATTCGGAATCAGCGCGAAAAACTCTATAAGAATCGCATAGTGAGAATCGAAACAGAATCGGTAACAGTGGTAACGCGAACCACTATTTTCAACGTTAAAAAATAATAAAACTGCAGAAAGGTCAAGATGAACAGACCAGCGTGTACAATTAATTTCAAAATTAATTACAGTTCAACAAATTCAACAAAATTTTGAAAATTTGATTACTGGAAAACATTGGCAAGTTTCTTCGAAACAAAAATGAAATAGTTTTATTCAAATAAAGTAAACTTGAAAGAAAACAAATTTTGTACGTATGTTATTTTGTATGTGTAACAGCAATGTTAATAAAAAAAAATGTGTTTCCTTTTTATTTCGAGTCTGCTTTTTTCTATTGCGGCCCTCAAATTAATTTATAATTCTTAATGAGGCCCTTAGTGGTAAAAGAGTTTGACATGCCTGGGCTAGACCATCCCACGATGTATAAATAAGGCAGTGAGTCAGAAGGTGTGCAGGAGGTGAGTCAACCGGCCACGAAACTGAAGCAGACTTTAGCAGACGCGTCTTCCGTGCGGCCACCTTCGTCCGTCGTGTCGGCTCTCGTGACGTAAATATCCGTCCGGTCGGGGTCGCTCTGTTATCCTGTCGCAGCTCCTTGTCCGCGAAAGGGGGTGAAGCCAGGTGAAAAATATGGCCGACCGCCACGGACAAATTTAGCGGGAATATTTCATTCGTGTATGCAGCTGCCGCTGTTTTTCTGCGAGCCCCCCCTCTTTTTTCGCTGCGCCGAATGCGAAACCTCTTTTCTGCTCGAAACGGGAATCGCCGTGATGCCCGGCGAGATTGTTGGTGGGTGGTAACCATTTCTCCTTCTTTTTGCGTTTCCCGTGGTTCGGGTGGCATTTACCTTTTGCTTCACAAAATAGTAACTTCTTTAAAATTGGTTTTTTAACCCTCCAGCGAGGGTTGCTGAGGCAAATTCCCGTTTCTTTGGAATTTCGGATTTTTATCGAAAAATGAGACAGGCGAAAATATCACCTGCATATTAAATTAGGGATTATAATAAGTAGATTGCGGATTTTTATGCATTTATGGAGAAATTGACTGGGTGAAATATGAAACAATAAAAGATTAGGAAAATTTAAGAATATTGTAGTGATGTTTTTAATGCAGCAATGTAATTAAGGGATGAAATCAATTTTCATTTGACTCCTGCTTCCCACAATCAATGAAGAACATTTTTATTTTGCATGCAGATCCGCAGTCTAATAATAAGTAAGAACTTTATCAGGGTTTCTAAGGGCCCGGAACAATGAGGAGTTAAAGACCACTGGTTAATGAGAAATTATATCAGCAGAGGGCTGACTTCGTGATAAAATTTAATCACCACGATTTATTTCTCATAGTCGAAATTAAAGAGAGAAAATTTTTATTCGAAACATTTTCCAAGATTTCTGTGATTAAGATTAGTTCAAAATCATGATATGCTCGATCATTGAATTTGTCTTGAAGTCGACTACAATACTATACAAGTCGATCTAAAAAAGTGGAGATGACCTTTTATTGAACTTGTAGTCGTGACATTTTGTGACCTTTTTAGAAACCTTGATCTTTTATTGAAATGAAGTTTCTGCAAAGTCCTAATGATACAATTTTTAAAGAGTACGAATAAAATATAATGATGAAATCACATACAGTAAGGAGCACAACTGATCACACACACTTTAAATCAGAATAACTGTTTTATGAATTGACCAAACGACTTCAATTTCTCTGTAAGGCTAGAAGAATTAGTTTAGTAAATGACATCTAAAAAATATGTTGAAAAAATGCGTTTTGTCGGAATTGTGAAAAACAATAATAAAAATTGATTTTTACAACTTTTTTAGCTGGGCCAATAACAAAAATTTAAAATATGTGTTTGGTCAACTCATATGAATTATATACGCTCTGAAAGTTTCATTGAAATCGGTTAATTGATTTACGAGTTATAAACGATCAAAATTGAAAAAAGGCCGGAAATCTTGAGAAATTGCAATTTTACCACTTTTGATCGTTTATAACTCGTAAACCAATTAACCAATTTCAATGAAATTTTCAAAACGTATTTATACGAGTTGGCCAAACACATGTTTTAAATTTTCGTTATTGGCCCAGCTAAAGAAGTTGTAAAAATCAATTTTTACTATTGTTTGTCACAATTCCGATGAAATGCATTTTTTCAACATATTTATTAGACTTCATTCACCAATCTAATTCTTATAGCTTTACAGAGAAATTGAAGTTGTTTGGTCCATTCATAAAAAAGTTATTCTGGTTTGTATATGATCAGTTTTGCTCCTAACTAGCCTCCTATATAAGAAGAAAATGAATTCGTGTTTACACTAGCCCGCGACACCGCGTCAGAGGTCCCCTTGATCTTCTTTGAACTTCAAATTTATTGATCAGGGTGAAACTTCTGGTCTTTATCGTGATCATACGCTCCCGTCACTTTTATGGTTGCCTTCACCTTAGGGACCTTTATACACGCATCGTAATCAAACTGCAACAATTTCAGTATACCATTCCGTATGCTATTGCGCCGGGAACGAGTTTACAACATAACTACGTCCATAACACACGAAACTAAAGACTATATTACCCAGCCATGTATAAAGTTTTACGATTCATTTCGCTGTGTAACCACCTCCCCGAACTTCTCTACCATTACACCATTTACCAGAATTATCTGACACACCGGACGTCTCGGAGACATAACACACAATGCTACCGATTAGCTTTGTTCGTATCGAATGTACAAGGCTGAATGAAATAGTATATCGAATAGTAAACAGTAAGTAGTCGATTTTATTTTACCGCACACGTAATTTCGAAAATATGCAATATGTTATTCAAACGACACCCAATTAAAACAGTATCTTATTTCAAGGCTTAAATTTGTATACAGTGACCCCCACTAATATTCGGACTTTTAAAAAGACGATATCTTTTTTAATATTGTACTATACGATTTGAACTTTTTTTTGGAAGCTAGAGCAATTAGTTTGCTACAGGGTGTGAAAAAAATTTTTTCAAAAATTGCAATTGATCAGTATTGTAGAAAAAATACTAAAAGTTAAATGCAACTTTTTTATGTGGGCCTATATTGAAAATTTAAAAAATACATTTTATAGATCTGTGTCAATTAAACATATTTTGAAAATTTCGTCGGTCGACATTGGAATGAGCTACAAACGTTTAAAGATGGTAAATTTTGCAGATTTTCGGCATATAACTGCAAATAAAAAGTAATAAATCTAAGGATTCTTACATCTTTCAATGCCTGTCGTTTTCTTCCGCATCAACCGATTTCGATGAAACTTTCACAGTGCACATAATTGACACAGATCTACAAAACGTATTTTTTAAATCTTCAATATAGGCCCAGATAAAAAACTTGTAAAATGCAACTTGTAGTATTTTTTCTACAATTCGGATCAATTGCAATTTTTGAAAAAATTTTTTTTCACGTCCTGTAGCAAACTAATTGCTCTAGCTTCGCCAAAAAAGTTCAAATCGTATAGTACAATGTCAAAAAAGTTATTGACTTTTTAAGAGTGTCCGAATATTAGTGGAAGTCACTGTATGTAAGTACTTTGGGACATGTGCTGTGTATAAAATGAGATGCAAACTTTCCTGATTTAAAATTTAACAAATCTTCCATTTAAAAATTGAAATCAAGCTGAGCTGCAGTATATTAAATTTTGATCAACAAGATACTGTAACGAAAAATAGAGATGGGGATGAAATAATATTTGTAAACAATTTTGTGTTAACACATTACCAACCGGTGATTATTCCATAATTGTTGATACTCTATGTTTCATGACTGAGGATTTTTTAAAAGAATCCTTCGATAGCAACAGCAATTTTAATCATAAACCAACAACTCATCCTCGATAACAAAATCCAATAATTTCCTTCGGGATTATTATGCAAAAGAAGATTTTTAAGCTTCCATTTGATGCAGCACAATTATTGAAAAGCCTATTAGATAAAGTCGTGTTTACTGTCCGCGATCGGGTACGCGATCACTGTCCAGTACCTATCCTCTCCACTGTCATGCTGTCTTCTACGTTCGGCTTTCTTTTGAACTCTCGGCGCGGCCGGCGCGGTCGGCGCAGTCATAAAAAAATAATATCGGTATGCGATCACTGTCCGTACAGGACACAGGCTGTTGGATAGCAAACGCGACTTTACTGTAATAGACTACCGGTAGATAAAGTGTTAATATGATTTTGATTAAAATTGTCGCAAAGTAACATAATGTATTTCCACTGTTTAAAGCAGACTTTATTGTACAACATTCTGCCATATTTTTCTTTTTATTATTAGCATCGTCCCCGTTCGATTAAACATTATCCCCGTTTCATAACGGTTACACAATAAAATAAGCAAAAAAGGCGTAATTTAACGATTAAATTGTCACGCGGTAACTACCAATGGCCGAAGTTCTCCAAGCCGTTTAGCACGTTGCAACAATATTTTCCGAGTTTAATAAGTTTACGGCGGCATTTAACACACCACTCCTCGACAATACTTTAATCCGTGAAGCGCGCGACGCGGTGCCATAACGGGTCGATTTTATGGCAAATTACAGTCTCAAATGAGCTCACCGTTCGCCAGATCTTAATCCGATTTGTCATGCTTCCTCGTAACGCGCGATTTAACGCGCAATCCTTGGACAGAAACTCGAGGGATGAGCGGATTAACGCGAATCGGTGGGTCCACGTGGGGAAAGTAGCACGTGGAAAAAGAAATGGCGCGTCCACGGACTGAACGACTCGAACAGTATGAGCACTCACATTTACTCCAACAGAATTTTTAAGGATTGTCTGAGCTTGTACGGCAGGATCAGCTTCCCCAGTTCTTATCAATCGCACTAAACTTCGACGATCATGTTTATTTAATTTTCGAGGGCGACCACCTAATGATTTTGTACAATCCGGGAGAACTTTCCCACGAATGCGACTTACACTGGAGTAGTGTGTTCCAACTTTTTAGCAACCTGTCGCACCGACAAACGGCTAAGTATTCAGATACACCTAATTTTGTTCATGAACTGTGGGAACGAATTCAAAGTGTATGGAACAGTATTCCTGAAGAATTTTTGAACAGTTTGGTGAGCAGTGTTCCGTAACGATTAAATGTTATCATAAAAGCCAAAGACGGCTACATTAAATACTAAAAATATGATCTACATATGAGGTGCAAAAGTGTTGAAATGCATTATTAAAATAAAGAAGATTATACATACTATTAAGGGCCAAGATAAATTATTATTTTATGTATTTTTCAAAGTTTAATAATATTACTTTAATTTTCAATAAAGTTCGTATTTTTCAAAAACGTTTATGTGATATTTTTAAAATTTTTAATCATTAATTCTAGTCATTGCAACAGTTTTGAGAGTCACTGTATATAAAGGAATTATTCTAGGTCGGAAGAGATGTTTAATATTCGAGTTAAAATAGCTCCGAATACAAAGGGTTAAATTAAACTGGCCTAATCTCAGAGGTGAAAATGTAATAAAGTACCAACATTCATGACAGAGAAATAAGAAGATAAATAAAAACGCTGGTAGGGACGTATTAGAGAAGCGTCCTATAATAATTGTGCTCTCTGTCATTTGGTGGATGGGGTAGTTTAAAATATAGTCCACGCGATTTTTTAGTCATTTCGAGGGGTTAAAATTTATTCCTCTTCGCTTCTGTATTCCCATCGGCGCACTATGGTCTGGAAATCTGCTTTTTGTGGCCAAAAGTATTTCAGCGTTATTTTAAAGTTAAAGGTTATAGTATGCTAGGTCGTTGAATTCGTTTCGACACCAGCAATAATATTATAAAGTCAAAAATATATAGTAACATTTAAAAATTGACGTGATTCCCATTTTTATAAAAAACAAATTTTTTTTTAAATTTTGTATATTGAAATTTATAGATATGTAAATACTGATCAACTTTTGTTGGAAACATTTTTTTGGCAAATCATAGGAAATGATCCTGTCAAGTAGCTGCAAGTGAACGCGTTCGGAATGCTTGAAACTGCCGGTGATTATTAAAATCGATGTACAACTATTGTAAAACGGGCAGACGAGGGCAGCTGAAGTTTATACACTATATTCAGAAATGTTTACAGTTTCTTATGCAAAAGGTTTTATCCATGTCGACTCGTCCCGGTATTTTAAAAACTTTCTCAAAGTTCACATTGTTTGAATTTGTTTATTGATAAAAAGATGCTAACAACTGTATTGCACACCTAAAATGCACCTGCTGACACGTATGAAATTATCATTTAATCTTGTATTTTGATAGTTCATGATGACTATTTGAAACGTTTTATTTAATCTGAATTTTACGGAGTTTGTCTTCAAAACGTTATATCTCAGCACAGAATAATCTACAATGAATAATGATTTGGATTTGGAAACTTTGAAGGGTTCTTGCTCTGCTGCAAAAATGTATTTTGAAAATCTTAATCTTGATAAATTAACTTTTGGCCACAAAAAGCGAGTTTCCAGACCATAGTGCGGCTGATTGTAACTATATGAAATGGGTGATTATGGGAAATTTTCATTAATTAGATTCGTTGTTGAATGTTAGAATTGCGAATACATAGGCTTGAATAATAGATACTGAGATTTCTAAAAGTAGTAATAGGTTTTGAATTAAAAATAATAAAATTATATATGGTATTGATTCTAATGTTGAACCTAATAATGATAGGAGTAAGTGACCTGCCAGCATATTTGCGGATAATCGAATGGCAAGGGTTCATGGGCGAATAATATTTCGAATAGATTCGATTAAAATTATAAAAATTATTAATAATCCGGGGGTATTTATAGGGAGTAAATGAGTAAATATTTTATTTGTATTGATTGATCATCCATATAATATAAAACTAATTCATAAAGATAGGGATAATGAAAGATTAATTGACATGTGTCTTGAGGATGTGAAAATATAAGGCATTAATCTTAATAAGTTTAAAATTATAAGTATTATTATAATTGTTAAAAAAATAATAATATTAGAAGCACATTTTTTTTTTGATAATTTAAGGAATTCTTGAAAGATTTTGTTGCAGAATATATTTATGCATGAGGGGTCTAATCAATATGATCAATTAATTAATATTAAAGGAGTAAATATTGCGTCAGGTTCCCCGATGCACGTCTCTGGCACAGAAATGGGCAACCGGCTTTCTCCGAAAACCGTGGTCGGTTCCCCAGAAGTCTTTCCATATCGGTTCCCCTAAAATACGGCCGATCTATCCTCGTTGGTTAAGCTCTGGGTGCAGCCGACCCGAAATGACCTCATTTTCGCTTAAGAATAACTCACGTGGTGGCTGGTCGGTTCGTTCGCTCGTGAACGATGCATCGTCCTCGAAAAATTTATCGGCAGCTTAAACAAAAAGAGTCCGGAGGTAGACGGGGGTGAAACGGTAAAGTGCACCGGCGACATTGAAACGCAATCCCTCGACAAAAGGAATCCATATTTCCCTCTCTCGCGTACCGAACTCCCGGTTCTCGGTTACAATGGAAATGCATTAAGCATTGCGGGGGAATATTGCAATCGATAAAATAGTGGTATATTGTTTTAATTTACGGTGCCGTTCCGCCGTGAAAGATACGGTCCCAACCGTTATGGCGCCGCTTGTCAGCGCACTCTTTGAGCACCGAGAATTTCCTGCGTGCACACGTGCGTTACACGTTTCCGAACAATAAAGGTCAAACGCTCGGCGAACAGTTTACGGCGGCCCAGGCCAGTTTTCTTGAGTCACTCGTAAAGTTTGACGGAATCGTAAAGACACGGACACAGCACCCTCTGCCACGACGACACGCTCCCTCGGGGAAAACCAGCGATTTTTTCCCTCCGGGAACACACGGTAGCCCTTGGAAATACCCATGGGGGCGGTACGGACCTTTTCGGTCGACCGGAAAATCCATGGGATCAAGCACACCCCTATCCAGTTTGTACAGACGATATCTGTTATCACTTCCGGGAGCTCAGACGAATTAGTTCATTTGTAAGCTGTGTGCACTCTGAACTGGTGCGAGAGGTTTTGTTGATTTTATTTTTTGAACGTTACAAATGTAATTTCAAATAATAACAGTCGGATACTTTCGAAAAGACGATAACTTTTTTAACACCATTTCTTTTTTGTACAATCATCTCCTTTTCGGGGATGATTTTGTACAAGGTGCCACCGTATATTCGAAGAAATAGAATTATTGCACAATTTCGCTTTAACGCGACTTTGCAGTCTCGATCAATTTTTATTTAAAATTTTTGTGCCTTCTGACACAAGTAATAGTGTAAACTGTACAATGTTTGGCACCCTAAGCCAAAATCGTAGTAAAAATCTTTTTATCTTTTTTTGAAATGTTTAAACGAGCTTGACTTTCTATTATTATAAGCTAATAGAGATTTTTCAGCAAAATCAAACAGTTTTACGAGTCATAAATCTTTTATTATAAAATATGTTCAGTGAATAACAATCGTAAGACAAATAGTACAGTCATTGGCACATTTGTTAACATTTACAATGACTCCCACTAATATTCGGACACTTTAAAAAAACTGCAACATTTTTAATATTGGACCATACGATTTGAAATTTTTTCACAACGTGACTAAAATTTTTGAAAAAAATTGCGGGTTGTCGGAATTGCAGAGAAAATACTAAAAGATGCATTTTACAACTTTTTTATTTGGGCCTATATTGAAAATTTAAAAGATACATTTGGTAGATCTGTATCAATTATATGCACCGTGAAAGTTTCATCGAAATCGAAGTTTCATTGAAAGATGTAAGAATCCTTAGATTTACTGCAGTTAGAGGCTGAAAATCATGAAAATCTGCAATTTTTACCATCTTTAAACGTTTGTAGCTCATTGCAACGTCGACCGATTTTGACGAAATTTTCAGTATGTTTAATTGACACAGATCTACAAAACGTATTTTCTCAATTTTCAATATAACTTTTAGTATTTTTTCTACAATTCCGATCAATTGCAATTTTTGAAAAAATTTTTTTCACATCTTGTAGCAAACTAATTGCTCTAGCTTCCCCAAAAAAGTTCAAATCGTATAGTATAATATTAAAAAAGTTATCGTATTTTTAAGAGTGTCCGAATATTAGTGGGAGTCACTGTATATGTGGAACTCTGTCATGAAAATTTTCAACGTTGCTTCGAAATATAAATAAGAAGCAATAAAAAATGATTTTCTATACCAGAAATTCTTAATATTTTCCGTTTAAATCAAAAGTGCCAATAACTACTGCAATACGCCAGCAATAGTACAGTTTATCCTATTATTATCTATCGATAGTGGTTATCGCTCAGAGTTACAGCAGGACAAGACGCCGAACGAGCTTATCTAAAATAAAATACGGTGACATAACTGTCAGTTAAAGAGTTTATTGTTTCGTTTTTTATCGTTAACTGGGTGTGCTGTATTCTGAGTGAGGTCGAGGGCGAGAGCCCACCTAAAAAATGAAACCGGATCCCTTGATTGGATATTAATCAATATCGTAATCAACCACAATTTAAATTGACTAAATAAATTCTTTCATGCTTCAACTTTAATTTTAACAATAGAATACGAATTTTAATTCTTTAATTCCTGTGTTAGAGATGAACTATTTTGTGTCAACGTATTGGGTATAGAAATGAGAGATTGAAATAAATTAAGAATATCAATTATTTACATCCTCATAAAACTACCAAAGAGAAAAATCAATTTCTATTTGCTTCCTGTGCCTTCCGATCGATGCAAACAATTTTCATTTTGCATAAAGATCCACAGTGATTGTTTACAGTATATTAATATTGCTTAACTGTTACAATATTCTAAGAAGCAGTCTTTTGAACTCGATTGACAATGTTCGAAAATTTCTTGCTGCAAGCTGATTGAGTTTTGACGGCATGCAAATTGCAGCAAAATGACGTCGGATCGTCAAAAATAACAGCGAGTATTGCGATGACGTTTTAATAAGATCATAAGGAATTGATTTTCATGGCTAATGCTTAAAACATTTGAATTTCTGCGCGCACGTAGCTGGATGTGAAGTCCTTAAGGCCGGTCTTAATTGCCACCGTTTGTATCCAGTGGCAGCGTCGAAAAATCGAAAAGAAATCCGGACGTTGCATGTCCGAAAAAAACTTGTTGTATCGTCTTCTCGCGCCGAATCGCAGCGAAGTGGCCGGCTGAAGACATTAAAGGAACTGTACCATTAGTCAGGTTTAAGTTCTTTCGAGTGGTCCTTTTAATGAAGAGCGAACGCGCGGATACGGTCCGGTCGCAATCACCGGCGAAGAATACGGTCGTCCTCTGCTCGAAACGATTATTATTCGACTTCTTTCGGTTCGTTCGCTCTTCTTTCCGAGCGTGCGCAATTAAACGAACTTTTCGCCGCGATTCGCTCACCCAAGGGCGAAGAAAACGCACCGCGAACGTGTCATTATCTGGTTTTAAAGTCTTCCGGGCTGGCTGAGGATGAGCAAATTGCCCACGGTCCCATAAATCGACCGTTAAACTCGGACGGAACGGCCGAACGCCGATTAAACGATTGATCCGCGAAGAATTCGCGCTTCGATCGACTGCCGAACAAGATTAGCAATCTTCATGAGGTTAGTCTGCCTTTTCATTAAAAAGAACGACAAATTTTCTTGCATTGTACCTATTACTGCAATTTCATTCATAATTCAACAAATTTTTAGAATAATATAACATAACAACTTCGGAGGAAGTTATTATTTAACCTTCGGATGGCGGACCATTCTTATAAATAACTTGTTGATGACGTTTAGGACTATTTACTGATTTATTTATCAATTTTTTAAAAGACATCTTTGGAGATAATTAGACTGCGGATGTTTATGCAATTTTCAATTTTTGTAGACTAATTTCAAGAAAGTGGTACCAAATAAAATTCTATTTTCATTGTGGTGATAGCATTTGTATATGAATGTGTGTAAAATGAAGAACTTTCATAAAACGTCCAAATTTATTTTTATATAATTTCAATTATAACCAAAACTTCATTTTTCCCACTACATGGGAAATGTAGCGGGAAATTTTGCATAGGGAATTTTTCCCATTCCCATTACATATTTCTCAAAGATTAGTTTTCAATGTATCTGATTAATAAACCAAACTTGACATTATGCACATCTACAATTATTTATGAAAAAAAAATAAAGCTTAACTTTTATTTATATAGATATATATCTTGTTCGGCTTCACTGCATTGTTTACAAACTGCAGCGAAAATTTGTAAAAATTTTACTGCAAAGTAAAAAAAACGCTGAACATTCTTCGTCTATGTCCGTTATTTTTTCTAATAACTTCATAATTTTGGAACATTGACATTTTTATGGTAAATATTCAACACAGAATATTACACTGTTCACGTTAAAGTTTTGCTGCTTTACTTTTTCTTTTTCAAATAAGCACTTATAACAAAATTGCACACGAAACGCTTCAGAACTACTGTTGTTATTATTTGTTATTACTACTTTCAATTGTCATCCGCTCTTGAGATAGCTCTTAGTTTGTACTGATTGTACATATTGAAAAGAGTAAATAAAATATTTTATCGACCGGTCATATTGACCAACCGCGGTAGGTAGGACAGACTACAAATATTTCTTAGAAAAAAAAAAAAAACTGGAAGTAAATAGTGAAAAATATATTGTATGCATATTTTAAGAAAAGTCATAAAGTTTCATAGCGATAAGATAATGTTTAAGTATGTGTAAATTGTACAGAAGTTTGAAAACGATCAATTTGACCGGTAGTGGTAGGTTTAGTGTTAATACTCCAGTATTTTTTGACAATTTTTACAAGCCATAAATGCATAAAGATCGGCAGTCTAGAGATAATTCTCATAGACGCGTTAATCTTTCTATTGTTCCTAATACAGTAGCTGTTTATTTATTTAATTTGCCATGAACTGAATGATTGAGTAACGATTTTAATATTGTGAGTCATTAAAAATTCCCTATACAGTAAATTCTCTATAGACGCGACAGTCTTGGGGGGATTTGGTCGCATCTACCGTACAGGATAGCTATATTACCACGTTTTTATTAACTCGGTTTCTTGTCTGTCTGTCCGTTCGGTACAAATTTTGCAATTGATTTTAAACTAACTTCTCGATGAGCTAGAGACTTGAAACTTTAAACATAGCTCAGAACTGGATGACAATGCAATATTAATTCGCTTTCTTGTCTGTCTGTTCGTCTAAAAAGCAGAAAATAATTATATAAATAAAAAAATTTTTTAATATACCACGTTTTTAAGACGGACTAAAAAGTATAAAATAATTTTTCCTAGCCCCATATAGATTCCTAACCCCATACAGATAGTCCTGAAAATTTGTGATTGTGAATTTTTAATAGCTATGAAAATACTTGTGAGATTTAAAACGAAAAACGTGGGGCGCAAGATAATAGTAAGGAGTGTAGAGAGTAGCTGCCGTTGAGAAAACTCATACAACAGTTCATATCATTTGCAGTGCAATAAAATTGTTAGTGACTTAGGTGAACTATTCATGCATCAATTATCTATTGCAAGCGCCCCACGTTTTTCGTTTTAAATCTTACAATTTTTATCTTAATATTTTCATAGCTATTAAAAATCCACAATCACAAATTTTCGGGACTATCTGTAGGGGCTAGGAAAAATTATTTTATACTTTTTAGTCTGTCTTAAAAACGTGGTATATTAAAAATTTTTTTTATTTAAATAAGTTTTTTAAAAAGGCCGAGCCGAACGTAGAGAAGGACAGCGCGTGTAAAAAGAGACCGCGCGGGGCCGAAGCGACTGCGATTCCGCGTCGCAAATCACTATTTACACCGATATACCCGAGTCGAGATCAGATTACACAGTGGAGGGGATATTTTTGTTGCGTTTATCGTGTACGGCCTTGTTGCGTTTATAGAGGATTTACTGTATGTCAATAATCTACGTTTTCTACGATATTCAATGATGTCATACTTTATATCGGGCTGGGACGAAAACTCAAGCGTTGTTAAATAAAAATTCGAAGCTAAAATTAAGATATTTATTCATGCGTTTATTCAATAACATGTGTAGGTTTAAGTTAAAACAATAAAAGCATTAGAAGAATTTAGAAATACTGTCATATTATTTTCAACCTATTAAACATATTAAAATAGAAAATACATTTTTATTTCACCCCAATTTGTTGAAATTCTAGAAAATTCTTATTTTGCATAAAGCTCCGCTGTCCGATGATATAATTTATCTCAAAAATAGCCAAACGTAATAGAAGAGAATGGAAAATATATTATTGAATAAATCTATGGACAAATATCTTAATTTTACGCCACGAACTTTCGTTGCAATTGTACACCGATTTTCCTATTTATATTATGCTAATACGATCCTTGGTTGTTGAACAATATTATTTAAAATAGACAACAGAACTGATCTCGTGTGAATAGAAGAAAAATTTTATATGATCCTTACAACTTAATAAAACTACAAAGAGGAGGAACAGACTCCTATTTGTTTCTAGATGTTCATAAACATCCGCCACTGATAAAACATTTTTATCTCAAACAAGTCCTACCATAACAAACAATCTATGGTTGTTGTCACGTCGTCCGAGGCAAGTTAAACAACGTCACTACCTCGCAGATTGTGATCCTAACAACATTGATCGTATATCTCGTTTTATAAATTATATTTTATAAAATCCATCGAGCCAATCGAAAAAAAAGAACAGTTTCCTATCACGATCGTTACACTTCGTGTCCCGCGCTGGGAAAAGAGCAAAAAGATCAGACTGTCGAACCCGGTGTTCACCTCTTTGCTCTTTTCAGCATTCTGTGCCGCGCGCAATCATCATCATCATCGCGTCGATCATCTGTCGATTCTTTAATATCACGATCGAGATACATCTTGTACCTCGTGTCAAGATACAAGATCGATTTACTTAAACCGGCTCGGTCACGATCGATCCGCGAGCAGCTGGAACCCCGTGATAATCCTGAGTATCCTGACTTCCTTCTTCATTTACTCTTCCCTGGCGTTCCTCTTCTCCCGCCATCACGCTCGGCTCAACGAGACGCATTCAAAGGGTTCCCTAAGGACTGCTTTATTTGGAACGTCCGATAACTTATTCTTGTATTTCTTTGCTGCTATCTGACGCTATTGTGCGCCTCGTTTCGGGGATATTTTTATTCCTTTCTTCCTGTTTCTTCTAGCAAGTTTCTAATCCCAACAAAAACATCCTGTAAATAGGAGCCAAGTTCCTATGGCCGTAAAAAGTTGTGAGATCAAACAAAATACGGCCAAGTTCGTTAGCTTAGAAATACCTCTTGCAATACTGAAAAAAGCGTTTGTAAAAATTAGTTTAAAAGAACGCTATTTAATTTTTAAAGAGTTACATGGAGGGCTAAATTATTCAAATTTGGCCGTTACCTAACACCTTTTATGGCCATTGGTTTAAAAAGTAACGGCCAAGTTTGAATGATTTAGCCCTCCATGTAACTCTTTAAAAATTAAATAGCGTTCTTTTAAACTAATTTTTACAAACGCTTTTTTCAGTATTGAACTAGTAGATGAAAAATAGTAGCAAAATGAAAAATGTGGAACTGGACTTTCGACCAACGAAGTCTTGGTGTCAAACAAAAATATTTTAATTGAATAGTTAACCACGTAAAACGAAGTGCATAGAATCAGTCTAATAAAATACTGTTTCATATAATTTTCCTTTGGAAACACGAAACTACAATGGCGACTCAATTCTGAATCCCAAACGGACTTGTTGCTCGAGTCAATACTAATTCCAAGACCCTTCCGTTCGAGAACGCAATAAAGGTCTTTTATAGATCCTCAAGCCATTAAATTAAACTAGCGTAATGGATAAATTGCGCTATAGTCTGACGGGTGATCTTCTTTTTGGCGTATCCGTCACCGATCTTCTCCGCGTCCTGCAGAAAGAACGCACAATATAACTTTCGTATCTTCACTGGGATCTTGTCGGGTCCAAACCGTTTTTAAAAAATAAATTCGACATGTACAGACAAGAACAAAAAATTATTGTTAAATTAATGGAGAAGGGGCCATAAATTAATTTTATTCCGAAAACTTCACAAAAATTCATTAAAAAGTCAATTTGTATAATGCATCGTGCGATCTATTGCATTTTTTTAAATGCAACTATTTTTCAAAAATAAATTGGACATGTTATTTACCCATGGTATGAAATAAATGTACAGAAAAGAACGAAAATTATTTTTAAATTAATGGAGAAGGGGCCATAAATTAATTTTGTTCCGGAAACTTTTCAAAAATTCATTGAAGAGTCAATTTGTATAATGCATCGTGATCTATTGCATTTTTTAAAATGCAACTATTTTTCAAAAATAAAGACGTGTTATTTACCTATGGTATAAAATAAATATACAGAAAAAGATGAACATTATTTTTAATAGATTCGAATATCTAACAATTTTTCTAAATCTACAGAAATCCGTATAATGTTTTACGGTCAGTAGACCGAGCAATTATTAATTGTCTATTAATAACATTTATGCAACTCCGTTGTAATCACTTTATCGAATCGAACTGATTGTTGATCAGAGATCACGGCCACCCATAGGAAATCTTTCCGTCCGGACGAGCTATGGCGGCCAATTTGAACGGTCACAATAAATCAAACGCGAACAGGGCGATGCTGGCTTAATGCAGATTGCGCTTATATGCAGATTCAGGGTAGAACAAACGCGTCCCATCGTCGCGTACGCGGGCCCGGTAACATTTTAATCGGTTTCCAAGGTTGGCTTCGTGTAAACGAGCCCTAACGAGCGGGTCGCTGATTCCGAATGCACGCGGATCGTGTGCTCTTCGCTGCCGGAGCACGCAACATTGCATTATTAATTGCGAGCCAATTAAGGCGCGTTACAACGTTACATCGTTTTACCACGCGAGTCTGTCTGGTGCGCGAGCGTTCGCTGAAAATTGAGCCGAGAAAGCGCCCGTGATTAACTTCTCTGAAACTACGAATATAGGAACGGAAACTACCGTTTCATGCAAAATCCCGGCGGGTAAATGCTCAACCAAACGCGTTTGCTGAATGTTTCTTGAACGTTCTTCTAACCCAGACCGAACGTGCCACGTGAAAGCAAATGGTAAACAATGCTTTATAAAAATGACAGCGTAGATTTTACTTGGATCCTCCACTATTTTATGTAGACGCTTGAATAAGGACATTTGTAGCGTCGTTATTTATGAATGTATTTTTGTGATTCCAATATAATTGTTTCCGATATTTTCTTACTATTATTGACAGTAAAAAAATGTTTTTATATTACATTTTAATGTCTTTAATATCTTTAATTGAGCACATATTGCTATACAAATTTTTTTTCTTTTCTTTCACACTCCCTCCGTTGTCCTTCTCTTAGTCTTCTTTCTGCCTTGTCCCACATTTTTCTTCTACCCATGTCTCCACCAGTACCATTGTATCCCATCTTCCTAGATCTTTCCAGGGTCCATCGTCTTTTCCTATCATTCCTGCTACCTTCCAGAATCCGATTTTCTTGTTTTCTTCTTTTCTTCTTTAATGTCTTCATCTCCTTTTTTCATCTTTTTCCTCTACTTCTCCCGTTCCTTCCCCTTCTCTCTCCATTCGTTTCCCTCTATGTCCCTCCGTACAGTAAATTTTCTATAGACGCGACAGGCTCGGGGGGATTTGATTGCATCTACCGTACAGGATAGCTATTTTTGTTATCTCCAAAGGCCGAGCCGAACGTAGAGAAGGACAGCGCGTGTAAAGAGAGACCGCGCGAGGCCGAAGCGACCGCGACTCTCCGCGTCTCTTTCTTTTCCATACGCTGTCCTTCCTTGCGCCCAAAACGTTCATCGTCAATTAAACCACTAAATACAGTTGAAATTACATCGTGTTTGGTATTATTTTAATCAGAAAAATGCCACAAATTCACCACGTGAAAGTTTCATAAAAAATAAGTGATAATAAAAGAGATTATATTTTGCTATTACATTGTGATGACGCACGGGCCTTTGAACTGTGCCGACGACTGCGACTCTCCGCGTCGCATTAGTAGCGGTTCACACCGATATACCCGAGCCGAGATCAGATTACACAGTGGAGGGGATGTTTTTGTTGCGTTTATCGTGTGCGGCCTTGTTGCGTCTATAGAGAATTTACTGTACTTTCTCCTTCTCATCCGATTCCCACACCTTTCCTTCTATCCATAATTTCATATATCCTGTTTCGACTATTTTCCCCTTCCCTCTCTCCTTCTCCGTTATCTGCCTTAACCTCCATTGCACTCTTCTTTCTTCCCATGTGAGATCATCTTCTATCCTTTCTTTTCTTACTGCCATTTCTTTTCTTCTGCCATTATTCTTCTTTTCTGTTCCATAATGAACGCACCATGATTGTCGAATCTCGTGGCTTGATGTAAATCTGAAAAATGAAAGCGGAAGTTATTTCTGACTCAGCCCAACACCTGGTGCGCCACCGTTGAATCGTAATGATGAGTAAGGATGAATAAGATGGATGACGAAAAGAATTAAGACGGCAGAAATAATTCCGGGAACTAATGATCGCCTAAGTGCTCTTAACACTGTCCGAGGATAAATCCGAAATTATCGTTTGAAAAGGTGTTCCCACCGAGCAAAATCAATCCGGGCGCAAAGTTCTCGTACACACAATGATCAGCGTATTACGTCAACCATCTGTACTTGACCAGGCAACCACTCTAGCAGCTGATGACCTTAATAATGCTTCGCATAAATATGTGCGCGTAACAAGACGCACTTTGCGTCTCGTCGAGCACAGAGAACCTCTTAGGATTTCCTCGAAACCCGAAACGTGCGATCTCATTACGGGCGGCGAGCTCCGAGTATAATAAATTAAATTAATCATAGAATTCGAGGAAATTTCACGGAGACGCTTAATCCTGTCTCGTTGCCGAGATTCGTGACTCATGGCGTGCCAAACTCGTTAGGGTTAAACGCGGCTGAGGTCGTGGGCTGTAATCGTTGCGCTCCGCGAATTATTGTTCCGTGTATTAGATATGAAATATTTACGTATGTTCATATTGCAACAATGTGCAGAAGTTTCGTTTCGTTAACATTTTAGTTTCTATTTAGTTTCTATTTCTGAAATTCAAGAATATAAACTCTAAATTTTACATTATTTTGTGGCAATATCCTTTATTTGACGAGTAGATTGCGGATCTTTATGCAAAATAAAAATTTTATGCACTAATTTCAAGTATCATGTGATCTTCGATCAGAGCGCAATCGAGCAGAGTTGCCAGATGAGGGGTGGGAGCACGAATTGAGGGGAAAGAGTTACCCTCTCTCTGGCAGTACGGTATTACAGTAAACGCCCCTTTACTATCCAACAGCCGTGTTTTGCACGGACAGTGATCGTACCCGGACACTAATTTATGACTGCGTCTACCGCGCCGAGCGAGACTTCAATAGAGAGCCGAACATAGAGAAGGACAGAATGAAATACGGATCGCGTGACCGAAGCGTTGCAGGCAGTGGAGTGGGTAGGCACTGAACAGTGATCGTGCCCACGAACCCGCACAGTAAAGGGGCGTTTACTGTAGTCACGTGACCGGGCCGTCGCGGAAGCGTGGGGAAATGGCGTTGCAGAAGGGGAAGGTAGAGTGTCACAAGTTTTAACCTTTTGCAATCGGAGCTATTTTAACTCGAAAATTAAACATTTCTTCCGACCTACAATAATTCCATTCTATATGATGTTTTCATTCTATGGATATGAAAAATTGATACAATACCTTATACAATACTTAATTGTTTAGTAGTTGATTAGATACCAACATATTTCATAATGTGAACAATATTTTGAATAATGATGAAGCAATTTTTAGTGGTTTAAGGATTTCTTTAAGGATAACAATTTCAAAATAATGACTTTTTAAATTATATGATTACTAGACTGCGGATCTTCAGGCATTTATGGCTTCTGAAAATTTTCAAAAAAGGGTAGAGTATAAAATTCGACAGGATTTAGTACAATTTTTATTTATCTCAGATCTGCAAAGACTACTGGCACTGGAAATAAGATTCTATTTTATTCGACTTTCTTTAAATTCGTCTACGAAAATTGAAAATTGCATGAACATCCGCATACTTTTCTGTATATTTCCATATACTTTTCATACTAATCAATAGACTGCGGATGTTCATGCAATTTCCAATTTTTATATCCAAAATTTAAAAACGTGGAATGGAATAAAATCGTATTTTTCATGAGAACAGCCTTCGTAGATCTAAAACAAATAAAAATCGTACTAAATTCAATCGAATTTTATGTTAAAGCATTTCTTAAAAATTATCTACTAATCAATTACGAAAGTAATCACAAAATAATTGATTACTGCCCAACTCTGCCTGCTGTGCAAGACCGACCGCATTCGGGATTGCAATTCCAGAGCCTGGAGTCGCGTCTTCGCGTCGAGGCGTGACAAAGTGCGTGTAAATGCGATCTCAATCGGCCGTTGAAGTATCCGGTTCCCAGAGGAGATCGAATCGAACGAGCTCTTAACGAGTCGACCGGGCCGCGGCCGGGCCGTTACGTCCAATTGCGATGGCGCGGTCATTAACGACACGAATTCATCGGCGGCGACGTTTTAACTTTAAACGGTCCACTCACTGTTTTATATGTTTGCAGGCTTGCGCCCCGAGGTACATCTGGTTCTCCGTGTCCCAGTCGAAGTTCGACTCCGAGGACAATCGATGGAGCAAGGAATCGACCGCAGGGAATCGACGGGAACCTGTCGGCACCTGTTGGGTTGTCAGCGACGGCGTAAAGGACTCGCAGGAATTTTCGCCCTGCCGCACAAGTAAGTTTCTTATTATTTTAATTATCGTTTTTCTAAGCTTGGTGGAGACGTGTGTACGTACTGACGTGTCTTCAGGATCTTTGACAGATTTAGGGCAGTCAGGAGGGATGATTTATGATGAATAGTCTCCGAATTTATATGCATTTATGACAAAAAATGTTGAAAATGTGTGAAAATGTTAAAAGACATCAAGAGTATTAATATATTATTTTCAACACACATTAAAATTATTAGTGAAAAATATGAATCTATATTTAGCTCCTGTGTCTTGCACAATTGAATATATTATTTCCACTACATTAAAATTATCAGTGAAAAATATCAATTTATGTCAATTTATGTCTTGCGACTTCTAATTTTGCATACACATCCAGAATCTAATGATGATGTATGCTTCAGGGCATTACCAGTTTAGGATTACCTGTTTGACGCAAGCTAATATTTAATTACTAGATGAAATACTAGATTAAAAAATAAACTAGACGAAAATGTCAATCGACTGAGTAGGTGTAAGACAAAACCCTTTGTCATACTTGATGCAGACAATTTTGCACAAAGACCTCTAGTCTAATCATTACGCTATTTCAAACCCGTGGTAATTATTCAAAAATCACGTTTGTGCAATTTCCGCGTCTCATAATTGACTTAGAAAATTATTATGTAAATACATAAAACCGTGCAGTCTATGAATTACTTTACAAAGCCAGCAAGTTCTCAACGCTGTTCGCTCCCAGTCTGTTGTTTTGGCATTTGAATCGAAACCGGGTCCTCAGAATTTATAGAACACGCCTCGGTGGCGTCCCCGTTCCGGAATTAGCTTGGTTTTCGAGAAAAAGGGAGAAAGAAATCGGGAAAAGATTTTTGTGAGTCCGACTATGCTGTGTGCTCTCGAGTGCTATAAACAGTTGTAAACAGTTCGGCCGTGTTCTTTCCCTCCGGCGAGTGTTCCGAGGATGGCGGTGTCGTTTCTCGAGAGGTAAATCGCTCGACCCTTTAGGAATCCCGAAGGGCAAATTTCCTCCCGAGGACGACATGTGGCCGTGTCCTCAAACTATGGCGGCCATAAATACGCCCGGTAACAGGATATTTCCTGGCGTCCATGTAGGTCCGGCCGTTTAATGACAAAAGATACGTCGATTTTCGGCGGCCCTGTGAACGGGTGCTTGTTTCACGATGATTTAGGGAGCTACTCCGTTCGAATCATCTGTTCCAGTATCTCGACTTCGTGAGCACAGTCATGATGTCCGGGATTATGGTCTTAAGGGAGTAGACTCCTTTTTCCAGGATTGCAAGGGTGCGGGATTCGCGTTCTCATTTCTCGATAATGCAAAAATGGGGGTTTTCAGTAGTCAAAAACTATAGATAAAAGATCTTAAGGGAGTAGACTCCTTTTTCCAGGATTGCAAGGGTGCGGGATTCGCGTTCTCATTTCTCGATAATGCAAAACTGGGGTTTTTCAGTAATCAAAAACGCTAGATAAAAGATCGATCTAGGCGCTATCGCCCTCAAAAGTCCTATTTTTTCGTTTACGAGGCGTAATCTGCATTATTCGGAAGCATACAACTGCGCATGTAGCTACAGTTACCCGAATTAATATTCGGACGCTCTAGAAAAGACGATAACTTTCTTAATATTGTACTATATGATTTGGACTTTTTTGGGAAACTTGTTTACTGCAGGATATGAAAAGAAATTTTTTCAAAAATTGCAATCGGAATTGTAAAAAAAATACTAAAAGTTGCATTTTTACAATTTTTTTGAAAATTTAAAAACTACGTTTTGTAGATCTGTGTCAATTAAACATATTCTGAAAGTTTTGTGAAAATTGGTCGGCGTTGCAATAAGCTACAAACGTTTAAAGATGGTAAAAATTGCAGATTTTCGGCCTATATCTAAGAATACTTACATCTTTAAATGCCTATCGTTTTTTCCCGCATCAACCGATTTCGATGAAACTTTCACAGTGCATATAATTGACACAGATATTCACAACGTATTTTTTAAATTTTGAATATAGGCCCACATAAAAAAGTTGTAAAATGCAACTTTTAGTATGTTTTCTACGATGCCGATCAATTGCTATTTTTGGAAAAAATTTTTTTCACATCTTGTAGTAAACTAATTGTTCTAGCATAGTACAATATTAAAAAAGTTATCGTCTTTTTAGAGCGTCGAATATTAATTCGAGTAACTGTATTTTCATAGCTACATGCTGCCGAATAATGCAAATTACGCCTCGTAAACGAAAAAATAGGACTTTTGAGGGCGATAGCGCCCTAGATCGATCTTTTATCTAGCGTTTTTGACTACTGAAACACCCCATTTTTGTATTATCGAGAAATGAGAACGCGAGTCCCGCACTCTTGCAATCCTCTTGTCATTCTGTTGCGACAGTTCCAACCCAAATTATAATTTCCGTGTGCTCGGAACAGGAAACTATGCTTTGATGAAATATTGTTTATTATACTTAGTAGATACTTACTTCCATTTATGCCGAAAGTTGATAGATGTAATTTAAAGCAGTAGACAGATTAAAAGAAAATGAGGATATCGATATGTAATTTTAAATATAAATTCCTCAATGGCTCTCGCGTCTTGCAATTAATGCAAGCAATTGTTATTTTGCATAAACAACCGCAGTCTAATTATACGTCTTCCATTCAAACTGTAATATATTAGTAGCAAATTTTAAATTCTAATATATATTTCTCTTTTTCAAATTCATCTGAGAGTTCAAGGATGAAGGTGTTAGATTACAAAATACAATATTTTATGACGAAACAAAGTGAAATAATTCTATTTATGATGTAAATGATTAATTTAATCACATAATATACACAATTATGAATATAAATGAACTAGGTTGTAAATTCAGTCTCTTCTGTTAAAAAGGACAATGTGGAACAGTTTTTAGTTGATCATATAATTTCCATTAAAAAACTACTTCGTAAAATTGCTTGAAAGCAATGTAAAGTAAGTACAAGCATATTTTAATAATGTCAAACATTTGTCAAACTTCGAGATATAACCAAAATCATCGGACATTCATTTAGTAAATAGTTGGACGCATCCTACGCATATGTTACTAAAGAACGCCGAAAAAATCGATGACCGCTACTCTGACTCACTACGTTCATTCATAAATTCTCCGCGGAAATAGTTACGCCATGCCTTTCCTTTACATGCATGACTAATACAAGCATACGTTTTACAAATTTTACTTCCTATGTAGGTATGACTCCTAATATGTATTTTTTACCAGGAAGAAATGAAAATATAAAATATTCGATAAAGCAATGACCAAAATATAATCGCTTACAAAAATATGTACTACTAAATGTATCTACATATTTAACATTGTATTAATTGTACAAACATAAGGTATTAGTAACAAATGAATGCATTTAATATATTTAATAATATATTATATTTAAATTTAATATATTTAATAATATATTATATTTAAATTTAATATATTTAATAATTAATATATTTAATATATTTAATAATTAATATATTTAATATATTTAATAATTAATATATTTAATATATTTAATAATATATTATAACGTATTAGTAACACATGAATGCATTTAATATATTTAATAATTATTGTAGGTCGAGTTTAACACTAAACTTACCTCCACCGGTCAAAATATCCAGTTTTTTTAATATACAATTATTGAAACAATAAAAATGATTTCATAAGAAATGATTGTATAGATATCTTTAGTAGACCACGCATTACAATAGGAGCCGTATAAAGTCTAAATAAAATTAATCTTGTTATTTTTATAAGGGAACATGTTCCAGTTACTTTTAAGGCTCGGTAGGTTTAGTGTTAATAATTAGATAATTAGTTAAAATAGTTCTATTTATTTAGAACTGTTTTCACGAGAGTTCTCTAAGCAAAAGTAGCCTCTGCTCAACCACTAAGCGTGCAACTACAAATACATTCTTTTCTTTCTCGCGATAATGTCGTCCGAAGATAAGCTGGTTCAGAATGCAGTGCATTTTTGTGTTATCTGGTACTTATCAACAGTAGAGCAGACTCTCAGAGCAGATTTCGGAAGTTATTTATGTGTAACGTTAGTATCTTGTGTCTCCCACGTTGTTCGGATGCTTTGAAATCCTTTCCGGTCCATCATACTTTCTGACAAAGGTCGATCGCTTTTTTCTCTCTCAAATCATTTCAACTTATCTTCAATTTAAAATTTATTTCGTTTACTTTTCCTATTTACTTTTAATCTATACGTAATACAAATAGAGAAATTTCCAGATAGACATCTCAAAACAATATGTTAGTAATTTTTTATTTGCCCTTTAATTCGACATTCTTTTGCTTTATTGTGTAAATGTTGTGTCTTAAATGTTGGCTATTTCATTTCGATTTATCTTGTCTTAGTGTCTCAAATCATTTGCACTTACCTTCAATTTTCAACAAAAATTTATTAAAACAGCTGCCTAGTAATTTTTTATTTGCCCTTTAATTCAACATTCTTTTGCTTTATTGTGTAAATGTTGTGTCTTAAATGTTGGCTATTTCATTTCGATTTATCTTGTCTTACGTCCTAGTGAGTGTTCAGAATTTAAAAATCACCCAAACAAGTTAGAGCTTGTCCGGTCCTTTGTCTTGAATTTCTCAACAGATTGTAAAATAAATGACTACAGTTTATTGTTCAAACGAGAAGGAGAGATGTATATACATAGAATCGTGCAACGTTTAAGAATGTTTCGTCACGGGGTATACGAATCGTAACACTCATTACATCCGGTGCTCACTCGGAGGCCACAGAAACATCCTTTTCCTGTAACGAAACTATGTCCCAACGAACATCCCAGCATTTGGTAAAAGACAAATCCTGCGTGAGCACGCGCGCATGGTGCATTCCAGGCTAATGCATTTCCTGCGACGCGTTGGCTCCACATTTCTTCGCGAATTCCGAGTTGGCATTGAAAGTATATTCACTGAAATCGAAATAACAAACAAGTGAAGTATCCTAACAATTTACACTTCTATACAAAACGAAAAATCCTGAAAAATGTTAAACTACAAAGATAGAATATAATAAAATATTAATTTAACAATTTGAAACTATATCTGACAGTTAGTACTTGTTTTTCAAGTACATTTGATATATATTTACCAGGTCTATAATATGCGTATGTTACAGAATATATCTACTATCAAAAGAGTGAACTATGTAATTTTTATTTATTCAATTAACGTCATATCAGCTTATTAAACACTGGGGCAATTTAAGTATCGTTTAAATTACAATCTCGTTAAGAAGGAAGATAATTATTCTAAAATTATATTTTGCAATTAGTAAACATTCTTCAAGAACATTTGATATTCACATATTTACCAAGTCTATAATATGTGGTTGTTACTAGACTGCGGATCTTTATGCATTTAGGGTTTATAAAAATTTGCAAAAAATGCTGGACTATCAGATCCGACAGAATTTGATACGATTTTTATTTATTTTGGTCCTACAAATGTGGTTGCCAATGAAAATAGAATTTTATTTGGTATCAGCTTCTTCAAATTTGTCTACAAAAATTGAAAATTGCATAAACGTTCGCAGTCTAGTTATTGCAGAATTTTTCTATTATGAAGAGAGTGAGCTATATAATTTTTATATATTAAGTTGACGTCATATCAACTTGTTAAACTCTGGCAATTTAAGTAACGGTTAAGTTACAATCTTTTTAACAAGGAAGATCATTGTCTTAAAATATTTTATTCCAATGTTAAAACATCAAAATTATATGATACAATATCTACAATTATATTAAAATTTAACTTCTCTCGGAAATGTAAAAACTTATATTTATTTATTTAATTAATGTCGTACCAGCCTGTTTAATATTAGTGAGAATCTTGTAAATTGTTTACCGATACATTACACAAATGTAAAGCTTTTATTTATTCACTTAATTAAACCAGAATTGTGTAAATTGTTTACCGATGCATTACACGAGTCAAGATCGCATTTGCATACATAATTTACATAAATAAACTATGTAAATATTCCATCCGCGCTCATGTTAACTTGATCACCCGTTGCACAAGGGAGAAATGGTTAGGTTTGACAGAACAATAGTGCACGATAGTGTGATAAACGTGGCAACAATCCGTCATAAAATCGTGATATCCTCACGGAAACGATTCGGCCCGACGCGACGACGTGTGAGCTCATCGTCCAGAAATTCCGCGATGAGAGCGAGCAATTAAACAATTTGTAGGAGCCAACGTTTGCTGTCGCTTTTCCCAAGAATCGCGGCGAGGTTTAGCTCGCTGTCCGTGAACACGTGATGTCGTTTATCATACACTTTATCAGCGAAAGTTCTCCTCTCTATTAAGCAACTAATAAAATTTGCCTTGGAGAAATAGCAAGGAAATTCCAACATTTTAACCGACAATTGCAGATCCTCAAATACATATTTTGCACATCAATCAGCAAAAACATACATAAATAATAACATAAGAATTATTTCTTTTTTAGTGTACCAATAATTTACCAATACCTTTAGTGTTACAATAATTTTATTTAGATATGATTTATTAAATGGACTTACTAATAGATTGCGAATTTTATGCATTTTTGACAAAATTGAGTAGGTGAAATGCAAAACAGTAAAGAGATAAGAAGAATTTAAAAATATTGTTTTATTCTATTGAATTAGTATAAAATGATTAAGTCTCTTGCAATTAATGCTGAAAATTTTTATTTTGTACAAAGATCCACTTACCAAGTGTAGATATGTACATCATGTCAGGAATTGAGGGAAACAGTTTTTGCCAATCCAAAAACAAATATTAAATAGATCAAAAATATTTCCATTTTCTTTTCTCGATTTAATGAGAATATTTCGTTTCTATGAATGTAAAAAAAAGAAATACAAGGTTTCTAATTAAAATTCTTGATAAATACACAGCAGATTTTATGCATTCATTACAAAAGTGAGCAGTCGTAATTTAAAACAGTAATAATAATAGAAGAATTTAAAAATATTATTTTATTTTCAACCTATTAAACATATTAAGAAAGAAAACGAATTTTTATTTCACTCCAGTTTGTTGCAATTCAGGTCGAAAATTTTTATTTTGCATAAAAGTGTCTATTCGTGCAACATGGATTCGTCATTGCTACATCAATAATGTTAATTTCAGTAGAATACTTATGTCAATAATTGTAATTCCCTGTTCACCTACTTATTCAGAAAAATCAAAAATGCTATTAATAAGTAGATGAATTTTGTTTTTAGTATAAAATATTCGAATAATTAGTATAATCGATAAAAAATTGAATGTGTGTCATTTATCGCAGTGTGGGAATGGCGCCTTGTTGAATTTTGAATCCAACTATAGTCGTAACCTCGCTTGATTGCTCTTCAGTATCACGTTGCTCATTGTTGCCTTTTCTGGAGAGAATTGCCGTGCACGTTCTTCTGTCTGCTTATCTGTCTTCGAGTAACTGGCATCCATTTGTCGGCGTTTACAATGTCATAAGTATAATTTCCTTCATGGAACGGAGTGCATGCTCGGTTTCACAGCTGCGTACTATATTTGCTGGCACTCCATTCTCATTCTCCACGTCCTTCGATCTCGCGAATTGCACAGTATTGGAATGCTTGATTTTTAATTGACTCATTCTTCGACGATTTTGAATTATTTATGAGAGCTCGAACCGTTTATCCGACACTCCTTTCAGGAACGGTAGGATCGAGAATTCAATTCTGGTCTGTTGCAATTTTTAATATTACATACATATACCACCGGTCACATGACTGGTTTATTTTACAGTTATTTTACTCTTATTTTACAGTTATTTTACTTTTATTTTACAGTTATTTTACTCTTATTATACAGTTATTTTACTTTTATTTTAGTTATTTTACTCTTATTATAAAGTTATTTTACTTTTATTTTACAGTTATTTCACTCTTACTTTACAGTTATTGTACTTTTATTTTACAGTTATTTTACTCTTATTTTATAGTTATTTCACTTTTATTATACAGTTATTTTATTCTTATTTTACAGTTATTGTACTTTTATTTGACAGTTATTTTACTCTTATTTTACAGTTATTTCACTTTTATTATACAGTTATTTTACTCTTATTTTACAGTTATTGTACTTTTAATTTAACAGTTATTTTACTTTTATTTTACAGTTATTGAAATTGCAAACCTGCTTACATTGGAGATTACTGTATAAATTTCCTTTTTCGAGCACATTATAAAAAGTGCGAAATATTCAAATAAATTCAATATTATTTTTGTGAGGTGACAAATACAATATTGTAATTTTTGTAAGATGACAAATACAATATTGTAATTTTTGTAAGATGACAAGTACAATATTGTAATTTTTGTAAAGCAACAAACACAATATTGTAATTTTTGTAAGGCGACAAAAATCGGTTATTTTTAATGTTCAGTACGTGTAATGTTAAACTGTTTTCAAAATTTACTAACTTGGGATTTTTATACCCTTTCTTGTGCTTCGTTACGGTTTATTTATGACCATCTCAGGAAATTATGTATATGACTATGTTTGAGAAACTGTGGACGTCGCGAACTTAGTTGCCATCCTAATAAAAAGTTTGCTACAATTTCATTAAACGTATAACGTTCTTTGTTACATTATAGTATATCGGTGTACGTGCTTCACCTGCGCGAAGGATATACGCCACGAAACATCTGCAACCACGTAACTTTTATTTCCGTACACTTACGTTATATCTCCACTCCTTTAAAAAACACACAGTGACACCTAAATTAGCATGAATGTGCAATTGCCGTTTTTTCCTTCGGCGCACTTCCTGTTCAAATATATACATTACTGCAGAGCATTTAGCGCTAAACGTTTTGGTAGTAACCTGCCAACTTTGATGTAAATGCTTCGCTAATGAAATTTGTGGTTGGACCTAATGAAAATAAATTGTACTCGGAGTGAGCGAACAAAGTGTTAATGTTTTATTAGAGGGTTAAGGTTTTGTTAGATTCTGCAAAATAGTATTTAAACAACAATAACAGCAGATTTTATTATACATTGAATAAAATCTGAAATCTTTAATAATTGCAATGGAAATAGTATTGATAGAACTATTTAATTATTATTTAATGTTGAATAATTTTCTGAATGGAGTTTCTGATGAATGAGAAATAATGAATTTTCATGTTATTCTTTATCGCCAGTTTGCTCTTTCAAGCGTTTAAAGGACCAAATTTAAATTTTAATTTAGATATTGTTGATATTTTAAATAAAGTTCAATGAATTTGAATGAACTACTGGAATTTTAGAAATGCATTTTAATATTGTTATTTATTACTAGTTTGGTCTTGCGTTTAAAAGACCAAATATAAACTTTAATTTAAATGTTGTTAAATGTTGAAATGTTGAATTTTAATACAGCAATGAATTTTTATAATTCTGGTTTTAATATTGAATTTTCATGTTGTTCTTTATCACCAGGTTGGTCTTTCAAACGATTAGAATGTAAATGAACTTTAATGAACTTTAACGAATTAAATTGCTAATGAAAATAAATTGTACTTGAAGCGAACGAACAAAGTGTTAATGGTTTTGTTAGATTCTGCAAAATAGTATTTAAACAACAATAACAGCAGATTTTATTATACATTGAATAAAATCTGAAATCTTTAATAATTGCAATGGAAAAAGTATTGATAGAAATAAATATTATCTAGTGTTGTGTAACTCCACCTAATAATATGGTTAGGTTAATAACAGTAAGAATATTATTATGACTACCATAATTGTTGTTCTGCAATATATTTTGACAGATATAATAAATTTTTATTGGACGTAATTCCTCGGTACGTACGTTCTTGCGTAACTAGATTTCGCACGTTAGCATCTGTATGTCACAAATGCTATAGATTCTCTGTATAAAATTTATGGGATCTATTATTGTGAATAATGAACCAGCTCGTTTACAACTGTTTCTTCTGTAAATTTTAAATTAATGGAATTCGCGTGATTAATTGCACGATGATATATTAGTTTGTCCCAAAAGTTTCTTCAGGAATGTGTTCCTTTAATTTTACTAAATAAATATTAGGTTGTCCCAAATTTTTTTTTCTATTTATGCACATAATGCAAATTCATGCAAACATTAACATAAAGATTATTGAATTATTTATATTTATTTAGCAACATTAAAGAAACACATTCGGGAAGAAACTTTTGGGACAATCTAATAATATTTCTAATAATATTTTTATCTTAAGCTTCTTTTTGTAGCTTGACTACAATGCTTCACGTTTTTAAATCATTTTCTAGTTGAAAGTGCGTCGTGACCCTTTTTTGCACACCGAACAATAAGACTACAGTGTTTCTTGTCGATTGACACACTCGGCGAAAAATCGACTAGCCTAATGGTCTGTAAAGTGTTAACTATTCTGCAAGCAGAGGAAAAAAGAGAGCACGTGTGTTAGCCGCTACTAAAAAGAGGTTTTAGTGCCACCTTGGAGGTCTCGGAGTATGTACATGCTCGATGATTTATGATTCACACTCTGTCCACTATCTTCGATGGGTCGAGACAGTGATTACACGAACGAAAGCAGTGCGAGTCTCATCCAGCCTTCTTGAAACCGCGGTTCCGCAGAAATCAGACAGTTATTACGGCGTGCAGTTTCTAGTACTTCCTTTTAAACGGCTATCTCTCTTGTGTTTGCCCAAACTTGGTATCGGACTGCGAACGTTTCCCCTTAAGTCAACCAGGAAACTTTTTTTCCAAGTTATTTTAAGAAAATAAATGCCCGCAATTATGTTCTTCGTGCGATAATTACACGTCCTGATGAAATTCAAATAAAAAGTCTCGTATGGGGACCGTCATTAAAAGTGCAAGCAAAACGTCTGTCCAGAAAAGAATTAATTTGATTCGATCGGATGAATGTACTCTCTTTTATTTGCAAATAAATATTTAACAATATTACAGAAATAAGTTTTATATTGCGAAAACATAAAGAAATTTCAATTGAGCAACTTCTTTGGAAAAAAATTAATGTAACTTGATCACTTTTATTTGAATTAATTTCTTTCCATTTCTTAAAAACATTTAATTAAAAAAATTATACTACTATAATGTTGGCCTCATCCAAAGCTCCATAAAACAACTAAAAAAATCGTACATCAGTTTTTAAGGAGTCGTTGTAAAGAGGAAGCTTCAATCTTTAAATCTGCGAAAATTCCAGAGACGAATTTTCCAAATTTCCTCCTTTTAATGCTCTTCGAGCCGTCCATTTGCTTATTTTCTTTCCAACATCGCTTTCCAACAACTTTGCAACCATTGACGCCGTCGTCATGACTTCTGAAGTTATATATTTTGTTAATCGTCGCTTGTCCTGATAAGACAAGATTTTTGAACGTCCTCCGAAAGATGTAGGAACATCATTACAACATCGTTTTCGTATTTTATGTACTACAGTTTGACTAACTGCAAACTTCTCGGCAACTTTTCTCGTTGATAAGCCAGATTTTAATTGGGAGATAATACTATCTTTCACAGTCTTAGATAAAGGCTTCATGACAGTATGTTAATGCGTGTTATTGCGCGAACATCAACAGTACAACTACTAGAGTACTCCCGGACTCGAATAACACCGGTCACTGTTTACAAAAAATATGTTTAAAAACCGACTACACGAAAACAATTTGTATTTATCAAAATAATAATAATATCATGACTGTTTAAATTTCTTTGGAAAGCTGAAATATTGTACTTAATACTGTGCATTTCGTTTAAAAATACATTTTTGTAAAAATATCGTATGTGTGTTCACTTTTGCTCCTCACTGTAGACACCATTGTGCGTTTACTATTGCGGCCAGACGAGACAGCCGTACGTCAAACAATGAACAAGGCGTCAGGGCAGCAGCTTGTAACAATAACGCCGGGTGAAAGTGGCAATGAATTGCAGTAACTGTATTCTTCGACGAAATCCGCCCACCAGTCAAAGCAGCCGCTGAGTGTACGCTTGGGTGGGGAGGGGGGGGGGAGGGAATCGTAATTAGAAGGCGCCATTGCCTCCGGCTACCGACTCAACACCGTTCCAACGAGGCCAATTAGTACTTGATCTTACTTGAATTACGATCGTGTTACCGATCTGCCGTCTTCACGCTACCACAGTATCTCTTCTTGCCGCGGATTCATTAAAACGAATCGTGGCCGGCCGCCGACGACTATCATTCGCGGCGACCAATGAAAATTACGAGTAGTTTGTCCTGGGACGAAATATTGGCGACTGGAGTGCCGGGAGACAAGATCTCGGATGCCATCGTGCAATAAGAACCACTCGATTTTATTGTGACAACCTGGCAATTGCTCCTGAGAAAAATTAGTGTTCTTGAAAATGAATTTTCATGTTACTCTTTATGAACTTTTCTGAAATTTTATACTTAAGGTTTTAATAATGAATTTTCATGTTGATCTTTATCACCAGTTTGCTCTTTCAAGCCTTTAAAAGACCAAATTTAAACTGTAATTTAAATATTGTTGATATTTTAAATGAAGTTCAATGAAACTTTAATGAATTTTAATGAAACACTGGAATTTTATAATTCAGGCTTTAAAAATGGATTTTAATATTGTTCTTTATTACCAGTCTGGTCTTGCGTTTAAAAGACCAAATATAAATTTTGATTTAAATATTGTTCCAATTTTAAATCAAGTTCAATGTGCTGTAATGAATTTTAATAAAGCACTGAAATTTTATAATTCAGGTTTTAATATTGAATTTTCATGTTGTTCTTTATCACTAGTTTGGTCTTTCAAACGTTTAGAAGGTAAATGAACTTTAATGACTTTTAATGCATTTTGATGCATTTTAATGCATTCTGTGCATTTTAATGCATTTTAATGCATTCTATGCATTTTAATGCATTTCTGAAATTCGATAATTGAGGTTCCTGATGAATGAGAAATTGATGTGAACAATTCTGGAAAATTTGGGATCTTAGACTTTCATTTTTGTACGAACACCATTCTCTACTGAAAATTTCGTAGAGATTTGAAAAGTTTTTCCGGAAACAGATAGGTTTGATAGGGTATACTTAATCGCTCATCGTCACTCGCATACATTTACGTGGAATCAGAATCACAGTAGGTCCATTCATTCCTTGTTACTCCATTAAGGGTCGCGTGTACCGCGCAAACGCTTCCGCCGCGCCATTCTAATTTCCTCTTCAAAAATCGAATCACTCCTTTCGAAGGAATCTATCGATCTTCTATGGAAACACTGTGTGAATATTAAACTCTCCTTATGTCTTATTTGAAATATTCAACTGATTTCCTACTGTTTATTATGTAGGTAATAAATAAATAAATATAAATTGAAAAAGTAATTTATACTGTAGATTTGTGCAGCTATAAATACAGCAAGACTTCGATTATTCGATTAAATATGGAAACGTGAATAATAAGAACAGTTGGTTACAATTAGTCATAGTGCAAGATTAAATCTTAATAAATAGATTAAAATGATTAAATCTACAATAAATAGTGTCGTATACACAGAACGATTTAGGTAAAAGTTGTAGAAAGGAATTTTCATGAAGAATATTGATTTTGTCCATGACAAAATTCGGTAGGTAAAATTTTATTTAGGATAAATTCTATTTTAGGATAATAGGAAGATTATAAAAAAGGAGAATTAATATGATTAAAATGCTGTTTATTGTGATTCCCGCAGAGATTTCTAATTTTGCGGTAAAGATCAGCGGTGTACTGATACGGTTAATCATTTTTTCATGTCGAGCAGCGTTTCATACGTGAAAACAGCTCCGTAGCGTTTGTCCTGGGTCCAAGTTCGAGTGCAAAGCACTCTCTTACCGACAAGAATAGCACCCTCGCAGAGCATCGAGACAGGAACGATTATAAATAGATCGACCGGAGACGATATCACCCAATCGAACCTGCCCTTTGTCGCTTCACACATTACGGCTACCTTAGAAGCCCCCTCGCAAACACGGTTGCCCGATCAACACTGGAAGCCTAATCCAGGCTTTGGAGATATAATCTAGACACTCTATTTATTTAGGCGCGAACACTGTGTGTACAAGTAAAATCAATTTCCCAACTACAGTGAATCCTCTATAAACGCAACAAGGCCGTATACGATAAACGCAACAAAAATATCCCCTCCACTGTCTAATCTGATCTCTGCTCGGGTATATCGGTGCAAATCATTACTAATGCGACGCGGAGTCGCAGTCGCTTTGGCCTCACGCGGTCTCTATTTACACGCGCTGTCTTTCTCTACGTTCGGCTCGGCCTTTGGAGATAAAAAAATTATTTAAATAAAAAAGATTTTTAATATACCACGTTTTTAAGACGGATTAAAAAGCATAAAATAATTTTTCGTTCAGGTTTAGCGTTAAAAACAGAATTTAGTACGATTTTTATCTATTTTGGATCTACAAATGCTATTACCACAATGAAAATAGAATTTTATTTGGTACCACTTTCTTAAAATTTCTCTACAAAAATTGAAAATTGCATAAACATTCGCAGTCTAATTATCTCCAAAGATGTCTTTTAAAAAATTGATAAATAAATCAGTAAATAGCCCTAAACGTCATCAACAAGTGATTTATAAGAATGGTCCGCCAATTTCTTCCGAAGTTGTTATATTATTATATTATTCTAAAAATTTGTTGAATTATGAATGAAATTGCAGTCGCTTTTAGATTCGAAACGATTTAGAAAATTGCTGGTGAGTTAATAAAATATCGAAGGCTGTTGCCGAAATAAGATAAGGTCGGTTGCGAAAGTGATAATTAGTCTGCGGAACTTTATGCAAAATAAAAATCGTTTGCTACAAACTAGGACCAAGTAATAATTTCTTTTATTCTTCAATAATGTTCGGAAGCTGCAACTAGTAACTAATACATTGATGTTCTTAAATTTCTTTAATTTGTCCACTGTTTTAAATTGCAACTGCCCATTTTTGTCGTATATGCATAAAATCCGCAGTCTAGTGATAATTAGATTAGGCAATTAGATTAGATGCGGATCTATATGCATTTATGAAGAAATTGATTGGGTGAAATATAAAACAGTAAAAAATTTAAAAAATTCAAGAATGTTCTAATGTTGCATTTAATGTAACAAAGTCGTTAAGGGATGAAATCAATTTTTATTTTATCACTGCTGCCCACGATCAATGAAGCACATTTTTATTTTGCATAAAGATCCGCAGTCTAATGATAATATTTGAACTCCATTTTGGTAAGACCACAATTTCTGTGTGTCCACAAAATGGCAGTGGGATCCCCGCAGTTTGCCTAGGAGACAGTTTATCGTAATTTTCGAACGATCAGTATCCCGCGGATGGTGTCATGCACAGTTCATCGAATCTCTTCTGCATACGACCGGGTATTTCAAGTTTCAATCAAAGTCCACCTTTAGCATCAGACGGATCAACATTCGCATTCGCAACGGCGCCTATCAAAGATGCGTTTTACGTCTCCTTTCTTCGCTGCCCTACACGGCTGGATCGTCGTCGACGACCGATTGATGTAATTGCGTGACTGGCAGCTCGTCCAAAGCGACCGATCGGCCGTCAGGACCCCTTCGTCGCCGTTTATAACGTATGTGCATACGTGACCATGTAGGAGAACCATGGTACGGGGATCCCACCGGATATTCTCCCATACACGCTCCGTTTTCTTACTGCGCGCACGCTGTTACGCGTTGCGTGGCGTCTACAAGACGCTTGCGTACAATTTACAGAAAAATATTTTACAACATCCTGCTAGGTCCAAGCGTTAGGTGTACAAATTCATCCTCGGCCTTTTCACAGAAGAATTAATGTCTACTCAAAGTTCAAACTTCTTATCTCCATGTGTCTACACTTCTTTTCTATCGCTCAGGCAGGTAGTGATAGTGGTGATGGTTTAGAACATAGAAAGCAACCAGTACTAATTTGCATCTAATCAGTTGGCCTAGTGTTCCTCAAACACACAGTATACGTATTGAACATATTAAAATTGGTCATGTATCGAACGTATTAAAATTGGTCATGTATCGAATGTATTAAAATTGGTCATGTATCGAACGTATTAAAATTGGTCACATATTGAAAATATTATATTAAAATTGGTCACATATTGAACATATCTTAAAATTCATAATACTTTAAACATATCTTAAAATTGATCATACATTAAACATATCTTAAAATTGGTCACATATTGAATATATTCAAATTGATCATATATTGAACATATTAAAATTGGTCACATATTGAACATATTGATCATATATTGAACATATTAAATTTGATCATTTATTGAACATATTAGAATTGGTCACATGTCGAACATATTAAAATTGGTCATATATTGAACATATTACACTAGAATTGATCACGTATTGAACATATTAAGTTTGATCATATATTGAACATACATATATCGAAATTGGTCACATATTAAACATATTAAACTTGGTCAGATATTGGGCATATATTAAAATTGGTCACATATTGAACATATTAAAATTGGCACCTATTGAACATATTATATTAAAATTGATCATACATTGAACATATTATCTTAAAATTGATCATACATTGAACACATTGTATTAAAATTGGTCACGTATTGAATTTATTAAAATTGACCACATATTGAACATATTGGAATTGGTCATATATTGAACATATTAAAATTGATCACATATTGAACATATATTAAAATTGGTCACATATTGACTATGGCTGTTGCCAAAACATTCAAGGCAAGGTATGTTAACAAACAGAAGACAGTACCTCGTTGACCATAAGCTGAGCAACACGCACATATAATAAATTACTTTCATAAAAACCCTACAGATCATAGGCTATTAGAAAATGGAATATTTATTAGCCGCTATTACAAATCACGCGTGAGCGAATAAAATGGATTTTACTACTCATTACACTACGAATCTTCACGCGTTTATGGCATATTTTACCCAGAGTTAGCGCTATATAGTAAAGGTTTTATCGCCCTGCATGTGCAATGAATGCACTAAAAGTCCTAGTACTTACAGGAAACAATAATTACCCTAAAGTTATTTTTATGATTCTAATCATACCGTTACACACCTTCTTCAAGTTCTTCAAGCAAGCTAAAAGTGGCCATCGTGCAACTACTGCGACAAAAAGGGTGATGACTATAACATATGGCTTGAGATTATAAGCAGCATGCAC
Source organism: Lasioglossum marginatum (assembly GCA_028455795.1). Taxonomy (NCBI): domain Eukaryota; kingdom Metazoa; phylum Arthropoda; class Insecta; order Hymenoptera; family Halictidae; genus Lasioglossum; species Lasioglossum marginatum. The sequence continues at coordinate 9,368,542 of CM052250.1, read as the reverse complement.
CCATTATCTAGGCTAGATCATTCCAGTCACGTGTAAAGCTCTTAACCGCCTGTGAAGCTATTTGCAAGCACACACTTCACCTCTTACCATTATATTTTAATGAAATTTTCAGAATATGTATGATTGAGATACAGATCTACAAAACGTATTGTTTAAATTTTCAATATAGCTCCCCAGAAAAAAGTTGTGAACAACAACTTGTAATATTTTCTCTGCAATTCCGACGAATTGCAATTTTTTGAAAAATTTTTTTCACGTCTTGTAGTAAATTAATTTCTTCTACCTTCTCAAAAAGGTTGATATTTAAAAGGTTATCGTTATACAGCGGATCTTTATGCAAAATAAAAATGTTTTATGTGAATTACAACAAACTGGAATGAAATATAAATTTATTTCCTTTCTTAATATGTCGAATAAGCTGAGAATAGTGAAACAGTATTTTGAAATTCTTCTAATGTATTTATAAATGCATAAAATCTGCATATTATCAGCATTAACGCGTGCCCATCTAACGGTTCTGCTCGGTAAGCGGCACACGATCGTCACTACAAACCAATATGGCGGCGCCCTTATCTGTCGAAAACACTGAATAATGCTCAACTTTAAGCAAGCATAACTCCTGAACCATTGATCCTACAGGATCGAAACTTCGGTCTGCAGGGTCCCCGGGTACAAATCTACTGGATTACATACCAAATACATAATAATTTATAGAAGAAAGGCACAAATTTTGAGTCCGGTAAGATAAAGTTTACCCGTGTCCGAATATTATGGTTAACTGCATACTTCTCGCGGAGTGTGGATTCGCATAAACGTCAATCTGGCTGTTACCATTCTAAAACAACCGATACGGTGCCTCGAAGGCGACACAGTGGCCCTGATGCGGCCAGCTCGGTCAATAATTCACAATATACGGTTAATGATGACAACTAATTACATCGATGTGAACGTAACCTTGACAGGCTGTATGAAGAGTCCGTCGCGGAACGACGCGGCGGGGTTTTGTTGCTTCTCAGGATTGATAGCAACCGATTGTCGGTTAATGGCAGCGACTCGTCGCGATTGCTCGCAGCTTATTGACGCTAATGCCAAGTGTCAGCCCAAGATTAATCTTTCGAAGCGGCGGTCACATTCGCGCTATCAATCTTACTCGCGAGTACCGGCGAGAATGTGAAAGTATCATTCCGTTTCCTCCTCAAGCTTTTTCGTCCGTTCCGCGGACAACCTGCGGGAATTTTGAGTGACGTGTATTAAATACTAGATCACCGTATACGTTTCGATCCCCCGTAGAAGTGTGTCATGCCGGAATCATCGGTTTAACCGTGAGTCATCATGGGCGAGCCCTTTTAATTCTTTTAAACGTTTCCCGCAGGAGCGAAACGTTTACTTGCGGTCGCATATGATTATTTAATCGGAGCAAACGATGATTGCGCATTAATTCGCTGGGGTACTATCTCTCAGCAAATATATTTTTATCATTTCTGCAGAGATGGGTTTTCTGGGGTGTCGTCCTTATCTGGCCCTTGTGTCAATTTGGCACGTCTTTCTCAAACGTGGTGCACGATAAATGTGGAAAAGGTGTGTGCCTTTCATAATTATTTATTATCAGGTCGTTAAGTATGAAACCTGTCTTGAAATTTGTCTTTTATTTGTCAAGTTTCATACTTAACGAGCTGATATATGGTGGTAGAGATAGTGTCATACGTACAAGAATTTAGTTCCTCTGCTTAATGTAATTATTTAAACATTTAGTTACTTCTCTTTCCTTGTGTCCATTTTGTACATCTTTTTGGTACTTCATTGTATAAGTGTCCTTAATGAAGGAATTTGAAAATTCATTTATTTATATTTCCATTATGTTGATTTTGGACATTGTTTTATCACTTCCTTCAATATAATGATTTATCAGACAAGGAAAATGTCGTATCTGAATATACAAGATATTATTTTATGTCCTTAATGAATTTGAAAATTCAATTATTCATTTTTCCATTATGTTGATTTTGTACATTGTTTTATCACTTACTTTAATATAATGATTTATCAGACAAGGATAATTTCGTATCTGAATATACAAGAAATTAATTTATGTCCTTAAATGAAAGAATTTAAAAATTTAATTATTTATTTTTCCATTATGTTTATTTTGTACATTGCTTTATCACTTCCTTTAATATAATAATTTATTACACGATTTTCTAAAAATGTTCAAAAAATGCTGGAGTATAAAATTTCACGGAATTTAATGCGATTTTTGCTTATTTCGGATCTATAAAAGTCCCTACCACTGAAAATAAGATTTCATTTGTTCCCACTTTCTTGAAATTTGCCTCCAAAAATTAAAAATTGCATGAACATCCGCAGTCTAGTTATTAGACAAGGATAATGTCATACATGAATATACAAGAAATAAATTTATGTTCTTAATGATAAAATTTGAAATTCGAATTATTAATGAAATTATTATGAAGTTAGATTCACTGCTTAAAATAAAAGGATCTCCCAATGTCCGAGATTTGAAAGAGAACACCTGGGGAAAAAAAGGAAAGAAATTGGTACGTGCAGGTACCTCGTGGCTGTATTTTTGCATTCTCATCGTGCGCATTGATGTACAGCGATGGGCGTAAAAGAACTTCCGCACGGCTCGGGACTACACGATAAACGTCGCTGGCACGTGAAACGAAACTAAAACCTCTTTCTCTCGGGCGACGTCTTTTACTTCCTGCGTGACGTCGCCTGAGTTACGTAGATCCCTTTCGGATCTTCCTCGTAGTAATTGCATTTGACGTTTCGAGAAATGGACCACACGGTCTAATTGTTCTCTTTCGGTCCCTTTAATCCGCCCTACGAACGTCTCCATTTTAATCTCGTTTGCAACCTACCGAAGCCATTTGTTTGTTGTGGTCGACACTGCTTGTAGAAATTATATGTATAGTTTGTTCATTTCCTAACTTCTCTCTATAATTTAATTTTTATATTTTATACTTGGAATGATTTTTTGAACTAGATGCATCGATGATCATAGTAGTTGTTCATCATTAGACTGCGAATCCTTAGGCAAAATAAAAATAATAATCTATGTCAATTACAAAAAATAAAAGTAGTATATTTATTTCTTTTCTGAATAATGTTGATATATCCAAAATAACGTGACAACAATTTTTAACTCTTTTGATGTTTTTGCTCTTCTGCATTTCATCTATTCCCTTTTTGTTATAAAAGTAAAAAATCAATATATTTCAATCAATATATTTCAATCAACATATTTTATAAAACTAGAGTCTGGAGGTATACTTGAATAATTAATAGACTGCGGATATTTGTGCAAAATAAATGAGCAAAATTGTGAAAATATGTGTTAACCCTCAGCACTCCGAATTATTTTCACATTTGTTGCCAACAAACTTATTTTAAACAATTTTGTTTACTAATTACATTAAATATAGCTCTCAAACTTTATTGTAATTTATATTTGTGGAACCTATATTTGTTTTTAACTAAAAGATACATAGAAGAACCTGTTTTATTTACAATTTTCTTTCTCTGATGTCGAGTCACACTCGACAAAGAAGTGCAGCGGGTTAATAAGTCGAAAATAATAAATGAATGTCACTAAATTCCTGTAACGTTTCATCGCAAATCGCTCATTTTTGTAGAGCAAGAAAAAGACTTGCGAATGCATATATATACTTTCGGGAAAACGCGGGAATTTATTACACAACCCAATACATCTAAAATATTTTTAGATTTCTAATCTTTTACTTGAAAATTATATTTCTTTTATTTGAAAAGAATTATTATGAAACCCACCAGTACCAGTGAAATGGATTAAAATTTTTTATTTTAAAATTGTTAAAATTATGAAATAATCATGCATAGTAAATTGAATAAATTTTTTAATTAGATTATATATTGTAATATAACTAGTGAGAAGTCCACTTTCATTTCGTTATTTTCATAAAGTACGTATGCCAGTAATTTTTACTGCTCAGTATATTATCAATCTAAATGAAGACTCATCCATAATAAATTGAATAAATTTTTAATTAGACTATATATTGTAATAAAACTGGTGAAAAGTCCACTTTATTTTTGTTATTTTTATAAATTACATATAATATATTACATATATTACATATAATAACTAAAAAATATAAATAAAAGGAGAACCAAATACATATAAGAACCCGTTTTATTTACATTTTTCTTTCTCTGATGTCGAGTCACACTCAACAAAGGAGTGCAAAGGATTAATAAGTCGAAAATAATAAATGAATGCCACTAAATTCCTGTAACGTTTCATCGCTCATTTTTGCCAGAAATGCATGAAATCTGTCTGGCTGTGAACAATTGGAAATAGCACAAACTCCCGCAATAACAAGAAACAGTTACAAGATGCACGCAACACTGAAGCCACGCTAGAATCGAAGACAATGCACCTAATTCCCAGGACAGAGAGTGCCAACGCGACGGAAACAAAATGAAGGAGTCGATCGAGTAGTTAGAAACTGCATGAGCACGTCGAGCGGAGAGAAATCAATTTCCCGTATCCGATTTTTCTCGTTTTTGTTCGGACAACTGTCGGCTATTGTTCTCCTCTGAAATTTCATCGCGATCCATCGGACGCGGCTAAAAAACGTAGATATTTCTGCGATTTCGAAAGGGCATTCCAGGAGGCGGATTCGCGAGTACGGCAACAGGGAGTTGCCAGAAGAACAGCTATAATAACCCTTCGTTTTTCTCGATGACGCGTAATTGCCGCTTCAGCACGTGAAATAGGATCACTCGCGGATAAAACGGTCTGTCAAACCTGGGTACACGCGTGTCACCAGCGGACGCGACGTTTGAACTGGTTTGAGACGGTTGGAAAAACGGGAAATTATAGGAAACCACGAGCTACGAGGAAGCCATAAAAATCGTAATCGTGGGACGACGGTGCCAGATGCGCGCATCGGACCAAGTGGTAACTGCGGATGTTGAAAAAAGTCGCTCGAGCAGAATGAATTATTTATTGAGACACTTGAATACCGCGATACGCTTCCGATCACTGTGACCGTTCGATTCGCGATAAAATGCGAGGGAATTGTTTTCTTCCCATAAACCGTGTCTGGATCGAATTGCTCTTCTTGTTGCTACTGCCTCTGTGCGTTATCCTTTTAATATAAGATCTTCATACATTTTTAGAGATCTCGATTTGGCTACACCAAAATCTTCGTTTAAATTAACAATATACTGAGCAGGAAAAATGACTGCCATATGTAATTTATAAAAATAACAAAATTAAAGTGAAAGTTTCACCAGTTTAATTACGATATATAGTCTAATTAAAAATTTATTAAATTTACTACGGATGAGTCTTCATTTAAATTGACAATATACTGAGCAGTAAAAATTACTGGTATACATACTTTATAAAAATAACAAAATTAATGTGGACTTCTCAACAGTTATATTACAATATATAGTCTAATTAAAAAATGTATTCAATTTACTATGTATGAGTCTTCATTTAAATTGCCAATATACTGAGCAGGAAAAATTACTGGCATACATACTTTATAAAAATAACAAAAATGAAGTGGACTTTTCACCAGTTTAATTACAATATATATTCTAATTAAAAAATTTATTCAATTTACTATGGATGAGTCTTCATTTAAATTGATGATATACTGAGCAGTAAAAATGACTGGCATACATACTTTATAAAAATAACAAAATTAATGTGGACTTCTCACCAGTTATATTACAATATATAGTCTAATTAAAAAATGTATTCAATTTATTATGGATGAGTCTTCATTTAAATTGATGATATACTGAGCAGTAAAAATGACTGGAATACATACTTTATAAAAATACCAAAATTAATGTGGACTGCTCACCAGTTATATTACAATATATAGTCTAATTAAAAAATGTATTCAATTTACTATGGATGAGTCTTCAATTAAATTGATGATATACTGAGCAGTAAAAATTACTGGCATACATACTTTATAAAAATAACAAAATGAAAGCGGACTTCTCACCAGTTTTCTTACAATATATAATCTAATTAAAAAATTTACTATGGATGATTATTTTTCATAATTTTACGTATTTTAAAATAAAAAATTTGGAACCATTTCACTGGTACTGGTGGGTTTCATATTTCTTTTCAAGTAAAAGAAATATAATTTTCAAATAAAAGATTAGAAGTCTTAAAATATTTTGGATGTACAATGCTCGTGGATTAGATAGATGTTCCTATAAAATGTGCGATGAGCACAAAATAAAAGAAACATTTAATTGTTTTACTAAACGTAAAAATACATTGAAAACCGAAAATCATAAAGTCAGACCTGACATGAAACTGACCAGAAAACTGAAAAAATCTGATGGAGAAATTGCGAAAATTGTTGTATAAGTATTAACAACACAGCATTCAAGTGACGAAAGTGATATGAAGTGTTGGTATAATCAGCTCCAGATAGAATAATTAAATATATATTGACCTCCTAAATTGCCATTTAATTACACTCAATCTCTCCAGTGCTCGAATCGCAATTGGGTCGCAATCGAATTTAAACTCTTTCATCGAGATCTCTGCAGTGGGAAGAAATTCCCTGAAAGTTGCACGAGAGGCTCGAAAGAGAAACTGATGTATCGATCTTCTCGATCCCGTGAGGAAAACGTATTGCGAAGGCGTCACGGCGGAAGATCGATCTGGGATTAATGATGCATGCACGTATTCCTTCGGAGTTGTGCGAGAGTGCGTGGCGATGGGCCTTTAAAGCGATGCCTACTCGACTTCCTAGTCGATAGCTCGACAAACGATCTCCGTGTCACTATACAAGTAGTGATGGGTTTGTACGTCGCTCGAGAGTGATCAAGCCTGGACCCAAAATCATTGGAGACCTTGGTGTACAAACCAGGCAAATCTAGATTTTAAAAACTATTTAATCTCTACTTCAGACAATCAGCTATATATAATAGAACTTCAACAAGTAAGAGAAGTACAATTTGACTGAAAAATGGTTTCTACACGAAGATTTTCAATTGTAGGAGTTTAGTAGAAAAGAATCCGAACAGAAAGATTTTAGGTCAAACATTTAATAAATACATTTATATCATCTAAGAAACATTAAGTTAGGTTCCCAAGCCGAGAAGCTTTAAAGTAGTTAGATAAACCCTCTGTTTATTAATATAAATGTTAGAGTTTATACAATCTGGAGTTACATAGAAATTGATTTCCTTTTCCCAATAAGGTTGAATACGATATGACAGTTTGCTAATCATCTTCTGACATTTTTACATTTTATAATTAATTTATATGCACAGTTTATCACTGAAGTCTATTCAAAGTGTTAAGCTAATATATATATTTTATTGCACAAGTAGTTCCTACTTGTTGGCATTTATTTAAACATTAAAAATATCTTATATCTCTAGTCTATACGATTTGAAACAAAATATGTATTAAATCTTTAAAATTAATATTCAAGAGTTATGTATAGTTTGAAGAAGATAATATTTTGCAAACAGAATATTCGAAATGGTACGCAGCTGAGTTTCTTAATATTTAGAATATTTTATGTTTATCATACTCACAGCATTTGTTCAAGTGCATTCGAACGTCTCGAAAATCCATCACTACGTCGAAGACGTCTTACAAATGCGAACGTGCCAAATGTTTCACGCTTTCCCATGGGAACAAGAGTCTGTTAATGCCAGTGCAATTTCTCCTTCTGAATAATCAATTTGCATCGATGTTAATCCAATATAAATTAAAAGGTTTTCTTCGTATACACAAACGTCGAACCTTATAAATAAACGAACCTTATAAATAATAATATTTAACATGACTGCATCTGTCACTCTCTTTCGATAAGGTGAAATACATTTAATGTTTCCACACTAAATAATTATATATATTACCACGTTTTTATTAACTCGCTTTCTTGTCTGTCTGTTTGTCTGTTCGGTACAAATTTTGCAATTGATTTTAAACTAACTTCCCGATGAGCTAGAGACTTGAAACTTTAAACATAGCTCAGAACTGGATGACAATGCAATATTAACTCGCTTTCTTGTCTGTCTGTTCGTCTAAAAAGCAGAAAATAATTGTTTAAATAAAAAAAATTTTTAATATACCACGTTTTTGAGACGGACTAAAAAGTATAAAATAATTTTTCCTAGCCCCATATAGATTCCTAACTCCATACAGATAATCCTGAAAATTTGTGATTATGAATTTTGAAAAGCTATGAAAATACTTGTAAGATTTGAAACGAAAAACGTGGGGCGCAAGATAATAGTAAGGAGTGTAGAGAGTAGCTGCCGTTGAGAAAACTCACACAACAGTTCATATCATTTGCAGTGCAATAAAATTGTTAGTGACTTAGGTGAACTATGCAGAGATATGCATCAATTATCTATTGCATGCGCCCCACGGTTTTCGTTTTAAATCTTACAAGTATTTCCATAGCTATTAATAATGCACAATCACAAATTTTCAGGACTATCTGTATGGGGCTAGGAAAAATTATTTTATACTTTTTAGTCCGTCTTATTAAAATTGATTTCGCAGTATACTCGCGTTAAGCGAGATTTTGATAGGGATCGTGACACGGATCTGCAATTTAAAGATACAACATCAGGGTTAATCTGAATCTCCCGGTCCCTTTATCTCATCTCGCGTCAATCACTCTCCATTTACTTTATAATTTAATTATAAGCCGAAAAACGGCCGAGATTAAGAGCCACGGAAGCCACTCAATTATCGAGGGCACCCGGTACGTGGTCAAGGGTCCATTCAAACGAAGCGACCGAGATATGACGTCTCTGTTTCGATTGGCGAAGGACGACACGGTATAATTGCGTGTTTCCGTTTCAGAACACTGGGGATACCACAGGCAGGGATCGTGTCAGGCTGGATTGGGCGCCGCCATGTCCAAGGTAAGGTTCAAAATCAAATGCTAACCCCAAATTTTTCTTAAAAATAAATAACACTCTATTGTCGGAAGATTTAGCTTGATGATGAATGTGTACCGAGAACGTCGAATATGACATTTTTATAGTAACATAAAGAATCGTTAAAAGAAATATAGAAGTGTCAACAATTAAATTATGTTAAAACGGACTATGAGCCATCCGATAGAGCATCAAGAAAAAACATATCTTGGAAAATTTTAATCCTGCATTTTGCCATATTCAAAAATTCTGAAAAATATCGATCGGGTGTTCAATAACCCGATACATACACTGCGATTAACCTGTTGCCGAATTTTGACGAGCCAGACTCATGATGAAGATCCTTAACAAAGTTTAACAAATATGAATGTTACGCATTTCATTTTGGATGAAATACAATTTGATTCGTTTGTAATCAATATTTAAGCATTAAAATCAATGTAGTCGTACAAAAAATGTACACTTTCTTTTCTTTCTACGACATTTTTGTGCTAAAAGACGTTTCAATCACTGTAACTGTAAAGAAAATGATACGGCAAGGGGTTGATTCGGATTTTCAAGATCGTAGACGCAAAAAATCAAGTCCGAAAAGAATCAGGAAAGTGCAGACTTTGCATTGGGGATTAAGAGAGGCGTCATTTATATTTCTACAATATTAGTGCATTGTTCATGAATTTTTTCAAATTTTTTCGCGAGGCGCGCCGTGGCAAAGGAAGACTAATGTCAAATTACAATCAGCATTGTGGAGCCACGCGCGTGCAATTGAAATTTCAAAATGACATAAACTATGGGACCAAAATCGTGGATACACTTTCCAAGAGCGTCCAGCGAGAACAAACGAATAGTCGCAACATAACGATGGTGGGACGCGAGATTAAAATTCAGGCTTGAACTATTGAAGTCAACGAGAGAGGCCAAATACGAGCTTTCGAGTTGGTACGGTCTAACTGTGTTTATACACCCGGGGGATATAAATACGATAACCCCACGTGTCCTGGCGGGTGCCGGGTTCTGAAGAGTTAAGAGGCGATACGAGGGGTCGGCGAGAGCCGAATATGGCCAGGAATGTGAATTCCTACCTTACGCACCTCCGACACCGGGCATTCGTATTCGTGGTGCATGGCGAGGAGGCATAGAGGCAATCGGCGGGCCCTCGTATACGATTGTCTTGTCGAAAGCTCGATTTTCTGACCATCGCGTCGGCGAATCCTGAGGGCACTCTGGTTCTCTCTTTCCCCGGGAGACAGGGAAGAAGGGGATGAGAAGCGTCGTACAGAAACCGTAGGCGTCGGCCACCTTTTTTACTCGATTTTCACCCGAGATGCATCTCGACCTGCGCACACCTAAAGGCCGTAGGACGTTTGTTGCACCTGCACGATCTACCGTTTGATACCTTCTTCGCCGGCGCTCTCTCGCCTTCGCCTCCACGAGACAACGCGATAAGTATCAGAGGCAATAGGTACAAATTCGAAATTGGTATGTTAGGGTTTTATTCCCGCGAAGACAAAGAAAGGGTCCTGTACGTGAAACGTATGAGGAATGGGTTTCGGGGACCTGGAACCGACACGGATCTTCCTGTTAGGACGAGTCAATTTTATGGCCGGGGACATGCTAGGCTTGCGAATGGGTTGTCTTTGGGGATAGCTGGAAGTAGCGATGGGATCTGAAACACTTCGAATCGCTCCGATTCAATATTTACGACAAAAAATTCGAATCACTTGCAACCAGTGATATATATATAACAGTTATTCTAAAATATTCTACGATAAAAATCATTGATAAAAAGTCGATAATTATTGAAATTTAAGATAATCTGCATAAAATATAAAGAAAAAAATTCGAAGAACAAAATGATTAAAAAATATCGACTTTATACTGTTTGGTTACAAATAACAGTTATTAGTGACCAAAAAATTGGATCCTCCTCGATAACTGATACCGATGAAGAAAAACTGTTTCGATTGCTAAAAGCAGTTATCGATGAGAGAAGTTCATTTCGATCACTCATAACAGTTATCAATGAGAGAAATTTATTTCGATCGCTCATATCAGTTATCGATGATCGAATTTCTTTTCAATTGTTTATAATAATTATTGATGAAAAAATTCATTTCGGTTGATTATTTAATTATTGAGTTGTCTACTCTTCTTCGGATGGAGCAAGCCTGTGAAATTCATTGAGAAGGTTTTGTCCAACAAGACGAATCAACAGATCATAAGAACAACAGAAAATCTGTTTGTTTGTCACATTTGAAAGTTGTACTATTTAATAATAACTATTACAAATTTCCTTCATCAATAACTTTTATGAGCGATCGAAATGAACTTCTCTCATTGATAACTGTTATGAGCGATTGAAACAAATTTATCTCATCGAATAACTGTTACGAGTGATCGAAATAAATTTCTCTTATCGATAACTGTTATGAGCGATCGAAATAAATTTCTCTCATTGATAACTGTTATAAGTGATCGAAATGAATTTGTTTCACCGAATTTATTAATTCTCTTCACAAAGCTAGTGAGTAGTTCTTTCAACAATGTAAATTACAATTTCAAAGATTTTTGGTTATGTATTCCTGAATTTCAAAATTTTCACAGACGCAATTTTAGTAACCCCTGAAGATGATCTAAACAAAGATCGAAACGTCGGAATTACTCTGTTTGTTTGCAAAATTGCTTTGCAAATCTAGTAATTGATCGAACCTTGCGCTGAAAGCATTAATATTTCTGTATTAACAACAAATACGATCGATATGAGGATACTATTCTCAACGATAACATTTACCAACAAGAGAAAAAAATTTCGGTTACTTATAATAATCCTTATTTCTAATTAATACGATTTTAGTCGATGAAATACTTGTTATTCCACGACCTTTTTCTTTTCGGTTATAATAGTTATGGTCCCTGTTTGCAACATAATTCGAAGCTTAGAACTCTTGTAACTCTTGGACGTCTTGAAAGTCTTCATTGTCTTGAAAATCTTGAAAGCCTTAAAACTTTGGAAGGTTTGTAAGACTTGAAACTCTTGAAATGTTACATCTATCACGAAACAATGATTACGCCATATCAGCATTGGGATGTATGAACGTATCAATATTATAAAAAGTATAACATTTATTAAGATTATCAAGACTTTTAAAATTTTCAAGAATTCAAGACTTTCAAGAGTTTTAAGAATTTCTGATTCCGAATAAGTCGGAAAATCGAATTGATTCGAAACTCTATGGTGATTGATTTGTTCGAAAACTTGCAAGACGGAGTATTGTATGCCCATCACTAGCTAAAAGTGTGTGTTCCACCCGTGGCAAATAGTACTCGATCACGTTTAAAAATCACGTCATTTTCTGAAAATTGTTCTGATAAGACTCGTGCAAAATTCGTGAATACATGGCTAAGTCTTTTTACGGTGTACCAGAAAGATATCAAGCAATATTACAATAATAATTACATGGCAGATCCTGATATAAATGTCTCCTTTGATAACAACAAAGCAGTTAAGAAAATTGCTATTGGTAAAACAGTGAAATTCTGTCTTGGAACTTTTCTGTCCAATCCTGTAATGAAATTTTAATTAATGCAGTTTCGCAGACCTGTGTCAACCACAGTTTTCTTCCGGTATAAGACGAAGCGTTTAACTCTCCATAAATGCTTTTCAAAATTGATTTCTATATAATAAATGAATATGAAAAAATTGAGGAATGTATTCTCCAAAAATCAACTAATCTATTAAAGTACAGAAATGCAATATAAACATAATAGAATTTATTGAGAAGCATTATTCATCTCCTGAAAATTGTAATTGAACTTCTGTGTGTAAATTAATTGAAAATTGTAATTGAACTTCTGATATTGTCTTATAATTAAGAGAAATATCTTTGTAGTGTGTAAATTAATTGAATTTTTAATTAAAAGATATCAGAATAATAATATTAGAACTGTAATTCTAGAACTGTTAGAACGTAATTATAATAGCAATATTATAATAATATTCTTCTTATAATTAAAAGAAATATGTTTGTAGAGTTTACCATAATTGAATTGAATGGGAAATCGCTCAACTTTAAACGCGTGTAACTTTTGAACGAGCGTACTCCGCGCTTTGAAACTTGCATTTTTGGAGATTTCTCGTCGAAATCTACAGGATTGCATAAAAAAAGTCCAAAATTATTGGTTTCAGAAGGAAAAGTATAGCCACAGTTTGTACCAACTAGGGAGGGCCACCGCGCAAACTTTAATTCGCGGCGAGATCCGCGTTATCGCACAGCGGGACAGGTTCGATTGCCGGCAAAGAAATAGTGGGACAATTCCGCGGCCACTCAGCCGACTATCTTGCCATGGATGTATAATTCAGAATTGTCCGGCTATATGGCAGATGTTTAATGCATGCTCCGGACCGTGGCCGGTTTCTAGCGTTCGCGATCGGCATTCAATGTTAATACCCCACCCGCAACACCGAAACGGTCAATCGTGACTTCGGTCCACGGCTCACGAGTCCGTGAAACGACGCGGTCGCAATGATTTTAGGCAAATTCGATTCTTGCTCGCGCCCCGACTTCGATTTTCGACCGTGCTCGTCTTTATCCGCCGTTTTCGGAGTCGCCGCGTTGTCCCAGGACACGACACAGCCACGAATCGCTCGCGAATTTTAATCGCTTGCTTAACCGCACATGGGAACGTGCGCAATTTTTTTTATCCGCCAGGCTCGCGTGTTATGAGAGCGTAACGGGGAAAACTGTCCTGCATTGTTTCCTCTTTAACCATTTTCTTGCGTATTTTTGTGACGGAATTAAAAGTAACATTTGTTGTGGTTGGAGCATTCTTTTCTTGCGTTATTCTTTGAAAAAAAATTTGAATTGTTTCGCTCTATCACTTCGCTATATTGAGCAATCGAAACAGTTTTTTTCACTAATAACTGTTATTTGTAACCAAACAATACAAAGTCGATATTTTTTAATCATTTTGTTCTTTGAATTTTTCTTTATATTTTGTGTAGATTATCTTAAATTTCAATAATTATCGACTTTTTATCAATGATTTTTATCGTAGAATATTTTGGAATAACTGTTATTTTTGGTCCCTGGTTCTAAACATTTATCAATTATACAGGATGCATCTGATAACTGGAATGGACTAGAACCTTGTACCTTTCGCAGGTAAAAAAATTGTAGAGGAAAATTTTGCATTGTTTAACGAGCTGTATCGTAAAGTACTGCAAGTATCTATTACATGCAATTGCACTTGTTTTCTTAAATGTAACTTTACCCTTTTATTTATAATAATCAATTCCTTGCGCCATTCTCAACAAAAGAGTGTTAAGATATTTCAAAAGAATGTAAGATATTTCAAATTTTCTGCAAAATCAAATTGAATAAAGTCGAATAAATTTTGAAATTAATCAAATTGAACAAACATTGAAATAAATAAATAAATCAAAAATTTGATATACAAGTTTGCGATTTTATTTCACACAAGAAATACAAACATCTTGATTTGTTACGGGTTTTGAAATGAATATGAACAGCCTTAATATTAATCGTTTGAACTAGTGGAATAATAAATTGCCGATACCTGAAGTTAGGTTTTCTCTAGTTACTTATCGCGAAATATCTTCCAGTTTCTGTGTTTTTTTTCCGTGGAACAGATCGAGACAGTCTGTTCACCGATTGAATTACTAGAGGATTCCCCTCGTGCACTAAATCTCGAGGTCAGTGATTTAGGAGGCTCCCCGACGCCATTGAGTATGCAATCGACCATCGATCTTCGTGTTAAACCGCCGCTCTCGGGATCTACCTCTGTTGTGCCTGGTACTGCGCGTTATCCTTCGATCTACAAAGGATCTAGTCAAGATCGATTGATATCCGACCGATACCGATCTATACAACTCGAGCAAGCATCGATCCTCGATCGGCGGAAGCGTGTGTAGCGTATAGTTCGGGCCGAAAATAACTCTGGGGAGGTCCTCTCGTGAAATCTTAATGCTCGAACAGAATTCCAGTTTCGCGACGCCGTTTTAGATCGAGGCCGATAGAGATTTATCTGTCATCGGAGCTTGATCCTTGATCGTTTCTCATCGAGAAAACTGTGGAAAACAACAGCGATTCGTAATTCGTATGATTATTGCGCCAACCTAGATCATCGAGTCTATTATTGAAAATAAAATGGTCGAAAACGATCTCAAAACGTAGCTCTCATGGAAAAATTAAGTATTTTTAAAATAAAAAATTAAACAATTTCTGATTTTTATTTGGTCACTCCATTCTTTGAACGTTGCACAAGACTAACATTTAGGGAGGTAAATAATGATGTTTGTTACCAAAAAATTAGAAAAATTAGAAAAATCTCTACATATAATAAAATCGTGTCTGTCTGTTTGTGACGACATCAACTGAGAACGGCTGAACGTAGAAAGCTGGCGTTTGAGCCATTAGACGTGGCGTTTCTTCGGGAAGGTTTAGGAGAAAACCGCATTCGAAAAAGTCCATTCGTTCAAAAGTTGTGACGTCATTAGTGACCCAAGACGACTTTTTCGCCCTCTTTTGGGCACATTTCTACTTATAACTTTTGACTGGTAGCACCTATGTTCAATTTGAGGTACTCATTGGATTCAGCTCGCCGAGTTCTTTCAAATGGCCACTGAGCCGATTCTGTAGATTGCATAGTTTAGGAGTTATACACACACAAGTGTGCGTTTAAACTTTTTGGTTTACCGATTTTTTAAACAGCTTTTCAACGGTAGGTTTTAGGAAAAATCTGAAAGCACACCTTGGCGATTCGAAATTTGATTCTTTACAACTTTCATATTCGACATTTTTTTTCCGACGCGATCTAAGGGGTCATGCAAAAAAAGGTATAAACTCGAAAATGTTGATAGTTTTGCTTTAAGGTATTTTCGACCGTAACTTTCGAACCGTTTGCCGGAAATAAGTTTTGGGCAAACAGGCTTACTTAGCGTGCGAAAGTCTATAAAATGAGTCCAACTACAGGTTGATAGACTCAGTTTTACAGAAGTTATAAGAAGATATATGGTCAAATTCAACCAGGATTTGTTATTGCACATGGACAAAGTCGCGGATACAGCTAGTATTGCATAAAAATCATTCTTTTAATTCGTGTGTCATCCTTCTTCCGAGATGAATATTATATTTAAGTACAACATTAAAATATTAGGCTTCGTAATATCACCGAAAAATTTATATCTTTCTAATTGAATTTTACAATTGCGGAGTGTATAATTTCATTTCTTTGTTATTAATAGACAGCGGGTCTCGATGCAAAATAAAAATTTCTTTCTTTAATCATTGAAATAAGTTACGAGCAATATATCGACATCTTTAATTTCTTTTGAAGTGCCTTTTTCAACGAATGCACGATACTTAAAATGTAATTGAACGAAAACATTAAATGAAAGCTATTCCTGAGCAACTAAAAACCTTTTTAGTGCGGGAGAGCCCTGTAAATCATCGAGTTCAAGATCTCTTAACTCCAAAATTTTAGGATTTTTGACCTCGAAAGGATCTCCGCCTAAATGCTTCCGTTAGATTTAGCTAAAACAGAGGTAAAACTACCCTCTTACATTCCGAGGCACTTAAAGTCGCCCCTGGGTCACTTACACAACAATACGAGTCAAAATACAGCAGCGGCCACTTCATTTTCGCGGTATCATGCTTGAAAGGGACTCCTGCTTTTGTAATTCAGAAAAACTACTTCCTCCTGAACGGTACTTTCGATTTCCTCTTACGACGCCAGCAGCTGGCTGCTTGTCTGTCAACAGGAACCGTTTCTTGCTCGTGTAATCTCTGTTGAGCTGCCTTCGGTATGCACTTCATCGGTGAGTGCTCTCACTCGGGTGATATGGTTTCGAATATGTGCAAGGTAGTTAAAGTGTCCGACGAGTCGCAGCTAACGTTGAAACGCGATTGAAAGATGTTAGATTGGAAGATTGAAAGATTAAAAGATGTTAGATCAATTGTAGAAACAGGTTCCTGTCTATTGAAAATTATTTTTTAACACGCTGATTGCCGATTGAACTCGGGAACCGCAAACGTTAGATAAAATTAAAGCAACTTATTTAACTCTGCGTCTAATTTCGCAACCCCCAGGCAACATCAATTTCATTTTATTTCTAATAATTTTATATTAGAATATCATATTTCTATATTTATTATTTATTAATATTATTATATTAGTATATTAGTATTATATCTATATTTATTATTTATTAATATTATTATATTAGTATTATTTCTATATTTATTATTTATTAATATTATTATAT
>CM052250.1:9301837-9351206 GCA_028455795.1 Lasioglossum marginatum | reverse complement strand
CCTTAAGGGTGTGGATACATCTCGAGCGAGAGTGTAGTGGCACACTCACACAGCGCTAGATACATATAAGTGTCCCCTAAACGATCAATAATATTGTCAATATTCGCTTCAATATTGACGCTCTATATTGAAGCGCGCATCAATATGCTTCAATATAAAACGCATTAATATTCTCACAAATACTCACTCTGGCAAAAATATTCGTGCTGCATGGTCGGAGCTGTTTTAGTAACTGATATTGAAGGAAATATTGACAATAAACCTCCTAGACGTTCAAACGGTTCTTCAATATTGACAGAATATATAATTTTCTATCAAAATCCGTCAATATTGACGGATAAATATTTCTTCCCCTATCGTCCTCTAGACGATAGTCCCCTAGACGATCAATATTTCCATCAATATGCTCCTCCGTCAATATTATATATATAGAATATTGACAATATTATTGATCGTTTAGGGGACATAATACACGAGGATTGCAAGGATCCGAGAGTCCCCAAATCACGTCTCGCTAATGCAAAGTTGGGGCTTCTCCGTCACAATCGCTAGATAAAAGATCAATCTAGGGGGATGTATCCCGAGGTAGCGATTTTGTGTTTTTTGGAGACGTGATTTGGGGACTCCCAGTTCTTGCAATCCTTGTGTACGAATACTAGGTCATTCCGAAAATTCGTAGCCTAACAATGAAATGACATGAAATAGCGGAGCCGCGAGAAGCAATATGGCGGCGTGACAGTGCTGCCGCCTATCGTGGCTGTCGAGTGATACATTTTCATCAAACTACGACAGCCACATGCTGCCGAATAATGCAAATTACGTCATGTAAATGAAAAAATAGGACTTTTGAGGGCGATAGCACCCTAGATCGATCTTTTATCTAGCGTTTTTGACTGCTGAAACCCCCCATTTTTGTATTATCGAAGAATGAGAACGCGAATCCCGCACGCTTGCAATCCTGGAAAAAGGGGTCTACTCCCTTACCAGAACAATTCTGAAAGCGTCGTTAAAACAGAAATGTGTCTCCGCGGCAACTTTTACAAGGCCGGAGGATTGGTTCAATCACCGACTATCAATTTCAGGCCCGAGGCTGTGTACTTTCCGGGCACTGTAATTTCGCATACACGCCAGAAGTATCGTTATTAAACAATTTCGAAGATCCGGGGTTCCGTTGCTGCATCTGAACAAGGACCTGCAGCACTTCGAACCACCAATCATCTCGAGGTGGACGGTAACTCTCCCATCTTCTCCATCAGGCTCTCCCGCGTTTCCGTGCATCTCGTTCCTTGTTCGATCCGCGGAATTCCCCGGGTTGCATTCTATTCTATGCAGCGCGTGGGCGTCGGACTGCATCGGTGCGTAGGTGCACCGGCGAGAGAGAACGCGCCGACATTGTCCCGCGATTAACACTTTGATCCCGGTGATATTTAAGCGAGGCCTTGAGTGGTGGCGACCCCTCTGTCAGGGGTCAACACAGCTGCCAGCAACAGGGGTCGCGAACGGCCGATTCTGTACGAGATACTGGGACTAACTAGAGATTTGCACACAGGTCTAGTGTTTCAGTGATATTTTTACCAACGACCACGTGCTGTTGAACTCCCAGAGAATCCTCGAGATTCAATCCAGGACATAGTCACGTCCTGGCCGCGTGTTCTCATTTTTTCAATCCTCCGAGTTGCTTTCAACCTGCTCTTACTTGTGTGGCTACGCGAGACGCGATGCCCGTTCACGTGCATGTGATTAAGAGGCTGCAATCTTGCAAGTCTCAATCTTCGTTAAGTATGTTGCATCAAATTAATTTATTGTAATTATGTGAGGAAAAATCGTAGAACGCTCTACCTAGGCTCATTTTGTAGGATAAAGCCTCTACTTTCATCATCCTAAATCGTACCTTCCGCAAAAATATTTTTATCTCAGAATGAGAGCAAAACAACCAGGTATGTTTCATCAAATTAATGAGAAGTCGAGCAAAGACAGGTCTTCATGGAGCACATTAAGATTTTATAACTTTGCAAAGAAAAATCGTCGGACGATCTACCTAGGCTCATTTTGTAGAATGAAATCTCTAGTTTCATTATCCTACATCGTACCTTCCTGAAAATATTTTTGCCTTCGACCAAGGGTGAAAAGCAAGGCATATTGCACCAAATGGCCTGAACACAATATTTTTTTATTTCATTATCGAGCGAGGTACCTCGAAATTCTAATTGTATTTCTGGCCGGGATTTTCGTGGCCCGATCTCATTCATATTACATGGTATTATCGTGCGTCGTGTCTCGAATGGCTTCGGCTTCTTACGACCATTCGCGTAGAACCGTTGATTAATATGTACGCGGGACATAATCTTTACTACTGTTGCATCGCCGTTAGATAAGGCTGTGGGAGTCTTACCGTTACACCGTGTAAAACATAAAGGCATCGCGTGCTAGCCAGCCGGCTTTACAAGCTTTCAACCTCGGTAAATACTCTGCTAACGAGGCCCGCCTCCGTCGCCAGCCTCTCGATGGAATATTAAGTTTCAATAAACGACAGTAACTATTTAATGACGCACGCGACCTAACGCGGGATAATTATCGCGTTGATCGATGGGCTGACTTTAACGAAGCCGGCTGAAAAACACGTGAGCGGTGAATGAAATTGTACAGTGCCTCTTTGAAATTCACTATGAAATTTTTAAACAGTTCTGTAGGTGATTTCTATATATTTTTACTTACATTATCGTATTTTAATGCTGCTTTCAAAGTAATATTTGTGGGCTAATCAATCATAATGTATTTATGGTACGGCGTGGTAAAAGAAATTATTTTGGTTATTATTAGATCCTGAATTTCATGCATTTAGGCAAAGGAGTCTTGTCAATAAATTATTTTTTATTTTCTGCCAAATGTTGCCACATATCCTCTGTACAATGAACTTGAAATAATTTTTAATTATTAAAATTGTAATCCATTTGATCTATTTGTAGATGAAATATAATTTAATTAATATTTATTCCATCATTTTCGACCTCATTTGACTTATTTAAATTATTGAATGCAGCAATACATTTTCGTCTTCTGTATTTTACAATTGCCTTAGAAAATTTTATATTTTGCATGAATGTTTGAAAAGAATCTTGAAGGTAATGCAAGGAGAAGGTCTATTTTAAATTTTTGTTAAATAATGAGAACAAGATTTCGTCTTCTGTATTTTAAAATTGTCTTAGAAAATCTTATATTTTGCATGAACGTTTAAAAAGAATCTTGATGGTAATGCAAGGGGAAGGACTGTTTTAAATTTTTGTTAAATAATGAGAACAAGATTTCATCTCTTCTGTATTTTACAATTGCCTTAGAAAATTTTGTATTTTCCATTAACATTTAAGGAGAATCTTTAAGGTAATGCAAGAATGCACTGTTTTAGATATTTTTTAAATGCACTGTTAAATGTAATTCACCGCTTTAGATATTTTTTAAATACACTGTTAAATGTAATGCACTGTTTTAGATATTTTTTAAATTCACTATTTTAGATATTTTTTAAATTCACTATTTTAGATATTTTTTAAATGCACTGTTAAATGCAATGCACTATTTTAGATATTTTTTAAATGCACTGTTAAATCTAACGCACTGTTTTAGATATTTTTTCAATAATAGGAACAAGATTTTGCACAAAGATCGACAGTCTAACTAACCTATATCGCTAGAATTAAATAGAACAACATGAAATAGCGGTAAATCGTTCACGATGGTGACTTCTAGATAACCATATGCGCAGCGAATGCATAAAAATCGCAGTCTATTTATAATGCAATGCATGAAACCAACGAACTCGATATGGCATGCCGATTTTTCGTGGCCGCAGGCGTCTCACCAAGGAAACGGACCCACCCACGAAAGTTTTTCTATAATTCGCTAGATAATGACGAAGATAAGGGACGGCTCGCGCGCAAACCAGAGATACGATAAATCAGTGGTCAGCATGTATGCTGCGACTGCACATTTATTCGCTCGCGTGTGCATCGTACACTGCTCCACGCATGTTCAATTTTGCGGAGGCCTCCGCGATAAAAGTTTGCTACGATCTTGACGAGTTTGCTGAAAAATCGACAACCGAAATCTGAACTGCGCGATCTATAAGATTTTAATCTTATAAATTTTACTGACTCTGCCATAAATACCTTTACAGCATTATCAGAGCTGCATATTGTTTTCAACATCAGAAATTGACTCGTTCTTCATTTTTAATTTCAGGAAGATTGTATAAATTAAATCGAAAATGATTTTATTTTTATTATTACAAATAAATTAATTTACTCGATGGATCTAAGCCATTGTAATACAATTATGAAGATATAGTTGCACAGTTATTTTTTCAATTCAATACAATCCTCAAATTTTATTTTAAAAACTTCAATCAATCAGGTTCCACCGGTGCTGTTATCATATAATATAATATGTATGTAACATAATTTCATAAATAACATTAATATAAATTTTAAATTAATACGTAACTTATATTACAATGCATAATATAAATTATTAAAATTAATCGTGTAAAATTTGTCGTTTTACTAGTACACAACATATCCCAATGGATCAGTGCCAGCCAAATTAATTAAACCTTCTATTACGATGATAAATAAACAGATTACAAACAAAACAAAAACTAAAAATCTTCATTCTTGTAGCTTCTGTCAATGCATACATATAATTAAGTAAATCAAATAATGAAAAACTGCTGCAGTGAAAAGACGAACTGAACATTAAATGTTTATATGTTATTTCTTCCAGTAGCAACAATCACTATATTTCTGGTATTTAAAGAATTCAAAACACAATTAATTAATCCTCCCATTACGATGACGATTAAACAGCTGAAAAACAAAACAAAAATTAAAAATCATCATTGTTGTATTTCCTGTCAACGCATACATATAATTAAGCAAATGAAACAATGAAAAACGATTAGAACTGCAGCAACAATAACTCTATTTTTCGTGGCATTTAAAGAATCCGAAATACACGTTCCTATAAAAAGAATAATCCCAGATAGCACACAGACATCTCAAAGACAGCTGTAAGACGCCTCACGCAAGACATTCGGACTTCCACTTTTATTGAAATAACAAATTCCAATTGCTGACGTGTCAAGAAAGTTGCACAAGAGATCCCAGATAGTACCCGACGTCTCATAGATGTCTGTTTTAGGTCGTTTTTTGGTCTGAACGTCTTACATCCCAAAAAGATGTCTTTAAAACATCTTAAAGACGTGAAGACGTCTTGATTTGATGACTTGAAGATTCATGATTTGATGACTTGAAGATTCACGATTTGAAGACGTCGTTTTTACGTCTGAAATAAGACGTCTCTAAGACGTCTTTCAGACGTAGTTTAGGCGTCTTTTTAGACGCCATCTCCTTTAGACGACATCTTTAAGATGTCTTAAAGACATCTTTTTGGGACGTAAGACGTTCAGACCTAAAGATGACCTAAAACAGACGTTTATGAGACGTCGGGTGCTATCTGGGATCTCTTGTGCAACTTTCTTGACACGTCGGCAATTGGAGTTTGTTATTTCAATAAAAGTGGAGCGCGCGTTACGCAAAGCCAGCGGCGTTATTTAAAGGTTTATGCGAGGAATACCGCGAATTAGAACAATCAAAAACTAATAAATTTGAAGCGTGTACCGCGGATCAACTTGAGAAACGTGTCGTAACATCGCGGCTCGTGATAAAACAACGCACTTGGATCGAACACACGGTCTTCGATGCTTGATGCTGTGCAGTACTTAATCGGTGCATGAGCCACTCGACTGCCACTCGAAATCATCGACATACCTATCGCGGTGGAACCTTCCTATCGGTTGTTCCCATGCATGGAACATGAAACTTTCACGTTGGCTTTACCCGTCCGACGCGTGCAGGCCTATACTACTTACGACGGTCTAGCGTAAACGCATGTGAAAAATGTTAAACGGGAAATAAATGATTGCTGGATCACAGATTGTGGGATGCCTGAGGAATGTCTGCGGTTATGGCGGACGTAAATGACTGGAACACGATGCGCGAGAAATTTTAACTGGAATCAGTGGAATTCTTACTTTGTTTTTACTTCCCGAGATTCCTTGCTGGAAGAAATCATATCTTCCATTCTGGATCTTGGGAAATAGCCAATTCACACTAAATATGGCAGCGAGGTTAGCATAATTCTTATCAAATATTTTGTTACATGATCGTCGAAATTGTACGAGTGATTTCATAGAACGTATTTTTCAAATTAACATATTTTTGTCGTTTCTGAAGACAGTTGAATTGTGTTATTTTATCTTGTTTTCGTAGTTTAGTAGACTACGGATTTTTATGCAAAATAAAAATTGTCTGCATCGATTGCAAAAAATAAAGTAGAAACCGAATTGAATGTTATTTCTTCTCTTAATGCTTTTAATAGAGGAAAAATCATATATTGGCATCCTTAATTTCTAAAATTTTTCAACAATCGTGAATTTCATCTCCTCAATTTTGCTATAAATGCATAAATATTAGGGCTATTACCTTCTCTCGAAGGTCGAAGGTTTCGAAACTTCGATTTCAGAAACTACGAAGGTGATGAGAATCGAAGTTTCGAGTTTCGAACCTCCGTAGTATTGTAAATTATTAGAAGATTGAAAAAAACGGAGTTTCTTTTTTTTAATCTAATTTTTATGTTAATATTTTTATCTATCAAAACTCGTGACATTGAAATTTCGGGCACTTCGAAGTTCCCTTCGTTCCTTCGAATCCTTCGAAAAGGACAGTAACAGCTCTAATAAAGATCCACAGTCTAGTTATTATGTATATATATATATCTTCAATTGTTATATATTAGTTTATGCAAAATAAAGGAAGCTGGAATTTGAAAATTCTATTTAACTTTCGAACATGAGTATATTTATTTGCATCGCTCTCATAAAAATGTTTAAATAAGTTGTTCTAATTCTGCGTGACTTTGACTGCCGTGGCAGACAATGTATTAATTATTCAAGACTCAAATTTGCTTTTACCATAATCTAAACAATTTAATTCGTCCTGAATTACTAGTGCTAAGTATCAGGGATAGTCAAATAAATTTCCCTGATAAAGACGGTTAACTAAAGTGCTTTACGACGTTAGTTATTTGTCACCGACTAATTCTCTTAATGGCACACCTTTCTACTTGTTTCAGAATGGTGAGAGACTGTTCATCGGAGCGCCAGGGAGTTGGTACTGGCAAGGTAAGATTCTTTCCCCATCCACAGTCTTTGTTTAATCTATGTCACTGTTTTGCAATCAAAATTGCCTTACAAAGATGTCTCGTGTGATGTCATAATTATAATTAATCGAATAGAAAACGATCTGACAAATCCAATTCTTTTATTGAGTCGTTTCAAATATTTCTAATAAGACAGAATTCAAAATTTATTGTCACTTTATAATTAAGAAATTCAATATATAATTAAAAAATTCAATTAATTTATACTCTACAAAGACATTTCTTTTAATTATAAGACAA
Organism: Lasioglossum marginatum; assembly: GCA_028455795.1. Taxonomy (NCBI): domain Eukaryota; kingdom Metazoa; phylum Arthropoda; class Insecta; order Hymenoptera; family Halictidae; genus Lasioglossum; species Lasioglossum marginatum. Next base: position 9,343,694 of record CM052250.1, on the reverse strand, counting down.
TATAAGAAATCCAATTAATTTACACTCTACAAAGGCATTTCTCTTAATTATAAGACAACATAAGAAATCCAATTAATTTACACTCTACAAAAACATTTCTCTTAACTATAAGAGAATATAAGAAATGCAATTAATTTATACTTCACAAAGACATTTCTCTTAATTATAAGACAATATAAGAAATCCAATTAATTTATACTTCACAAAGACATTTCTCTTAATTATAAGACAATATAAGAAATTCAATTAATCTACACTCCACAAAGACATTTCTCGTAATTATAAGACAATATAAGAAATTCAATTACAATTTTCAGGAGCGTAATAATGCTTCTCAATAAATTCTATTACGTTTATATTGCATTTCTACAGAAATGGTTATGTGAAAGTTCGATTAACTTCGTGATATTTATATATCAAATAAAGACTGTCCTTTAATAGATTAGTTGATTTTTGGAGAATATATTCCTGAATTTTTTCATATTCATTTACATATAGTAATAAATATTGAGAAGCATTTATGGAGAGTTACTTAAACGTTCCATTTGAAATAGTCTATTTACATGGTAATTATGCCTGTGAACTTCTGTCTGTAAAATTTATAAAACCATAAGTTAACATTTTCAATGAGCTGAATCAGAACGTATTTTGTGCAGTTAAATCTTGTTTTATATAATGCAGAAACTTGTGAAGCATTAGTTTATTATTCACAATAGTCGTTTATTATTCCAGATCTTTTACTTAAGGTCTTATCGAATAAATTCATTTTGATTTCAAGTGCTACTTTCAACAGTGAAATAGAACAGAATAAATCTTGTCCGAAACACATTTTTTCAGTACGAACATTAAAGAATTAATTCAGATGAAACGTTTAAATATTCTGTACATAGTACATAGGTAGAACAATAAATTATCGACAGCACCTATTGTCAGCACTGAAAGTGAAAACTTTTACAAATATACAATAGTAAAATTGTTCACTTGACAATGTAAAAGAGCCAACGAAATTTGCAATTACTTCCAAGGCTATTCTTTTCCTTCTGGAACCAAAAATTTTGCACTTTTTTTTATACAATCCTGTAGATTTTGACGGAGATCACTCCGCGCTCCAAAACTTGCATTTTTGGAGTTCTCTCGTTAAAATCTACAGGACTGTATAAAATAAAGTGCAAAATTTTTGGTCCCAGAAAGTGAAGTTCAACCACTTCTGATTGGAGAACAAAATCCGAAGATACTATCAAGCACGTGGGGTTAACGCTAATTAGAGATAACCGCAGAATAATCAAAATTACAGTTAGAGAAGGTTTCTAAATTCAGTGCGAAAATAATCGGCTTGTTCTAAAAAGTCTCGATCGAATCGCGTCGGATCTATCCCCCCGAAAACTAATTGAACGGCGTGAAGTCACTTTCTATACTAATAAAAGACACGGAAGTTCGAGCTTTGGTAACGCCTGGGCGATGGGAACGACTTCCGGTTCACCCGAGCTCTCCGTGGACTGTTAGAGCAACTTTTGAGGAGACGTTCGTTAAACAATTGCAGGTCAGATATACTCGATCAGCACCGCTATGAAGTTGAAGTTCGTAGCGACGATGTTGTTCACGCCCGAAGCAGATGCATCAGGTACCGCGTTAATTTGCAGGCGATTCTAATCGGAACGACGCCTATCAACGCCGTCGTGCAAAGCCAGCCCCCCACCCCTTAAACCTCTAATCAACTTTCAGTCTCGGACCTCATTAACAAATTGTTGCTTGATGCTCGGAACACGGTTGTTTCCGTCGACGTTCGCGAAAGATCCTTTGCTGGTTTCAAAAATTCGTGACAAACTGATTTGCAAATTACTTGGGTCTATTAATGGTGCCATTTCAAGTAACTTTTTTCTTTGCGAAAATCTCCGCGGTTTCGTTAAGAACCTATTCACGAGAAACACGAACCAATATGAATAAATGAGCTCTAATTAAATCAATTTCAGCTCCTTCTCTTGTTCGTTACTTCACCGCGGCGCGATACCAACGCTCTGTTTGGTCCTTGTTTTTCGTTAATAACTCAATAACTTCGTTAATAACTTAACAAATCCACGGAGAACATTTCCGCAAAGGAAAAACTTGCTTTAAATGATCTGAGAAATTACATATTTGGATCACCCTGTATAAATAAACATAACGGTGCCTGATAAGGAACCAGTTTCAGTCAGGAATTATCAAATGATTGCATAAGTTCGTGCTCGATTTGAAAATAAAATTCAATGGTTAAATTTTAAAGAACACAGCTTTATTAATCAATTATATAGTCACCATTCTACAGTTAGAAAAGAATACATTGAATATAATTTTAATATAATTTGGTACTTTATCAATAAATAAGAAGAGATATTAAAAATTAGAGAAGGGTCGAAAAAAGAATTTAATTAAAGATGTTGATACAAAATTCGTTTTCCACGAGGAAGAGGATGCTCGCAGACCATCGGTGAACGTCGACGCCGCGCCGTTCGAAACAATTCGAAAGGAGCAGCAGTACATAATCGCAATCTCCGAGCGTTTACACATGCTTGGCAGTGGCCCCAATTAATTCCCCTTAATTACTCGGTCATCCGGCTTCTTCCATTTGTTTCACCCGCGATTAACACGATGCCTGTGATTAATAACTCTCGGTACGAACCGCGCGGCGAACTGTCACGCCCATGAGTGTCGCGTTCGAACGAAACGAAACGGACGGGCGCTTAGCACCGTTTCGGTATAGTAATTAGCATACGGCAATCCTGGGCGCGTGACAGTTTCAGGCCTCTCGTACACCCCTCTAAGCCCCTCCCCCACACACAGTGATTAATATCTGATTGAAGATTAATGCACCGTGTGGCATTAGTACTTATTAATGAGCCAGGTGAGTCGAGGGTGGCGATAATTTAACAGGTGCAGGCCCGCTTTTTCTACAGCTTCGCGCGGCAGCCAGAGAAGCTCAGCTAAATTAATTAATTAATTAATAATAATACGTATCTAATCGACTTGAGATTACACCTGACACCGCTGCTATTTAGTTGACAGTATGCCTGACGATAGCGAAACAGAATAATACCTCAGTCGTCATTCATAAAAACTGTGCTTAGAAGCTAGATTAATAATATTGTTAAACGGCTTATTTATTTACCAGTGTGTCGTTTCCACGCGTTTTCTGACTGCGATTCCCATTTTCCTTTTACGTAGCATTGTCGACGATGAATTCTAACTGATGGAATGTCCTACTTTTTCGTTGCAGAGGTATTCCTCCCACAGAGAAACATAGAAATTGCAATTTTTAGGATTAAATCGCTAATCTTATGGACCAAACGCGGTTATTGAATATTAAATGTATTTTCATAAATATTTACTGAAATTTTGGGTTCACTTCGGCTGCTAAAAATATTTTTTCGTGTATTAACCGTTTGCACTCGGAGCTATTCTAATTCGAAAACCGAATTTTTCTACCGGTCTGAAATATTTCCATTTTATATGATTTTCTTAATTTTATCGATATAAAACTGATATAATGCCTCGCACAATACTTTCCGTAGTTTAGTAAAATATTAAATACGTTTAGTAATTTATTGGATAGAAGTTTAATAATGCAACAAATATTTTGAATAATGTGTAAGAATTATTAGGTGCAAAGGGTTAATATATTTATCTTCCATTGCTCAGTAATATAATTAGACTGCGGATCTTTATGCATTTATAGGAAAATTGAGTAGATGAAATTGAAAATTGTAGGGAAATTTTGAAAATTGAAGATGTCAACATACGATTTCTCATCTATTAAAATTATTAAGGGAGGAAATAGCATTCTGTTTGGTTTCTATTTTCTTGCAATCGACGCTGACAATTTTGATTTTGCATAAAGATCCGCAGTTTAGTAATAATTTATACATTATCAGTAAACTGCGGATCTTTATACAAAATAAAAATTTTTCGCCTGAATTGCAACAAACTGAAGTGAAACAAGGATTTACTTTCTATCTTAATATGTTTAACATGTTGGAAATAATATAATCGTATTTTCAAATTCTTCTAATGTTTCTACTGTTTTAAATTACATCCACTCATCTTTTTCATAAATGCATAAAATCCGCTGTCTAATTATCAGTAATAACTATAATTTTTATTGTACCTCCTTTTTAATAGGAGTTATATTAAAATTAAAATCGTTAAATTTATGAAGGATATTTTATGATAATGCAGAGCTAATAATAGATTTTAACTGGCTAGAATATGACATTTAAGTGATCATTCTGGTAAGCAATGGCGGATAACGTCGTATATCACCAGTCACCGTCACATTTTTCGCGTGCAGACATACTTTCGGAAAAGGCCTGAGATTTATCAACGTCCAGACTTTGAGATATTGGACATCGGTTGTCATGCAACGTTTATTTATCATCTTGTCGTTAGTCAATCAAAGAACTATCTATCCAGATGGCTTTGCAAAGAAATAATTACATACTCTGTTCCACTCTATATTTTAATCAGTTTATTGTATAATGATCACTAGATCGCAGATTGTATACATTTCATATAAAAATAATAGATGAATGTCTTGCTCTTCTGTCTTGCAATTGATGCAGACAATTTTTATTGTACATAATGAACCATTTAAAAAACCATTTTAAAAATGTAGTAATTAAAACTTTTAATTTCTTGTGTAACACACATAATTATTTACGTACATTCATATTTTCAATCTGCAAACTTTCATTTCCTTCATTCAAAATATTCACAATATTTCACATGCCAACAATTCTGATCGGTAATAAACATCTTTGTAGAAGCATTAATCTTGTATAAGGAAAATCAATCTTCAGGAGGACGTTCCATGAGTTACAATCCATTTATTAGAATCCATAATAGAGTTACGAACATAATTATTGCAACTTAATATTATAAAAGAATTAACACGTTTGCTGTTATATACATGCACAACGTATTTCCGATTTAATGGTACAACCTGAAAAGGAATGAATCTGCACCTAAAAGTAAGTTGAGAACGTGGAATAAAATTTTGTGGAAAGAATAAAATAAAATTTTTTGTGGGAAGTTTTGTTTTCGAGAAAATTGCTGCTCGTAGAATCTCTCTCCGTTCGGTTCATTTTCATTCTTATCTACGTAAATTTACTTGACTTGAAAAAACCTTTATTTACCTAAACAAAAATTTTACCGTGAAATTCAAAGTCAAGAACAATTTTTCGGCAACTTTTTTTTACATATCTTCCTCGATCGGAAGATGTAGAATACGCCTATAGCAGCCAAGACCAAACATTTCTTTACACTCTGTACACAATAGATTCACCTAAAAACCATAATTTATAACTAGACAGCGGATCTTTATGCAAAATAAAAATATTTTCATGTTCTATCTCAACATGTTTAATAGGTTGAAAATAATATAACAGTATTTTTAAATTCTTCTAATGTTTTTACTGTTTTAAATTACACCTAGTCATTTTTTATATAAATGCATAAAATCCGCTGTCTACAGTTAGGAGAATAACTGATCACACAAAGGTCCAAACGATTTCAATTTCTCTGTAAGGCTAGAAGAATTAGTTTAGTAAATGACGTCTAAAAAATATGTTGAAAAAATACATTTGGCCGGAATTGTGAAAAACAATAGTAAAAATTGATTTTTACAACTTTTTTAGCTGGGCCAACAACGAAAATTTAAAACATGTGTTTGGTCAACTCGTATAAATTATATACGCTCTGAAAATTTCATTGAAATTGGTTAATTGGTTTACGAGTTATAAACGATCAAAAGTGGTAAAAAGGCCGAAAATCTTGAAAATTTGCAATTTTTACCACTTTTGATCGTTTATAACTCGTAAACCAATTAACCAATTTCAATGAAATTTTCAGAGCGTATATAATTTGTACGAGTTCTCCAAACACATCTTTTAAATTTTCGTTATTAGCCCAGCTAAAAAAGTTGTCAAAATCAATTTTTACTATTGTTTTTCACAATTCCAGCCAAATGCATTTTTTCAACATATTTTTTAGACCCCATTTACGAAACTAATTCTTCTAGCCTTACGGAGAAATTGAAGTCGTTTGGTCCATTGATAAAGAAGTTATTCTGATTTAAAGTGTGTGTGATCAGTTATGCTCCTAACTGTATTTATAACATAAAATATGGGAAATAATTTTTATTTCGGTCACTGCTTCTTTCTGGAGAATCATCCCCTTTCTGGTTTTACCATCGGATCAGAAACGCCCTGTACACAATCTATACAGTCATTGCGTTTGTGTTTGTGTTAGCGAGTTGTGATTTTGAAATACCATTGATCGTAGTCAATAACGAAAACGTGTTTGGGAAACTATGTGTTGAAAGCCGACGTGTTCTCTCGGCCGATTTCCTCAATCGTTCGGTTGGTTTGCAGGCCAAGCATTTTCGCAGCCGTTGCAGAGCCGCTCGAAAATAATGTTCACCAAGGAAGGACCGGCGAAGGAGGACGATAGCTACATGGGTTACTCCGTCGCGGCCGGCGACTTTATTGGAAATGGCGACAGCGGCACGGCTGTCGGCGTGCCTCGTGGCTCCGAACTTCTCGGCAAAGTACGCTCATGAAATATTAACACGTAATCGCCGGGAAAAGAAACGATTGAAATTAATTCCTCCAGTGAAAGTAACCCGTCCCCGGCAAATTTATTGCTTTCTCGGGAAAAGGGTACCGACTCACAATCAATGGCACCAGTCCCTCGGTAGCAATTCAACCTTTAACACTACAACAAGTTCCAGATTCTTCATTTAAAACTTTCGGAATTACAGGCACTCCTTTATAGGAAATAATTAAATAAATTTCTTAATTCGAGTATACATGTATTTATTAGGTGTAGAAATTAATTCGGCGCCTTTTTAAAACAAATTTAGTATTTATTTATAATGTAATCATACATCTGTTATTTTTCGAAATAGTCTCTATTATTTTCGATGACTTTGGTCCATCTTTCAGGCAACTGTCGAATTCCTTGACGGAAAAAAGATCGCGGTTTTAATGTAATGAATTCATCAATACTTTTTTGCACCTCTTCCAATGTTTGGAAATTTGTACAGTAAATTCTCTATAGACGCGACAGCCTCGGGGGGATTTGGTCGCATTTTACCGTACAGGGTAGCTATTTTTTATCTCCAAAAGCCGAGCCGAACGTAGAGAAGGACAGCGCGTGTAAACAGAGACCGCGCGAGGCCGAAGCGACTGCGTCGCATTAGTAGTGGTTTACACCGATATACCCGAGCCGAGATCAGATTACACAGTGGAGGGGATATTTTTGTTGCGTTTATCGTGTACGGCCTTGTTGCGTCTATAGAGAATTTACTGTATCTGCTAAATGATGCTGGAGTGATCCGAATAAATGAAAATCCGATGCAGCCAGGTCAGGAGAGTAAGCCTCGTGTGGGAGGATTTCCTATCCCAAAGAACAAATGACATCCTTTGTTGTTTTCGCATCGTTGTTCTCTATTCTCAGAACTGAGCTTCTGCGATACTCACTGACTTTGTTTCTGGATCAATCCTAACTTATTCAGTCGATGGGAAATTGCTTTTTGTGACACCCTAAGTTGCACTGCTAGCTCATATTATATTTGTACGGAATTTTCAGAGAGCAGCTGCTCAAGTTCTTCGTCTTCAAATTTTCTTGGCTGTCTGGTACGTTCTCGATCAGAAAGATCAAAGTCGCCGCATCGAAGTCTTTGACACCACTTTTTACAGGTTTTATGTGTTACTGCGCCTTCACCCAAAGCAGAACAAATCATTTCAGTGGCTTCGGAAGCATTTTTCTTTAATTGAAAGGCAAACAGTATACAGTGCCGTATGTGAGTCTTGTCAAACGTCGCCATCTTGCTTACTAATACTTGCTTACTGTTTTGACTAGATCTCAAATGTTTCATAACTGTAAGTGTTGGTACTTAAACGTTGCAAAATGGCGGGCGATTTTTGTCATTCAAACCAGAGTTATATACATATAATTTAATATCAAGGCACCGAATTCGTTTCTACACCTAATATATTAGGTCGTTCGGAAAGCCATTTCGTTTTCTCAAGGGAAAATGGACGCCAATCTTTTACCATTTAGAATAAGTTTCATGACTAGACAGCGGATTTTATGCATTTATGACAAAAATGAGTAGGTATAATTTAAAACAATAGAAACAGAAGAATTTAAAAGCACTATTATATTATTTTGAACCTATTGAACATATTAACAAAGAAAATAAATTTCTATTTCACTTCAGTTGATTGCAATTCAGATGGAAAATTTTTATTTTGCATAAAGACCCGCTGTCTATTTATGACATATTTGTTCTATGATATGTTCTAACAATTAAAGTAAACAGTTTAAGAAAGGGAACAAATATCAATATTAAATTAAGTGCAGCATATTTAATCTAATCCAGTGTTTTATAATGTTGTACTATATACAAAATATTGATTTTCTATTATCAATATCTTTTCTTTTTGGGTTTTCAAAATTGCATCAAGTTTTTAGTTTTTACAACAAGCACAGAACTTTAGAATATAATGTTTCATTTGAATGTAGATTTATAACAAGCAAAGAACTGTAGAATATAATGTTTCATTTGAATGTAGATTTACAACAAGCAAAGAACTTTTGAATAATAATGTTCCATTCGAATTGTAAGTTTCAGTCGTTCGTAAATTTTACAAACAAAAACATTGTTAGTTTATAAAAATGTCTGATCACAGGTAATCCTCTTCACTTCGAATATGACGAATCACCGTAACATCACTGGCGAACAGATGGGAGCGTATTTCGGTTATGCTGTCGCTTCCGGAGATATCGATGGCGATGGCCTAGACGATCTTATAGTTGGCGCGCCTATGTACACCGTGCCTGATAACCCGGAAATGACCATCGAGACCGGAAGGGTGTACGTGATCTATCAAGGCGCCGGACCTGAAAAATTCCGCAAAGTTGACTCTAGGTATTTCTCAGTCATTATTTCTTCGACTAGCAAAATTTCTGTCGTGAAACATGGCAAAAACAGTTAACACTAAACCTACCACTGCCGGTCAAATGACCGGTTTTATATTTTTCATATCACAATTTTTGAAATTATGAAGTTGCTTACATCGAAATTGACTCGATAAATTTCTTTATCCAAGCATATATTGTTGTAAAAATTGCACGGAATCTAAATAAATAGAGTCTTGTCACTTTTGTAAGCAGAAACATTTTAATCGCTTTTAGCGCTCGGTAGGTTTAGTGTTAGACAAACAATTTTTATGCATTTCTGAAGAAATTAACTGGATGAAATATGAAACAGTGAAGAATATAAAAGATCCAAGAATATTGTTATCTTGTTTTCAACGTAAAAGGGCTATTAACCCTTTGCATTCCTTCGTCGAGTGCGATTCGACATCAGAGAAAGAAAAATGTAAATAGAACGGATTTTTATATGTATTCCATTCTTCCTCTATTTATTTAATTGTCTTACCCTTTTTGGTTAAAAGCAAATATGAGTTCCACAAATATAAATTACAACAAAGTTTGGGAGCTATATTTAATATAATTAGTAAACAAAATTGTTTAAAATAGTCAAGGAACTTAAAATAGTAGGCAGTTGTTGGCAACAAAATTGAAAAATAATTCGAAGTGTAAAGGGTGTTAAGGGTCATTTAACTAATGATATCAGAATATTTTTATTTTGCATAAAGATATTTACTAAACGTACGTATATAATGGAAAATTGATTCATCGGTTCGGATAATCGAGATTCTACTGAATCGTTAATTGAAGCAGGAAATATGCTGCGAAGTAGATAATGTTTGGTCTAATTTTAATCAGTAAAATGTGACAAATACGTCGGTAAAAGATTGATGAAAATAAAATCAACAAAATTGTTATCGAATGTAGTAGTTTGGGTCAGCATCTGGACCACGTGACGTTGAATATGTTGAACCATTCGTAGAACAAATGAAAAATTTCTTCAACTGTTTCGCCATCCTGATAGCGCAGCACTCGGCCATTAAGACCGTTGAACTCTCCTGATAATTGCTTATCATTATCCAGAGACGGGGAGAGCAACCGCGGACGATTCGGTTTGTCGCTGACCTCGCTGGGAGATATTGACCGTGACGGTTATGGTGACTTCGCCGTGGGTGCTCCTTATGGTGGTCTCCATGACAGCCGGGGTGCTGTCTACATCTATCATGGATCCTCCACGGGTGTACTAGAAAAATACTCTCAGGTGATCTACGCCGAAGACCTTAAGCTCCCGATGAACATGCAGACTTTCGGATTTTCCGTGGCTGGTGGCCTTGACCTTGACGGAAACCACTATCCTGACCTAGTTGTGGGTGCCTACGAGTCGAGCACAGCTGTCTTCTTTAGATCCCGGCCGGTTATCAAAATGGACTCCTATGTGACGTTTGATCAGGAGTCGAAATTGATCTCGTTGGATGATAGGAACTGTACTTTGTCTGATGGTAGCAGGGTTACTTGCTTCCCGTTGAGGGCTTGCTTCAAGTATAGCGGCGAGGGCGTCTTCTCCAGCCATACTTTTAATATTCAGTATGTCCTGGACGTGAAAAAGACGAAGAACCCCAGGCTGTTCTTCTTGGAGCTGGAAGGCAGGAACACGATGAACCGCACGATCTCTGTGGATCGAGATCGACAGTTCTGTCGGACTGTTCAGGTTAGTATCGATGCTGATGGCTTACACCTTTACACTCATTTTAACTCGAAAATTAAACCGATCTAGAATAATTCTATTTTATATGATTTTTTAAATTTTATGGATATGAAATTGATATAGTATCTCATACAATACTTAAATGTTTAGTAATTGGTTAGATCCTAACATATTTAATAATGTAAACAACATTTTGTGGTGACTCTGAGTCTCCTAATTCTAAATCTAAGGGTTAAATATTATTCATCATACTTTTGAGCTAGAACAGGCTTAGACCATGTATACTTATTACATATTATATATATGTACATACTTATTACATATATACGTACTAAGTATATGTGGTCTAAACCACACGGTCTTTATCCCCCCTCTACTGAGCTACTCCCACCACGCTCACTTGATTCTACGTCTTTTCATACTAAAAGGTCTCACACTATCAACAGGTATACATCGCTCCGAACATCCGCGACAAGCTGACATCATTGGACGCCGAGATGCGCATGAGCCTCGACGAAGAACGATTTGGAGACAACAGGCCTCGAGATCCGAGACTTCCTCTCCGGCCAGTTTTAGGATCAACAACATCCAGAAAGGATTCTCTGACTATCAGGAAAAACTGCGGAGCTGATAACGTGTGCATACCGGATCTCCAGATGAACGTGACATCGAACGTCCTCAAGTACCTTTTGGGGTCTGGGAAACGTCTGGAATTGGACGTGTTGGTGCAAAACATGGGCGAGGATGCATTCGAGTCGACCTACAACTTAAAACTGCCAGCTGGTATCGATTACATAAAGGTGGAGAAGATCGAAACTATGGGGGTTCCTGTGCAATGTTCAGCACCGAAGCAATCGAACAACAACACTCTTCGCTGCGACATTGGCAATCCTTTGCAAAAACACGGCCTGGTGAAGTTCAAGGTCCTTCTGCAACCTGTTACCTCGCACGGAATGAAACCTGTTTATGAATTTGAGATGGACGTGAACACAACCAATCCAGAGAATCCGATGACTGTCGACGACAACACGTACACTTTGAAACTGCCGATTTGGATCGAGACTGATCTACGTGTGGACGGTGAAAGCAAACCGAAGGATCTGTATTACGATCCTGATAATTACACTAGCGAAACGAACGCGACCACTGAGATGGAGTTTGGTCCTGCCATGATGCACAATTATACGATTAGGAATTTGGGACCATCGGACGTTATCGAAGCGGAAGTCTTCCTCATTTGGCCCGCGCAGACTCTGGCTGGAAATGAGTTGTTGTATCTGCTGGAGCAACCCGAGACTTCCGGACCTATCGCCTGCGAGAGCGCTAATGCGAATTACCTTAGCTTGAAGGTGAGTTGCAGCTGAATGATTACTAAACCGCGGTGTTAAGGCAAGGATCCTAGGAATGACTTTAGGGTACCATCTGGGAGTTTTTCAGCAATTTCATCCTTAGGATTTCTTTAGTGGAAATAAAACACAATTAGAAGGTTTCTTAAGGGGGTACACTCGTTTCTAGGATCGTAAGGGTGCGGGATACGCCTTCTCATTTCTAGATAATGCAAACATGGGGTTTTTCAGTAGTCAAAAGCACTAGATAAAAGATCAATCTAGGCCGCAATTCCCCTCAAAAGTCCTATTTTTACGTTTACGAGGTGTAACTTGCATTATTTTTATCTTTATGCTTCCCAATAATGCAAATTGCGCTGCAATTGCGGCCTAGCGCTTTTGACTACTGAAAAACTTGCATTATCGAGAAATGAGAAGGCGCATCCCGCTCGCTTGCAATCCTCGAAACGAGAGTCTACCTCCTCAACTTATACATTCAATTTAACCTCCCAGTTCTAAAAGACCGTATCGTAAAGTCCCAGTGCCGAAGATCCAGGTAGCAAATAAAAACCTCTGGTAAAAACACAAACGGGATAGTCCCAGCCCCCCCCCCCCCCCCCCCCATCCTACACTTAGAGAGGACCCAAAAGAGCGGTCGGTAGACTTAGATGAGCGAGCAGTTAGTTAGTCTCAAGAAGTCATATCAGTAAGAACCTCCACACAGTAGAGTCGTACACACGGCACATCAGGTTAGCATAGCTCACAGTCCACATCAGTGGTGGTCCTTCGATTATAGACAGCACTAAGTGCTCTACTGTAGCATCAGTCCAGTTTATAATAAAAATTGATAGATATAAAAGCGAAAAGACATAGAAACTTCGACTTTTTAAGATGATCTATCAATCTTCTCACTCACTAACTTCAAACTCTTTCCAGTTGGACCAACGCAGAAAGCTCTACGCCCACCACGCGGATCCCTCGGGCGTGATCCTAGACGAATCTCAATCTGGCAAGACGATCAACGTTCAAAGAGGGTTCGACACCGATCGAAACAAAGCCAGCCAGAAAGAGGAAGCCGAGATCAACAGCGGGGACAGTTCGAGCATCCAGAAAACGCGTCATTCCTCCTCCTCTTCGTCGAACGCCGTTGCCAGCGAAACCAGAAGGATACAGTTATCCTCATCAGGAGACAAGCCAGACATTCTCGTCACCACCTACACTCAAAACAACTCTGGCACGAGTTCCATCAACACCGGGAATCTATCGAGTGGCAACCGAGGCGTGGTGTTTCACACGGAATCCGGTGGTTATAGTGGCTCCGACACTTTAGGCGGCGGTTTCCGCTCGAGCGACGATGATGGCTTGGGTTCAAGGATTCCCAGCTTGGATGAGCACTATGGAAGCCGTATAAATCACTCGGAAACTGTCGAAAGTCGCTGGGGCGAGACGGCAGTCTCTGGGGGCCGCACAGCTTCCGGTTCATTCGATTCTGAGCTGAGCGAAAGCGAGCATAGGTATCAGGAGCTGCTCAGGCAACAAGAAGAGCAGCGACGTTTGGCCTACGAGCGACGTCATGAAGAAGAACAGAGAAGACAAGCGGAGGAACGAAGAAGACAACTCGACGAGGAACGAAGGAGGCACGATGAAGAGGAGCGAAGAAGACAACAAGAAGCGGAGGAGGCTAAGAGGATCCAGATAGCTAAACAGGAAGAGATCCACCGACTCGAGGAAGAGCGAAGACGTATGGATGAAGAGGAGTACAAGCTTGAGCAAAGAAGACGACAACATGGAATATCTGCTGGGACAGACAGCGGATTGATCACCGGTGATCGGGAAGAAACCATTCGTGGAAGTGAATTCGGTTTCAAGCTGCGCAACGTCAGCTCAACGCAGGAATTGGAGACGCTGTTTGGCTCTCTGTCGAAGTCGTCTACTTACCAGCTGTTCAACAGACAGGGTAGACACTATGTTCAATTCTTGGGCAGGTTCAGGACTTCAGGAGATAAGAAAGAGTACATAGAGTTCCAGGATGGATCCATGTTCCCTCTTCAGGATCGATATGGCGATTCTAGTTATGTCTCTGACAGTACTGAAGCTCGAGATAGTCGGTTTTTGAGAATGGAGGGTGAGCTTCTGGTTGATTCGCATGGGAAAGGGTTCATTGTACTGAAGGACAGTCGAAGATTCCCTCTGCAAGGGTCATTTAGTTATACCGAGGAACGTACTTACACCTTGGATCCGCGTGGGAGCTATCAAGGTAGAGGATCGAGTGGGTACAGCAAGTCTTGGAGCGAAGATTCTAGCCATACTGGGGACGTTGATTATGAGTCTAGGTACTCTAGCACTCATGAAGAAAGGAGGTCAGAGGACAGGAGAGTCACCAGCAGGATCCATGGGAGAGATAATCGTGAGTCCTTCGACGAAGTTAATACTCAAAGCAGTGATGCTGCTGGTAGATTCAAACGCGAGAGCGATATGGTGGAAGTGAGGGACTTCAAGAAATTCGAGAGGCTGCATAGATATCCCAGGGACCTGGACAAGGATCTTATGGCCGAGGAGAGCGAGTTTGATGAGAAAGTTGATTATGAGAATGATCCCAGGACTCACGGACCCGTCAGTCCTTGCGATACTGCCAAGTGTGTCGTATTGAGGTGTGTTGTTGGTCCTCTGAAGAAGGATCAGGAGGTCTGGATCGGAGCCAGGTACAGAGTAGACGCGAGGACCTTGAAGAAAGTGGCCGTCCAGGAGAAAGTCAGGGTCTCCACCAAGTTGGTAGCACGTGTCACCAAACAGCCGTTCATCGGCGCACCTGCTGAACAGGTGATCAAGAGTCGCGAAGTCAAAACCAACGTTGAACCGAGCTCGACGCCATCTGCGCCGGATGTTATTCCTCTGTGGGTCGTTGTACTCTCTGCTTGCGCTGGGACCATCATCCTGTTGCTGCTTATCTATCTGCTACACAAGGTTTGTTCATGCAAATTAACTTGATTCATTAACAAGACTCTTAGTCATGATTAAGTGTCATTAGTCATGTTACTCAGACAAATGCCACTGAAAGACAGTTTTCGTATAGCTTTAGGGTACACTCTCTAAGGTCCATAGCTAAAGACTTTTTAATTAATCCTTTAACAGCAGCAGTAATTTCAATTGTGAGCTAACAGGTCACCCCCAGAAACGTCATAATAATACAATAATTATAATTATTGTATATAATTATGTATAAAGACTTTTTAATGAACCCTTCAACAGCAACAGTAATTTCAATTGTGAGTCAACAAGTCACTCCCAGTAATAATTATTATATGATATTACTGGGGGCTGGCTCACAATTGAAATTACGGTTACTGTTGAAGGATTCATTAAAAAGTCTTTAGCCAAAAATTATAATTATTGTATTTTGGATTAGAATGTAAAAGACGTTTCTAAACTTCCTTTTGGTACAGCACAATTACTAAAACTCCTATTCATAGAGCTTTGATACTTTATGTAGAGGGGTAAAGCAAGCATAAATTGATTTGAGGTATTAATAATGTAATTTGTTGCATTCTTCGTTAACAGTGCGGATTCTTCAAGAGGAACAGGCCATCAGACGCGCCAGAGAGACAACCATTGAATAGGAATGGTCACTTCCACGGGGACGATCACTGAAGCAGCGATTAGAGGATAGATCAGTGCGAATTCTCTAAAACATCGATCACTCGAACGAGCCGCGAAGTGCCTTGACGAATCGCGAATCCGTCGACAGAGCAGGAATATGCATGCGCTGGGTCACACGGAGCAGTAATGCAGTTCTGCCGCGTGTAGAAAATAATGTTTTACTAACGATAGCGGATACCTCTATCTCCAGGACGTTACAGAAACTGGTAGAGTGAATTAGAAAGGTTCTGGAGCGATTCTGCGACCATTTTACTGCCACTGAATACTCCTTCCAGCTCCTACAGCTCGACCATGCAAGTTTCTAGTCAGGAGACATTTTCATTTTTATTTTATTACTTCCCGTTTTTTTAATCTGTAATACGGGCCTGTAAGCCATAAACTGGTTTTGAATTTTTAGTACTTTTTCATTTGTTAACACAGTGGGTGATCGAATTGTTTGTCTTGTTTGTTGAATGAAATAGTCAATTATTAAATGGGAACCTTGTGACACTGAATTCTTAATACTAGACTGCGGATATTTATGCATTTACGGCTTATGAAAATGTTGAAAAAAGGCTAGAATATAAAATTCGATAGAATTTTGTACGATTTTCATTTGTCTTGGATCTACAAAGGCTGTTCCCATTAAAAATAGGATTTTATTTCATTCCACTTTCTTCAAATTTGTCGAGAAAAATTGGAAAATGCACAAACATCCGTAGTCCACTAAATACTTTATGAAGTAACTTATGGATTTTTAAACAGTGAATAAATGAAAATGTTGCAACAATTATAAACCAGTTAATGACTTATGGGCTAGTCTGTATTTACTCAAGCCCCTCCCGTTCGTCGATGAAAGCGAGTAAACTCGACGACAAACGCGCAGAGCCGCATAAACTTTTCTCCAGGGTGGAAAGTCAGTGTTCGCCAAAATGTCTTCCGTACTTGCGAAAAGTAGATCTTCCTTATAGATCGTCTGCTTGTAACGAAAAGTTCGTTGATCGAAGCTTTCTCAACAGAAGAACGTAACGGAGAGGTTCTTACGGATGTGAAATACCATCAACTTCATTCGATGCAAAACTTAGAGAAATGATAATTAAGTTTCGAACGTTTCGAGAGCGAAACGGAGAGGAGGTGCAATTTTCCCTGAATAATCGCAGAGTTAGATCAAAGATTTATTATATTGTAAATGTACAGGGTGTGCCATATCGTGTAAAACCGAGTTCAACGAGGAACGAGGTATACGGAAATAATTAAAAATGTTCGTATAGACACGAGCTCTATTTGACCTTGTTTCTTGTGTCAGCTATTTACAGTTTGTGCTTCCATTTACAAAATGACTGCCTTCCATAGAAATACAAGCTTGCATTTTTATATTTTGTTATATCCATCATTGAACCGTTACCATTTATTATCTTATATATAATATTATTAGAAATCGCACAAAATGGCTACGATATGAAAGCAAGGTTAAATAGAAATTGTCTTTATATGAATTCCTTTTCTATAAGTTGTAAGACACTCTGTATAATAGAGAGAGAGGGGAGGGGGGTACCATAAACCGGTAGAACTCGAAGTTCTTTCTTCTGACTTAATAATAATATTTATTTATGCTAGCCTGTTGATAGCAGAATAAGCGGAAATAAAGCATAACAAAACGAAAGGAAAATGCACAAAATAAAACGCTTCTATTTAAGACTGTTCTTTTGCGAAAACAAAGAATCGTGAATCTTGCTAATCGAATAGTTAAAATTGTAATCAGTGAGGTATATTTTATAATAAACGGGCGCCCGATCGACCCAAATATTGTTTGAGGGTTTATCATCGACAGATCTCACTTGTTGCCGATATCGGCAAATGATTTGTACTTTTCTTTCTTTATATCATGGAAATATGGTCTCGAGAATGGGACTCTCTAATTATTTATTAAATTTCTATATTATACGATGTATGTAACGTACGATAGAAAGCCGTAACCTGAACGGGGTTTCACCCCTTGTGTATGTGTGTACAATCTTGTAAATTATTAATTGTATTACTAAAACTATTCAAATGAGAAACAGCTAACGCAATAATAGTTATATAGAAAGTAAAAACAGAAATTCCTGACGAATGCAGGAACTTGTATATACAGATTTAAGATGTAATATTAAAAAAAATATATATGTATAAATAATATTATTAATACTACAGTTGATGTGTCTCTATTCATTTGAATTCCAAATGTCTTAAAATTAATTTCTTTTGTATTCGAGATTTTGTAAATCTTTTCAAATAATGTTACCCAAATCGAAATGTACGTGTTATTGTATTTATTTAAAAAAATAATAAAAATCCTCTGAAAAGTTCTGTAAAATCTGCACTTTGAACTGGTGGCACCATCTGTGGCAAAATAATCAAGTTGGTTGGCAAATGTTACCGACAGGTAAGCGCAGACACAGACCACTGTCACCGACGAGATACCATCGGTGCCACTGCAATTGTCTACGGAATAGAAAATACTCTGACAGGATAGCGGACTCTATCGAAATTCAAGATTCAAATTACATTCATTACATACGCTAAGTTAAATTGTTTATCTTCGTCACCAAATAACTGATAAGTCTCATTTATCATGTACCTATACTCAATCTACATGTTTTTAAACATACTTTTATTTTTTTCAACTACGCTGTCATATAACTTCACATTCAGGCTTGTGCGAGAACCCGAAATCTCGGGAAATTCGATGCTCGGAACGGGTCGGGAATTCTCGGCCGGGAATAGTCGGGCTCCCGAAAATATGATACGCTTCGGGTTCCCGAAAGCCTCCGGCAGCTTATGTTTCTTCGGTACCTCGAATCCTTCCGACTACACACCGACGTATCGAGAAGGAGAGCGGGTGTCGAGAAAAAGAGACGGCGCGCCGCGCGGCGCACGGCGTAGCGTCTTTGAGACGCCGACACGATCTAACTACACACCTACATTATATCTATATCTATATAGGTATACAATCTATGTATACAGACGATGCATACGATGAATCTCACAATCGCCACATATTACATATTACGAACATACATGCATATATATTATGTATAAATTATATATGTGTGAATTAAAAAATTTCAACTAAATGCAAGTAGCGTAATGATATCAATATTTATTGTATGTAAAGAATAGAGATAATTATTGTACAAAGTTTGACAAGAAAAATGTAATCCGCGGCGCGCCGTCTCTTTTTCTCGACACCCGCTCTCCCTCTCGATACGTTCGTGTGTAGTCGGAAGGATTCGAGGTACCGAAGAAACATAAGCTGCCGGAGACTTTCGGGAACCCGAAGCGTATCATACTTTCCGGAGCCCGACTATTCCCGTCCCGTTCCGAGCGTCGGGTTTCCCGAGATTTCGGGTTCTCGCATAAGCCTGGTAGGGATACAAGCTGTATCCCCACTCTTTGCCGGCGTCCGGCATTTTCCACATGCTCATCGACATCGCTGGACGCAATATTTGCGATTTTCGATTATTCTTACGAATTTCTATTTAATTTTTAGAATTTACATGATTATTTCTATAATATAAGAATAATAAATACAATAATAATAAATATGTACAATGTACACACTGCATAAACGCAGTAAATTAATCGACGCAGCGATGGACCAATCGCCGTCTTCCCACCGAGGTTCCAATTCGGGGGCAATCGCCGATCGTCAGAGACTCTGTTCAGGTCTCTCGTCCCTCTCCACCAATGAAAAATTCGCGAGGGTAACCACCCCACCGCAGTGCTGTACTTGCGACCCTCGCGAACCCAAGAGTTCGGCCGCAGTGTCATTACTATAATGAGAGTGAAACTGAACATTTGTTATCGAGACGCAGAAGATCGAGACTGTCATACGAAGCAGTGGAATAGGCCTACAGGGCATACCACTGAACAAAAAAAAAATGCATTGTCAATAGTACCTTATGGGTGATGCGAAAACCTATTGATACGAGAGTCGCCCTAATACGCCTTGCACTATGCGGGCCTAAGGTAGCTCGAGAACTATGACCGTCACAGGGAGTGACGCGTGGCCGTATCAAGTGGACGTTACCGATAAAAAGGTTAATGTCTATGGTAATGACAGAGATAGGGTATAACAGTATTCCCCTAAAGTAACCGGTTTAGGCGACACTGATTATACATATACAAAGTGCCAGCAGATTTATCCATCGGCTTCTGCAGCACAGCCTCACGGAGCAGCAGATACTTGTTATAAATGTTTAGAATATAAGTTATGTACATGTACAATACAATAATCTTATGTATGAATATAGAATCAATAAATAAAGAGAATGTAGATAAAAAAGTATCTGCGTATATATTTATTGAACCACCAATTTTCCCGAACTTCCGACTTGTCATTGAGTTATGCTACTGAACTTTCGAAAATTCTCGACCTTCTGGTTTGCCGTAGAGTTGCACTACTGAAATTCCGGATACCTACTTCGATATCATATTCTCCTGATACAAAATTTCCGAGAATTTTCGACCGTCTATGTTGTCGTTGAGTTGCACCACTTAATTTCCGAAATTTTCGGGCGTCTGGCTTGTCGTTGACTTGTACTATTGAATTTCGTGCCACCTCCTTCGACATCATGTTCTCCTAATAAAAAGTTCAATTTTTCGAAAATTTCCGAGAATTTTCGACCGTCCGACAAGTCGTTGAGTTGCACCACTTAATTTCCGAAATTGTCGAGCGTCTGACTTTTCATTGAGTTGTACTACTGAAATTCCGGATACCTCCTTCGACATCATGTTCTCCTAATACTAAGTTCAATTTTTCGGGATTTTCGAAAAATTGAACTTTGTATTAGGAGAACATGATATCGAAGGAGGTGGCACGAAATTCAGTAGTACAAATCAACATCAAGTCAGACGCCCGAAAAATTTTCGAAATTCAGTAGTGCAACTCAACGTCAAGTCAGACGGTCGAAAATTCTCGGAAATTTTTCGAAAATCCCGAAAATCGAACTTTGTATTAGGAGAACATGATATCAAAGGAGGTATCCGTAATTTCAGTAGTACAACTCAACGAAAAGTCGGACGCTCGAAAAATTTCGAAAATTAAGTAGTGCAACTCAACGTCAAGTCAGACGGTCGAAAATTCTCGGAAATTTTTCGAAAATCCCGAAAATCGAACTTTGTATTAGGAGAACATGATATCAAAGGAGGTATCCGTAATTTCAGTAGTACAACTCAACGAAAAGTCGGACGCTCGAAAAATTTCGAAAATTAAGTAGTGCAACTCAACGACAAGGCAGACTTTCGAAAATTGTAAACTAATATTCTCTTAATACAAAACTTATGTTTTGTCTAATAATTTTTACTTTATTTAAAATTTTCGAAGACAATCTAATTCTACTATTGAAGATTCATGTACAGGGTGCGGAAAAAAGAACACATTGACTGTTGTAACTTATACATTCTTTATTTTTCACCAAAAAAATTACAATATTAAACATGTATCGTGGTGAGATAAGAAGGTCCTTGGCAGGAATGCGGTGATGTAGATACGAATGCGCAGCCGATTCGATCAGAGTGGAATGGGGACGCCTTGCTCCAAACATTATCGTCTCTAAACGAAATATTTGCTAGAGCACTCACACATACTATGTAGCATGTGACGTCAAACGTGAACATTGGGACTACGGAAGCTTTAGACGAGGTTTATTCTTTCAGTACTTGTTGGGACTGTTGGGAGGACGAGTAGCTGCATTAGAGTCCTGAAATCAATAAATAAAACAAAAAGATATTAAAATCGATTCATACAATTCCATTAGCATATAAAAATATTTAAATGTAATTGCTATTTATATGATTTTAGAAAAAGAAATAAAAAGTGTAGGCTGTATAATTTTTTATTAACCCCTTGCACTCGGAGCTATTTTAACTGGAATATTAAACATTTCTTCCGATCTGGAATATTTCCATTCCCTATGATTTTTGAAATTTTATGGATACGAAATTGGTATAATACCTCATACAATACCTAAATGTTTAGTAATTGATTAGATACCGATATATTTAACACTAGGTTTACGGGTCAAAATGACGGGTTCTAATATTCTTAATTTGTGATTATTAAGATTGTAAAGATGCTAAGGAATTATTTACCAAATTTATTTCTTGGGAATATTTATTGGAGAAATGGCCAGAAATTTGGATAAACACATACTTGTTATATGTATAAAATAATGTGAAATAGTTATTTCTAGAGCTCCGTAAACCTAGTGTTAATAATGTAAACAATATTTTGAATAATGGTACAGCAATTTTTAGTGGTGCCTCAAAGGGGACAACCGAGTGCAAAGGGTTAATACGTTGAAAGGAAATGTTCAATAACAAAGATTAATTGTGAAGATATCTTGGTACTTATTAATTCTCTCCTTTGAAGAAAGCACGAAACCGATCTCAGCTATCGATGTCGTCTTTGCTTATCAAGCATTAGTCATCCACGTAAGCTGCCTCAAAATATTTTATAGTGCTCTGTGACAGGAAGCATAAATTCATTTAATTTAAATCGAACGATCGTCGGAGACTAAATCCGAGTTAATAGAAAATATATAGTTTAAGTTAAATATTTATCAATTTTGTATTAATAGTTTGAAATGAAGATGTTTGATAACACAGTTTAATTGTGAAGATGATTCGTACTTTTCCGTTCACATCCTCTTCTGCTTGAACAAAGCACGACACGCTTCGTCTCAATTCCGATCATCTTTGGATCAATGATTTCTTTTCCCTCAGGCTCTAGGAGATTAAATAAACTTCAATTCTATTGCACGATAAAACATAAATAACAAATTTCTTGAAAAATGTATCGGTGGAAAATAAATAATTCACTGAAATCTAAAAAATAATCTGGATACCTATCGAGAGGATGAAACAAGAGAAGTACACATTCCATCAATTAAACCATTAAATAAACTCTGTAACTACGCGCAATAAAAGAAACGGTTCAAGTACCTGAATGCTATCGAGTTTAATGAGAGAAGGTATCACAATAAAAAAAATCTATTTCCCATTTAATAGAAATGTTGGGAGCCCCCCTGTATCTCCAGAAAAGGGCCCCTCTTTACCCCAAAAAATTTAATACATACTCAAATATTGCTCCGAGAATCGTTTTTATTGCGCCATAAAAAAAAATTCATGCCCGGGAAGGGCGATTAATTTGATGTCTACTGCACGATAAAGCACGAACAACAAATTCGATTAAATTCAATCGTTCCACCGTCAAACAATGAATCCGAGTCAATAGAAAATAAATCATACAAGCTGAATGTAAAATCAAATTTAAATAAACTAGATTTCTATTGCACAATAAAACATAAATAACAAATTGCTTTAAATTCAATCGATCGTCGTGACACAAGAGGAAATTATCGCGAGAGGCAACGACACGATTCGAGAAGAAATTTAAATCTGTGAGAAATACTTAATTCACTTAAACTCAGAGTTAATTTTAAAAATGAAAATTCAAATAAATAATCTTGATACCTATCGAGGATGAAAGAAGAAAACGGTACTCACCACGTAACGGTCGTCGTATTACGTCATACACTTGTACACTTTTTGCGTCTCGATAAGAAATGACGTGCGTGGGTTGTCATGGTCACTTACCACAATCCACACGTGTCCATTATCATTCTCATTATACTAATGACACCACGGCGATTAGTCTATCGCTTGTCGATTAAATATGGCGGAGGCCTTGCTCACGATTGAGAACGCGGGTTCATACCTTGCACCAAAAATTCCCTTCAGGACGTCACGTTCCGAGAACTGTTCCAATAAACAGGGCAACTAGTGACGTCACGATCCATACTATAGGCAGTCTCTGTGTATGATTGAGAAATGGAAAAAACCGCGATCCGCAACTTTTATTTTAAGAGAATTTTAGTATGCAATTATATCAATTATATACATATATGTAGTATATTATATAATTATATCAAGCCAATTTTTTTTAGTATGCAATTGTTTAGAGCGTTGTCCAGTACAAAACTGCCGCTGGCTCAGGAGCAATTAAACGCTCTGGTTCACACAATGATTCGTAAAATGCGCATACACTTATTGTGAACTCTTGGATCGGCCAAGGTTCGAAAGTACACAATTCAAAGGTTATGCGCACACATTTATTGCGAACTCTTGGATCGGCCAAGGTTCGTAAGAAAGAACTCTTGGATCGGCCAAGGTTCGTAAGAAAGGTTCGTATGAAAGTTCATATAAGAAAAGTTCGTAAGGGAAGTTATTGTAACTTCTCAAGAAAGGTCCATAGAAAGGAAGTTCATAGAAAAGTTCAGAAGAGAAGTTTCACAGTTCACACCACAGTTCACTTTACAGTTCAAATATAAATCCGAAGTCGATATTGTTTTAAAGGAAGCCTCGTAACATTCTACGATTCAGTATGATAAAGTATAAGGTTCGTACGATTCTCTCGAAAGATCTTAAAGTTCTAAAAACTATTCTCCTGCAATTCCCTACCATAGCTCGGAAAAGATCATTTCTCTGGTAAGGATAGAAGGGGAACCAATCACCAGTTTGTTCGTGATTTCATTTCTCACGCAAACCTCGTAAAACCAGTCCGTAACTAATTCTAAAGGTCAAGGATGCCAATAAATAACTTGGAACTGACGATGCTCCACTCGATGCACAGGCCCAGACACGATGTCTAGACAATTCTAGACAGCAATCTTATTGGAATTGACGACCGTTTGAGGGCTCAAATTAGAGGTGGAGAATAATCCTTCATGAGGGTAGCATTTGGGTTTAAGAGAAAGATAAGATAATATGGAAAAACCAATTAAATTATCGCCGCCCTATGAAGTTATAGAGTAGAAGTGGTCAATGCCCTTTCACTTAACAATCAAGCTCACAGAAGTATTTAATGGCCCATAAGTGTAAGTATTCACAAAAATGCACATATGCAATATCCATACCGGGACGCGCACAACTAATTCGCGTTTGACGCACTTAACCGCTTCGCTCTTTATCTCGTCGAGATAACACGTTCCGTGGTAGCGAAGCGGTTAAATTTGATATATCGGTCAAGGCTTTCGTTAAATAAATATGGCCCAATTAGTTGCTCGGCCAATATGAATAAATATTTTTGTTTGACAATCATGCTCGCGTATCCAATGTGAATTTTCCGTCGCCATCCAATGTTGGTTTCGTCTGTTACATTATACATATAGCTCATCATATCCTTGACAGACAGTAGATTCTTTGTCAGCCTCTTTATGTTTCTTTTTACTCACCCACAGTGGCGCGTTATCCTATGGGCAACTTGGGCAAATGCCGGGGGCCCCAAGCAAAAGGGGGCCCCGAACACAAACCAAGATCCAAATTCTACGTTTTTCCCCGGGGGCCCCGAAATTCTACTTTGCCCAAGGCCCCAACTAGTTATAACGCGCTACTGCTCACCCACCATCTTACCCTCACCGTCTTGCCCCATGAAGGTTATGTTTATAATTCTCATTGAAATAGAATTTAGATATCAAATTAATGTTAAACTAATGTGTAACATTAAAATCTATACTTTTACGAATATCTGGATTGCTTCTTATGTAAAACTTACCTTTCATTAAGCTTCCATTCCTCAATTCGATTTTTATGTTCTTACAAGTGTATGTTCTTGTATGTTCTTAACTTCCTTTTGTTTAATCCAATCTCTAACGACAAATGTAGAATGAATATATATTACGAATAAAGGCAAAACCAGTTTGTTATTTGTTTTCAGTATTTTGCAAACACTTCCAATGGATATTATAATCTCCTCAGCAACAGACCGAATAGATGTGTGTGGGTTATCTTCAAAAAGAGCTCATAATAATATGGCATTAGTAATATTGGTTATCGATAGGAAGTGTCCATGACTTCCAAACTACATAGAATGTTGTGTTTTGTTTTTTTACAAGGATGATATCGCTCCGGTTATCGCTGCCTTTATAACTGCCTGACAAGCATACCTTTTGCAATGTTACTACCTGCTTCAGTGCCCGACGAGTCGCGAACAACAAATTCGGCGGACATTAGGAGAGACAGAGCGGTGGAAAGAAAGGAAAAATCGATCACGCGAAAGTACGCAGAATGAGGATGGTAATCAGGGTTGCGATGCTCATCGGCGTGGCATTTTTGTGCAGGTTAGTTACGCTTGGCTAAACACGCGGCTTTTCTGCCTCAATTTGTACCGAACGATATTTGATTGTTCCGATTGTTGCAGCGGTGCAAGCGGCCAAGTAACCACTCCGTCGAACGTGATCGACTTGATAAGTAAGCGATCGCTTTTCCATCCTTTCGATACCGAGTCAAAAATCGCGCTGCTTCTTTCACCGTCTGGAGCAGGCATACACAACTAGTAGCTCCAAGAGCGGCTCGTGAGCGGCTCCTGTTGCAGTTCTCCCCACCCTACGTGTGCCAGCCATCTCGCGACTGGCTCACGAGCCGAGTCGAGAACTTGTGCTCCCAAATCGTCCAGTTGCGCATACCTGGTCTGCAGTGTTCTGGCGTCGCCTCGCGACGTATCATTCTCTCGGTGTCTCGAGGCAACGCGACGCGGCGGTCGTTCTGAAACGAACTCCCCTGCGCTTCTCATTAGAGATCGTTTCACATGTACACGTGTAGTAAACGAATCCGAATCTCAATCCGTGTAATTTTTAATATCCGTGTATTTCTGTTTCACAGGTACACGTGGCACGTGAAACGTGTTAAGAATTCGTGAAGGCGGATCGGTGTACACGGATCCGTTCGGCACGTTCGTTCTGTGAGACGTAAGCGGGACAGCAATAAATTCCACGGTAAATTGTTCGGCGTTATATCACCGTGTATTAAAGTAGACGAACATTTGTGAAATTAAAATACACGGGCAACCCTATATTTAATATTATATGGATTAATATTTGGATTCGTTTATTACAGTAAATGTGTACACGCGTAGTTTCATACACGTGAAATAGGGACCTCTAGTGTACATAAATAGTTGTTAGCCTGGTGAAATCCAGAAATTATAAGTCTACCGTGAATGTATTGCTGTCTCTCTTGCGTCTCACTTCTAACATCAACAGTCGAAAAGAATTCGATCGAAAAACATAAACGCATGAGTCGCCGGACTCGAACGTGCCGAAAGGATTCGTGTACACGGATCCGTCTTCACGGATTCGTTTTCACGGATCCTTAAGGGAGTAGACTTTCGTTTCCAGGATTGCAAGAGTGCAGGATGCGCCTTCCAATTTCTCGATAATGCAAAGATGGGGTTTTTCCGTATTCAAATGCGCTGGATAAAAGATCAATCTAGGCCGCAATCGCTTTCAAAAATCCTATTATTACGTTTACAAGGCGTAATTTGCATTATTCGGAATTATAAAGCTACGCATGCAGCTATTTTCATAAAGCTGCAGCAACTACATGCTGCCGAATAATGCAAATTACGCCACGTAAACGTTAAAATAGTACGTTTGAGGGCGATCGCGGCCTGGATGGATTTTCTATCTAGCGCTTTTGACTATTGAAAAACTCCATCTTTGCCTTATCGAGATATGAGAAGGCGCATCCCGCATCCTTGCGATCCTTTTTTCTTTCTTTTTCAGGGCGGTGGGGAAATACCGTTATGTACATCCACCAAGATGGAGTTGGGGGTAGTGTGGGATTCGGCTCCCCCTTAGATGGAAATTGGGGGAACGGGACTCATATCCCTATCCATACCCACTAAAATCCCACCGCCCAGGGTACACCCTTCTCCTCTGTACCCGATAACCCACCACCCGAGGTCCTTCTATTCGTATTTACTGCCGTATCGGGTCTCTTCTGTCCTCACAGGGCATATCCTTTTCCAATCGCACCCTTGCAATCCTAGAAACGAATTAGTTTAGTTTTATTATTTATTTAGTTTTATTTTCCTTAATTCCTTAGTACACGGTTCACGTTCGTACATGTGTATTTTAGTACACCAGGCGTGGGCATTTTTGTCTCAATAGAGAAGACCGTCCCCACAGCGCTCACTGTACCCCACCAGCATCCGTCGTTACTATGGAGGAAGGATGCGATTCGTCCGTCGCAAGCAGTGTGCAGACCTCGTGCATGGAAAGGATGCTTGGTGGGAGAAGTAGGCGTCTGAGGGGCTCCACCCGTGCCTATGCCTGTGGCCTGTAGTACACGTCCAAAACCGCGATCTCTACCTCTCACATCTATTTCGGCCCAACTTCGAATCGGTATTGCTATAACCGGAATCGAATCTGTTGCAGCATTTCCAAGTGATATCTTTGGCAATGTGACTGGTTACATTAACAACATCACGGATTACGTTCTGGGCGGCAGGTCGTAACACGTCGAGAAGATCCGGTGAGCAACGTGGCGGAAGTCAGCGCTTGGACCTTGGACCTAAGCAAGCCATATGCTGAGCCCGTTACCATCGACCCGTCGACGCTGTAACTTCGCAAGAATGATTCTATCAATTATATTTCATAACAAACTTGATCGATTTCGATCAAACTTTGTACATGTATACAGGGTGTTTGACTAAGGTGGGAGCAAATTTAAGGGGTGGTTCGTTATGACAATATAAGTCCAATAAAAAGAATTTAAAAAATTGCGATTTCAGCTTCGTTACTTAGCCATAAACAATTAAAAATCCGCCTAAAATGCGGTAATACGACCAACAAAGGTGTACGCCGCGGACGTACAAATATGATATAATTTGGATAATATTTACTTTCTTAATTTACGATTATAAGGCTTTTAAAGTTAAAATCTACATAAACAACTATGTATCGTTTGGTATCATTTTAATTAGAAAAATGTCGTACGTATATTGTGATATAAGTTCCATAACAAAATAGTTAATAACAAAAAGGTTTGTCACTGGATTAGCATTGTCTCACCGGCACGCTGGTGCCGATGTTTTCTTAGGCGCTAGGCTGCTAGACCGCTGTTACAGTTGTTACGAGCCGAGGTTTGGCAGCTCGCGGAAACCGATTACGAGAGTTTTGGGTACAGGTAGGAAGGGTACACGGAGGACTAGCCGTCGCTTTAGCGATGTGGTCTTTCAGATCACTGTAAGTTCCACGTTATCCCCGCGCCCATTTCGCCCACTTACCGTCCTGCGGAATAGCAGGGCGCTGGCAGTCTTTAACAGTATCTCGTCGGTGACTGCACCACCGACGAGCATTTTCTACAGAGTCGGTAATCCAGAACCGTAGAAAAAAAAGTTGCACAGTCTGAATATATCTTCAATCTGTATCTTAAGTCTGTGTTTTAAGTCACAGTGCACTATGTCAGTGCACTAATCTTAAATATATGAATGCACCATAGATTCAGCCTGTAAGTGCACTTGCCTGTTGGTAACACTTGTCGATCAGGTTCAACATTGTGCCACGGATGATGCCACTAGTCCAGATTGCAGGATTTACAAAATAAACTCAATTTTTCATAAAGATGAATTTTTCATAAAAATCCATTAAACCTACGTTAAAGTTCATATGTCGTTATATTTTACATCCTTGTATACCTTATTAATAGTTATATCAAATCTGTAGGATGTTAATTGTACATAACACGAAATTCTTGAGTATCCCCATGGGTATTTTTAAAGCTTGAAAGAAAATTCGAAATCGTATCGAAACATTTATAAATCTCGATTGATAGGTCACAGGGAAACGAGTGGATTTTAAGGGGCTCAATGGAATCCATTGAAAAATATATTCCCGAAGGAAGATTTGAATTTTCAAGGGTTTAAATTGATGCTAAAATATTGAAATTTATAACAAATCCATTCAGGTTTGAAGGAAAATTCGAGACTACGTCAGAAAATCGATAAAACTATGAATAGCTGGGACAATATTAACCATCAATAGACTGGAAGGAAAAATTCAACGACGTTGTAGCCAATCTAATAAATCTAATTACACAATATAGAGCGCTACTATTTTTCTTTTCAAAGTATAACGCTCTAATTGAAACAAATATACTCTGTAACTCGGTTTCAGTTCCCAGTAACCGCAACCGCATCTGTGGTTTATCTTTCAAGGACCGCTCCCAGGAGGAGCCGCTCCCTTGATGACAACATTCGCAAGGATCAAGACGCGATTACGTTTTCACCGCGAACGACGGTAGTCTGCAGAATTCGTGGGTACTATCAGTAACTTTTTCGGAACCCGATCGAATGCACACCATTCAATATTCATGGGCCACTGGGGCAACCCCTGACTATGCGAATCCTGGGAAGCTTTTTCGATCCTGCGGGTAGTGACCTCGCGATGTGAAATACGTTCACGGATCATCGGTTCGATTGTTCACGAAAATATTACGCCACGGTCCCTGGTTCATAGTCGTTTCCGAACTTTTCCTTCCAGTTTTTCGAAGGTTTATGTTTATCGAAGGTTTCCAGTACTCGCGGCGTGCTTTGAAGCTTGATCGAATAGAAAACTATGGAAAATACAGTTGGCTGGTGTACGCTTTGAGTGAATTATTTCTTCTTCCCCTGGGAACTCACGTGTAATCTCTAGATGTGTTTCATTTGCAAGTTTCAGAACATTTTCTGTGGCTTTGAACAGAATTACATTTTTTAGTGCATCAATAGAGAAGAAATAAATGTTTAATTCGAATTGATAATTTTTCTACTTATTGTACTTCTAAGGGAAAGTAGAAAAGTTTCGGTTAACAATGAAATATTCAAAATATTGTATACAATTATTCTAAACTAATTAGTAACAATATAATATTAATTCACAATACAATATCTAGGTCGTTCAATTAGAACGAAATAGAGAACAGGATGGAATTTTAAAACGTCTTTTACTATTATAGCATGTCCAGTAAATGATGCAATGGATACAAAGGAAGTCAGTCGTCGTCTATCGTTAACGACATTTTCTCTTTCTGCTGTATGCTACCATGATGTTTCCGTTGAAAGAGTCTCACCCAGTTTCACATACCTTCATTAATTAGAAACGAGTTCCATTTTTGGACGACCAGCAGAATTTTTCTTTTTCTTTTTAAAGACGAGATTCCCACATGTAAAAGTAATTACTTTCTGAACTGACTGCGGAGAAGCAGGAAGGAACTCAACGCATTCATGGTGCACATTTCGACACCTAAAATAAAGATTTAACTTAAGACTGTTTCAATGAAATTGAAATTCCTTCATTTACCGTCCGCGAATGCGTACTGAAGTTACTGACAAACATTTCATAATTTCCTCGCTAAAGGTCACATGAAGGTCAACATATTGCACCTCGTTGGATTCGTTTTTTTATAAACTATAAGACTGTTGTAGTGAAAAAATGCAGTCCCATTTAAAAAACATACAATGACCTTGAAATCTCGAAAAAAATGACCTTGAGAAAAAAAATTCGGCCCATCACCGTATTGGCGCCTTCGAACAGAATATTTTCTTCCCCTGACATTTTTTCTATCATACAAAATAAGTGATATATTTAAGGTGGTCAAGTTAGGTATAATACCAGGTATACAAAATAAATACACCAATTTCTTTTTATCTCCCAAACTCGATGTTCGATTTAAAAAGAGAACAAGCAACACGTACCACATTTATGGCATTCTGAAGGGCACTTTCTTTAATGAGGGCACCTTGTATCGGGGTCGTGTACCTTTTAAATGGTCTATGTATTTAGGTCCCACCGTTATCCGAAGTGTCTACCAACCAGATAACGTATACGAACGAATCAGCATCGAACAGCGGCGTGTTTGCACGCGTGTGGACGCATTGACACAGACGATCGTGCGCGAAATTGCATAACGTTTCTCGTCCACCACAGCACGTTCGCCCCTAACGATCCATAATCGTTCTTCTCTTTCCTTCGGATGGAAGAACTTGTAAGCGATAGTCGCATAAACTCCAAAGCAATAACACGAACCAGAATTGCCTGTTCTTTCCGATCCCTTTTTTTTCTCAAATAACGATTCTCCATCGCGAAATTACTGGTATCAAATGTAACTTCTCTCTCGGTTGGCATTACACTGTCTTATCGACTTATCATTTAATTTTTATATACAGGGTGTCCTGAATATAAATAGCAAAACTTCAGGAGCGTGTAGGGGACCGAAAAACTAAGACAAAAAGTCTTTTAGAGATTTGCTCGTTTTTGCTTCGTTTTGGAGAAAATCGCAAAAATTCAATATCTCGTTGTCAGTTGCTCTCTTGAGTCTTGGCCATCTGATATGACACCCATGGATTTCTTCGTGTGGGGAACCTTGAAGGAGAAAGTTTATTCGGTGCCAATCAATTCAAGACTGCCAAGCAATTAAGAGACCCTACACGCTCCTGAAGTTTTGCCATTTAAATTCGGGACACCTTGTATAAACCGGACACTTTCAGCAATGTATTCGAGCATGATTCAATATCACAAGCAAATATGCTGTATTTAATAATGTTTAATAAACTAAAATGGTTTGTTGAAAAATTATAATCGTAAATGATTCAATGAACAATCGTATGCAGTTTAAAAATATGCCATGTAGAATATAAACACCGCTACATTATTAAGTATAGAGTATAGAACAAAATACATTAGCAAGACGATACTAATCAAAATTTTGTTTTCAATTATATTGTATGAAACTTCTACCAACATATTTGTGACATTCAGCTGATTGAAACGAGACCAAACATGGCATAATTCGGAGCATATCGGACTTAGTTCGGATATTCGAGGTTCTACTATATCGTGAATTTAACAAGTAAATACGATCAAAATTGTATCGTGTTTGGTCTCGTTTTAATCAGGAAATTGTCGCAAATATGTTGGTAAAAGTTTTATAAAAAAATCGTTAGAATCAAAACAGTTTTATCATTGAATTAGCATTGTGTAACCAATACGCTGGTGTAAATTGTTCCGTCTACTTTTTCGTCAACCCCTTGCCGTATTTTGACGAGCCAGACTCCTGATGAAGATTTTAACAAAGTCTAATAAATGTGAATGTTACGCGTTTCTTTTTAGATGAAATAAAATTTGATTCGTTTGTAACCAATATTTAAGCATTAAAATAAATGTAGCCATGAAAAAATATAAATTTTCTTTTCCCTTCTACGACATTTTTGTGCATAAAGAC
This sequence comes from Lasioglossum marginatum, assembly GCA_028455795.1. Lineage (NCBI taxonomy): Eukaryota > Metazoa > Arthropoda > Insecta > Hymenoptera > Halictidae > Lasioglossum > Lasioglossum marginatum. The sequence continues at coordinate 9,310,973 of CM052250.1, read as the reverse complement.
GTTTTAACCCATTCATTGCCAGGCAAATTTAGAGCGTCTTGCCCTGGGTGCAAAGATTTTATTTTAAAGAAAACATGGAATTTTACAAAATCTAATAATATTAAGTTACAGATATAGTATTGAAATGGCATTTACATTAATTTGAAAATGAAAAAAAAATGGGTTAATCACTGCAACTGTAAAGAAAATGGCACGGCAAGGGATTAACGACAATAGACCAAGAAAAAGCGTTTGCAGTAATGGAGTGACTTTTCAGTCCTGAAATTTTCGAACCTGTCGAGATAGTACTGCGTTCAAATAAAGCCCTAACAGGTAGCCTATTCCATGGCGTAGCGCAGCCGCGCTATAGTACATAGTTAGCGGGCGGACGTTACATAACCTTACTGACATAGTTACCGAAGAAAGCGGACGGACGTGACACAGTTACGCGACATTCATCAAAACACTCACCAAAAGCATGCAATAGTCGCGAACGTACTCGCACACGTTTTCCCATGACAGTAACTTCAAACTTCGAAAAGCTGACTTCATCGCCGGTTACACATCGACGTATACTCCGCGCATGATAAACCCCGCTACAAATTCAACGCGACAAAACCGAACAGAGAAAGAGAGACGGATGAAGGAAGAGAGGAAGACGGAGAGAGGGGAGTAGGTGGACAACAGAGGGAAAGAGAGAGGGGAGAGAAGTAAGCCCCGTTAAGCCTATGAATGCTCGCCGAGCGCCGATAACAGAATTACTGCTGAGGGCTGTTTACACTGGGCTACTGCAGCCGCGTCGGGCGCAGCTAATTGTTTTAACCGCCCGTACTTAACTACGCGGCTCAATAAGTCCCGGATTTATGTAGCCACCTACGGAGGCCCGTGGCACAATGACGGCTTTAACGAACCAGTCACGATAACGCCCGACAATTCCTCGAATAAAGGCTGGACAATGTCCGAGATACGTCGGATGCAAATTTACCCGCTGTTACCTACACGCCCGTTAATCGAACCGATCGGTTTCCTTCTCGTTCACCTTTTTCCAGAGGGAATCCTCCGGAGGCCGGCGTTATGTTATCCGTCGCCTGCTACGAGGTACCCCTGGTAGCATTTATGGTTGGCATTTTGTTGGGCCTTCGTTGTAATATTGGTTGGCAAACCGTTAGAAATGTCGCCTTTTTATGTAGGTGGGCCAACGATCATGGCCAACGAACGACCATTTGGCCCGCTAACATATTATTCTGATCTTCTCTTTTACGGTTATTTTGACAGTACAATATAAATAATACACAGTGGCGGCCATATACTTACGTACAGTTAATAAAATTAAATATTATTTCCTGTACGCTTACACATTAAACAAGTATACGAAAATCAATTATATTTTTTATAAGTTTACAATATACATAATAAGATATCAAAACAGCTTTCCTTAATTTGCTATAATTAAAAAGTTTTTTATATTTTTATACTGAAGTGTCAAATTTTCTGCGGGCACATACTTAAGTACATATCGAAATGTCTATGATTTCACATGTTTCTTTAACTCATAATTATAATACATTAATATTCCGTATGTAGTCCCTTATATTTTATAACTGCAGCACACATTCGCGGCATGGATTCGATAAGTCAAGCACATTTATATTGCACAGTTCCTGTACAATAGTATACAATTCATCAATATTTTTCGGTTTTTGTTTTTTTATATGTTTGTGGACATCAATCCACAGCATCTCGATTGGATTCAGATCCGGAGATTGTGCCGGACGCTTCATTACGTGAATATTTTTGTCACTCAAAAATGTCTTGACGACTTTTGCGGAATGTTTCGGATCATTATCCGCTTGATAGATCCATTCTTTTGGCATGTATCCTTCGGCGAATGGTAGCAATACATATTTTACAATGTCCAGATACACGTATCTGTCCATGATTCCGGTTATCCGATGAATAAGACCTGTATCTTTCACTGACATGGCGCCCCAAACTAGTACTGATCCACCACCACCTTTTACAGTCGGTTTAATACAATTTTTATGAAATTCTTCTCCTTCGCAACGTCTCATGTATACAATGGCTGGAATTAATATTCGGACGCTCTAAAAAAGACGATAACTTTTTTAATATTGTACTATATGATTTGAACTTTTTTGGACAGTTAGAGCAATTAGTTTACTACAGGATGTGAAAAGAAATTTTTTCAAAAATTGCAGTAGATCGGAATTTTAGAAAAAATACTAAAAGTTACATTTTACAATTTTGTTATGTGGGCCTATATTGAAAATTTAAAAAATACGTTTTGTAGATCTCAAATGATTCCGTAAAATGTTCAGATAATACATTTTGTTCATAATTCCTACTATAAAAACTAAATCGCCGACGTCATTAGCAGACATACACCCCTATACCCTGACTGAGCCTTCTCCGTACCTTTCAAATTTTTTAATTCGTACTCAGAATTTACAGTCCTCCATACCATAGTGCGTCTGTCAGAGTTAAACACATTAAATTTACTTTCGTCTGAAAATACTACTCGTTCCCAAGTTAAAATCTTTATCAATATATTTTTTCGCAAATTGTAATCGCTTTATTCGATTTTTCTTATTAATGAAGGGCTTTTTCCTGGCTACCCTACCATGAAAATTTTGTCTTCGCAAAACTCTTCTGCAAGTTTCTGCAGATACTTGCTTATTAAAGTTTCGTAAGACAAATGTTACCAATTTTGGGGCACTTATCCTTGGATTGTTCATTACTTCTCTAATAATTGGTTTTTCTTCTCGAGTCGTCAGCTTTCTCGGACCTTATAACGTCCCCAGTTGTTTCAATATTTTTTATTACATACTGTATTGTTGATTTACTCCGATTAACTAAATTCGAAATTTTCACATAAGATTTGCCTTTCGTATGCAATTTATAAATTACTTTCCTCTCAGCTATTGATACTTCACTACTTTTTCGCCCCATTTTAAACACAGACTGACTGGTGAGGTGATACTGAGTACTAATGTAACGTTTAGTATATCGAACAAAATATCACACCAAGGCCATTTAAAGATGTAAATATTTTGATTTTATACATGAAGAATTCATACAGTACGAATACTCTTGTGAGGCTAATTTCGTCATAATGTACCTAAAATTACATTTTTGTTACATTGACAGCTTTTTTTACAATAAAGTTTAGATGATTTTGAAAGCTTAGATATTCTAGTATACAATCCCCTTCATAAGAATACCGTAACTTGCATTGTTACGAAATAACAATAATTTAAAGTGTAAAATTGTAAGGGTACGAATACTCATGGGAGTCACTATAAGTAGTTGTCCGCTACAAAACCGACAAATCGGAACAAAATATTTACAAAATACTTATTTTCTTGAAATATGTCAAAGTTTTACTGCAGATATGTATATCAGGATCTAATACTCTTAGATATAAATTGTTGAAACCAGTATTTGAGTTCCGTAGAAATAAGTCAGTTTTTAAAGTTAAAATATGTAGTGTACGTAAGTATATGGCCGCCACTATACATACAAAATAAACAATGGATTTCCACGGTAAAAATTGGGAAAAAACTTAATATGTAAGTAGTATAAGTAAGCTAGTATAGTAGTAAATATAATAATAGTAAGTAACCGTAGTAAGTTGATGCACTACCGCCGAACCTACCAAGTTATTCAACAACATGAACGGTTCTTACACTAACTATAAAAATAGACAAAAAGTTTTTCTTTTTGAACAGTAAAGTTTGGTTCTTCAAAACCTTGATTACCCTGTATAAAAGTGGTTTATAATTGTTGTTATTTATCATAGTAAGAAAATTACTCTAAAATCAGATTCTACGACCCGAGAAACCTCTAAATACGTCCCGTTCGTAAAAAATAAAGTACAAATAACAATGCTATGAGTTTAGTTCGCGTTTTCGCGGTTTCGAAACATTACGCGCTATCCGCGAATGATGCGAAAACTTGCATGGCCACGCGCGAGGGGCGCTACCCTTTGAATTTTAATAATCGATCCGCGAAGAATCGCAAGCGCTCCCATCAAGACTAACAATAAGCACCACCACCGACGTTTCATTTCCTCTCGGGACATCTGTCCAGCCCCTGAATTCGCAATCCCCCCTTCGTTTTTACGCGGAAGATGCATGAGAATGATACCGAGGCCAGCTTGCCGCGAGCGGGCACCAACTTTTTGGGTTTACTGCTGCGTGATTAAAACGTCTCCGCTGTCGCCCGCCGCGAATTAAGAAGGTAAATCACGTCTGGTTTTAATAGCACCACGTTTCCCGGACTGAGACCAGGCAAGGCTCTGTCATTACTCTCGTTTGTTCTGTTGGACCGTGTTCAAAGCTGCACCCCCCATCCCCCTCCCTCTGGCCCCTTCGAATTAGCACCGCTCAACGTTTTCGACATTTTTCCTGCTTTTAGGGAAATTGGTAGCCCCGGACCAGGCTTAACTGCAATCTTTATTTAGTATTTAGATGCTACGCGCGTGTACGTTAATTGCTTGCGGTTCCCCGTTTTGCTCTGATTAATGATCGTGTACCTTCTGACGTGCTCGCTGTACATTGAGTTATTAGTCAGTGAAATGAGTTCTGTATGATTCATTTGACTCGACTAATAGCTATTCAAATGAAAATTATAAAGTTCAGATTCTGTTGAAATCTTTGTGTGCCAATTTTCCTTCAAATATCTTTGAATTTGCTTCGATCTAATCCTCTGGTTCGATTTAATATGAATAGTTAATCATTTAATCTGATTGATAGAAAAATGGAATTTAGATGGTACTCAAGTTAGGTCAAAAGTTTAATAACATTGGTGAATGCTTAGAATCATCTTCTAACAACATTTAGACTGTATTAAAATTGATTACATTAGTATTTTATTCTATTGGACTTGGTCTAAATTTTTTGAATTGTTGGAAATGAGTATGCTCTTGGATTTCACTTCAATTATAATATTTTTTATTTACTGATTTGAGACGAGCTGACTATACATTTTTATGAATTTTACAGAAATTTCAATGGAAAAGATATTATTTACTTTAATAGGGGTTTTATTATATTCCAATGAATATAAACATCCTATTAAATGTTTTCAAATGTAAAAAATGTTAAAAGTGCCAATCGTAATCAGTTAACATTTACAATATTTTTCATTCAGTCTACCTGTTACTTGATGTCTCCCTAATATTTGTACGCAGCAGGTTATACTGTGAAATGGGATTTCCTTGACAGCGTCGTCCTCCAGAAATTTACCTGTTTTCTATACATTTATGGAATGTCAACAGAATCTCGTCCCACTACAGAAAATATTTTCTTCTCGTCTTCAATGAAAATATAACTGTGTCGCCAATAATATTCTCCCATCAATACTTAACTACCACAAATTCAGTTACATAACAGATCACACATAATAGATCTCCTTCCACAATACTCAACAAATCGTCTATCACACTGGCTGCACAATCACAGTCTAAATAATCAAAGAGCACCGAGGTACATCAGAATTCAAAGCACGACAGTTCATAAAAGTATTTTATAATAATTCACAAGAACCAAGACAACTTACCATGTTATTGTGTAATTGTGTACTATTATTTATATTTAATGTAGGGTGTAAACGCTTAAGCTGCACGTCTGTTGAAATTAGTATGCTGCCAATTGCACACGAACTGCTCCACCTCTTCATTACTATTGAAACGACATCCTCCCAAGATCTGTTTGAATGATCCAAACTTCCAAACAAGTGATCATCACAAGGTGGTACACTTCGGTAATAATGAGAATATTCAAAAAATAGTCCAATGAATGCTCAACCAGCTTCCAAATGATTTACAACGCATCCAAAAGACTTACCATTCTGGAGAAATTCAGCTAATGTTTTTATAGTCTTGCATTTGACCCATGCATTTTTGTCATACATGCTGTAGTCAAGTTATCTGTTCTAATTACTCAGCTGCTGCCTATTACGTCGTTCCCATAATCTGCAATTTAATTTTTGGGAATAAGGAGGAGTCAACAGGTCCCAAATCAGGCGAATATGCTTAACACTAGAGTATTCCTTTACAACAGCTATGCACAACTCGTAGCTCCAAGAGCGGCTCGTGAGCGGCTCTGTTGCAGTTCTCCCCACCCTACGTGTGCCAGCAAGCTCCGACTCTGCTCACGAGCCGAGTCGAGAGCTCCCGCTTCCAAATCGCCCAGTTGTGCATGGCTGCTTTACAATAATAGCAGGATTGAATTTATTCAGATATCCTAGGACTTTTATGGTAACATCCTTACAAATTTTTACAATTCCATGTATGATAAAAAAAATAAACATAAATAGCTAGTGGCCGAAAGAACTCCAAAAATATTTTTCCGAAAAGTTATTTTAAAATAGTTTAAACATAGCTAAAAAATCCTTTTACAATGGTTTAACAACAATCATATCGTTAGGAAGCGAAAAAACATCAGATTAACTTAGAAAAAAAAATTGACCTGACCGCGGTGTGTACCTGGTCCAAAAAGTCTTCAGCGGTTCCGCAGTCGGAGACCATAGCCGCTGCACCAACCGGCGCCGTCGAAATTACCTTCGAAATATTCGAATATATGCACATAGTATTATTTTCGTTTTTTATACTACGCAAGTTTTAAATTTTGGAAGATGTTTCTTTGGACGTAGGAACGTTTAATATTACATAATATATTTTTAAGATTCAGAAAAGATAAGTATAACTTAGGAGAAACGCCGAAAAAAGTGGTTTTTATTTTTTTTAACTACGTTACACCACTCTCAGGAATTTGAAAAAAATTGAGCATAATACTTACGGTAATATCTCATTGCTAAATTAAATCTGAGATAGCACCTTTTAGATTTCTATATGGAATCTGCATTTTTTCGATTTTTTTCGTGTTTTTCATTTTTTACAACCAGAGTTTGCAACGGAAAAATCTGAAAATGATACCTAATATGTGGCTTAGTATCCGAAATGTGTCAGATTTTTTTCAGAATTTTTAATTGTCAATAAATAGGGAAAATGGTCCAAAAACTGGTTTTTCGATTTTTCTCAATAACTACCCTTACAGATGAGATATGGGGCTGAAACTTGGCAGAGAGGGGTCTTTTTGGATAGATTATCGAATGGTCCAAGCTCGATTAAAATCCAGCCGGCGGCGAATTTCACCACCAAAGCCTTTGTCCCGGATTTTCATAGACGTCGCAAACTGTACTGCACGGTGGAGTGTAAAAAAGAATTATATGGTAACTATATAATTGATTAATAAAGCTGTATTCTTTAAAATTTAACCAATGAATTTTACTTTCAAATCGAGCACGAACTTATGCAGTCATCTTCATTTTGTTCATCATTTTGTGACAATGGAGAAGCTCGATTATTTCGCAACAATATATTTCATCTTTTATATGTTTTCCGGGAGTTTGCACACGGTTGATCGATAGGGGACGAGCGTATCACTGTCTTCCCCACTGGTCGAGGTCCCAGAAGAGCAGAATGCTAATTTCGAAGTCAATCGGAAGCAAATTGAGAGCAAACCTCCGCGGTACGGTTCCGGTCGCAAAGGACTACAAGGATTCGAAATTGAATCCGTCGCGGGAGTGAACGAAAAAAAAAAGAATGGAGGCCCACCCCCTCAGCTGTATCGGCATCAACTGTATCGCGGAAAATGTCATCGCGGTCGGTGTTTTCATTGGTAACAACGCGCCACGTGTGTACGTAACAAACTCTGATTGGAGCAAATCCACGTAAACTCGTCTCTTGCCAGGGGCGCTGCGGGAAATTCAGAGGAAACTTTATCGTTCGGTTGGCAAGTGCCAACACTGCACGCTACCGTGAAAGCCATCATTGTACTGCAAACCCGATTTTCAGAGTCTACGGGAAGCGAAGAAAAGAGTAAAGCCGGGGATGCATTGGCTGTTATCCCATAAAGTATTACCTCTCAATTTTTCAAAAGAGCACGACTCCGCCGTTTCGTGCCCCATTGCTTCGTTACCCTTCCTCCATTATTCCTTGACCTCCATACTGTTTCCCGATAAATACCGGAAGGTTAAACTCTCATCCGGCACCACCCTCAACCACCTCAATCAAAGAAAGTTACTGTTCATAAATGATTAAAACAATTGGGAAATATGTAACAAATGTTTTCAACAAAATATTCGCAGAACATTCTGAATGACCTAATTATTTCCCTGAATCATTTTATTCCTGAAAATTTCAGTTTGGCATCTTGGAAATAAATTGCTCCACAATATTGGTTCTCATTGCTATGTACAGGTGAAAGAAAATTTAAGAAGTGATTCTCCGTGATAATACAAGACGAAAATGAAGAATAAAAAAATTGCAATTTAAATTAAAAATTAAAAATCCGCCTAAAATGCGGCAACGCGACCAACAGAGGTGTACGTCATAGAGACGCGTGACAGTCACCTCTGTTGGTCGGGTTGCCGCATTTTAGGCGAATTTTTCATTGTTAATAACTAAATAACGAAATCGCAATTTTTTTATTCTTCATTTTCGTCTTATATTATCATGGAGAACCGCTCCTTAAATTTTCTGCCATCTGTATAGTCGAACACCATATATAATATAAGCAGCTGAAACAATGAAAATATTGTTTAAATGAGTATAAGAGCACCGATAAATTATTTCTAACTCTTCAAAATTATTGAAGATCAGTAGACATTTTTATTTGGTTCCTATTTGTTACAATCATTGAAGAACATGACACGAACAAGTCACTTCTAGAAAATTATTTCTAACTCTTCAAAATGATTGAAGGACAGAAGACATTTTTATTTGGCTCCTATTTGTTACAATCATTGAAGAACATGATACGAACAAGTCACTTTCAGAAAATTATTTTCAAGTCTTCAAAATTATTGAAGAACAGGAGACATTTTTATTTGGCTCCTATTTGTTACAATCATTGAAGAACATGACACGAACTAGTCACTTTCAGAAAATTATTTTCAAGTCTTCAAAATTATTGAAGGACAGAAGACATTTTTATTTGGCTCCTATTTGTTACAATCATTGAAGAACATGACACGAACAAGTCACTTTTGGAAAATGTATTTTTCTTAATTTACCAATCCTAACAAAGGGTATGTAGCCCCTAAAATCTTCGAAGCCAGAGATACACAAGAC
>CM052250.1:9250030-9301737 GCA_028455795.1 Lasioglossum marginatum | reverse complement strand
AAAATTATTGAAGGACAGAAGACATTTTTATTTGGCTCCTATTTGTTGCAATTATTGAAGAACGACAGGACCAATCACTTTTGGAAAATTATTTTCAAGTCTTCAAAATTATTGAAGGACAGAAGACATTTTTATTTGGCTCCTATTTGTTACAATTATTGAAGAACGACAGGACCAATCACTTTTGGAAAATTATTTTCAAGTCTTCAAAATTATTGAAGGACAGAAGACATTTTTATTTGGCTCCTATTTGTTACAATTATTGAAGAACATGACGACCTAGTCACTTTTGGAAAATGTATTTTTCTTAATTTACCAATCCTAACCAAGGGTATGTAGCCCCTAAAATCTTCGAAGCCAGAGATACACAAGACCTGAAATTCCGCAACGTTGACAGCGTTAAAATTTTTGGAGTGAACTCCCGAGTAAAGAAAATATAATTAAAGTGCTTAGAAGGGTAATGGCTAGGACAGTGGCGAGTTTCAGTGTCCTGGGGAGAATTTTTCGAGCTGGGAATTCTAAGTGCGGAGCTGGTCTGGACTGTTCTTTGCGGATACTCGTTCTTAGGCGACAGCCGATAGCGGTAACACCGTGCCACCGGGTTCCAGAGAAGTAGTACGAACTTTTAATTAGGTGCACGCTCTGACGCCGTGACTTCAACGTAAGGGTATATCGGAGCGAGCTCTGACCTCGGCGCTGAGATCGATTGGCTGCCTTGCGACTGGCTTTCATCCCTTCGTGCGAACGGAACGGTAATTGTGATTCTTGACTCGCCGAACGTATCATTTTCCCTTTTTACATCCGATTCTTCTATTTTGTTGAAAACGTGTATAACTACGTCCCGTAGCACAGCGAGTGATTTCGCCTGCGTGTGAATTACGAGCTTGCGTTCGAGGGGGTTTCGAACTTGAATATTGACGCAAGAAGATCTCGATTAGGATATTTAAAGTAATCTTTGAAATTTCATGAAAGCATAGAGTAAAGGTACTTGAACCCTTCAGGTGTGCTTTGATACTTCAATATTTAATATTTTAAATTAATAAGTATTGAATATTTAAAACATGTTCATAGAATTGTATATCAATTGTCGTTATCGGCAATTAAATTGGTAGAGAAGTTAAATCAAGAAGATCTCGATAATACGATTAGGTGTAAACATATTGGTAAAATGATATATTAGATGAAGTTGATGGAGCTTAAATTGGTTTAGTAGCAAGGAGATCTAGTCGAAAATCTTTAAAGTAGCTTTAAAGAAACGTAGAATGCGTATGTCCAGCAGGACAAACTATTGAGGTCACTGAGGAAAGTGTGTAACAAAGTTGGAAAATTGAGTTTTGAAGAAACTGTGTTTAAACTTTTGTGGACACACACACAGTCAGTAGTATCGAATCTACTAAATCTTTAAATGTCCAAAAAGTTTTACAATTTCGTGGTTCTGGAATATACAGTATATGTTATTGTGCAAGAACACATTTTACAATTATGAGTTGAAAAATTCTAAATTGATGAATCCAAATAAAAAAAATTGTATTAAAATTAAAAAGCAGGTAAAGAATAATATTTTGTAAAATTATAATGAAACCTGGAAATATTTGTAATTGAAGAATATTAGAATAGTATAATCAGTTTATAAAATCAAGCCTGGAAATATGCTCTTAAATATTCACAGTAGTCAATTAAATATGCCGGCAATGACGACAACGATCTTCAAATTCGGCTTTATTAAATGTATTCGAGCTAAAAGTGAATTGTAACTCAAAATGTAATTAAAAATCCATCACAAAATTGAATTTGGAACTCGGAAAATTTGTTCTCTCTATACTGCCAAGTAATAGGTATATCAATTGGTACTGTATAATATAATAACACTGTCCAACAAGTTTTAATTCCATTTTCGAACCCGGAAATCATTTTCCTCCATTTCTAAAAAGTTAAATTTTTACGTAGACTTTCCCAAATGCAACAATCATTAAAGATTTAAATATATTGAAACAATATCTAAAGTGACCAAGAGACTTCTGTAAAAGCAGGAATTTAAAAATTAGGTCCGACAAGAGTGAGATGTGAGATAAAATATAACTACAACACTGCGATAGATATTAATTAATTTGATGAAATTTTATAAATTGCAACATGTGAATTCAAAAGATTTATCGAATTCATAATCAGGTAATTGATATGATTAATTTGTAATTCAGTTGAAACACATTGAATATAAGAGAAAGAATTTTTCAAAATATGATACACCTGAAACAACGAATTAGTGAGAGATGATACGTGCCAATCGCAGTGACCGCGATCTAAATTAATGAAAATTTGTCGGAAAGAGTAATCAGTTTGCAAGGAGCTTCAATTTTCGAGAAACTCGCGTCCCTCGGCGCTGGTACAAGCCAGCAACGTTTAATCACTACGAAATTAGGATAACCTCGTGCTGCAGGATCGTGGTTAAGCCGAACCTCGAAACCTAGCCACCTATGATGTGGTCTTTCAAAGTAGATATACACGCCGGTGGCTGGAGGAAGACGCGGATCCCTACCGTAGCAGAACTGAGAAAGACAGAAACATTTGCTAGACGGTGTCCGTAATCAAAGACCCACCATTGCGATATCGAAAGCCCTCAAAGTTAAAGCTACTCCAGCAGCCCCGTCATCACCTGCCACCAACCTCAAAATCAAGAAGCTGATGGCGTTACACACCCTCTCGTATCTGCCGTAGCGTGAAGCTGCCGCGTGATATTGAGTTTCGTGCAATGAATTCGGATGTCGTCGAATATCCCTCACGAATGTCGATACAACTACCACTGAATGCTTAATTATACCGACAGTAGCCGACGACGTCAGTCTTCGCATACCGTGACGTCATTCATTCAACCTCGTCTCATTGACTTTTCCACGGTTAGGCACAATTCAAGCGGAGCTCTTTCAATCGGAGTTCAGTCAATCAAATCTGATGACTAACAATGTTACTTTCTTTATTTGTTATACTATATGTATATTACGTTATATTGTATGGTATTTTATTTGTTATACTAAATATGTTATATATATGTAATGATATTTGGTCCCCTCAGGGTTTCAAATCCATTTACAGCACTTCTCCCCCTCTTCCACTCTCACTATCGCCTAATTTCAGCGAGACCTACTTTTTATTACGGTGGTTTCCGAACCACATAAAAAACACCAATTTAAACACAATTTGATATTCGTGGGCCGTGGACCGCTCCCCTGAGCCGCTGGTTTCCCCTTCCCCGACGCCCTCACGTATTGTCGCCCGCGCTGCCCCTGTTGGTGCCTGTTCGATTGCGAACGCGCTACACACAAGCGTACCTCTCGACTCTGTCCGTATGAACTATCTGCTCGACTGATCGACGCCCATGCGTTCCTCCGATTTTCACGTTTCCTAAGTTTCCAACGCATGACTCGAAATCTGGAGACAGCGCGCATTTGAATCCCGACACGGCGCAGCGCGGCGAACATTTTGCTATCTTGGAACGAGAATATTTGTTATGTTATATTTTTCGGTTGGAGCGAAAGTTCATAGCTATTTTAAATCAAAATTGACAGATAACACTAAAATATTTATTCATAGGTTTACCATAAAAATGACAGAAGTAATAGAAACTATATTATTGAATAAATCTTATAAATAAATATCTTAATTTTAATTTAAAAATCCAATGTAGTGGTCAAATTCTTTGAATATTTTCACCATTTCCCATTCGATCTGCTGATTTTTGCCATAAATGCACAAAATCGACCGGCAAACCGGTGTTCAATAAATTACAATAGATTACAGAGGATGCATCCAAGAAAATGCGATTGCAGCTTTTTCTGAATGCAACATCGTTGACCTGGAGTTTCGATCTGCATATGGAACATTCAATCTTCCCGGATTGCGATATACAGTTTTCGGTATCGATCCCAGAATTTATATTTATTCGATTCCGTGGGAGATTTGGTGCTGCAACTTGGTGCAGCGCAGAAATGGAGCCCATGCAGTCCAATCGAGGGGAAAAAGTTACCCTCTTTCTGCTAGTTCCGGATTAGTCACGTGACCTTGTGATACATGCACGATACAGACGAAACGCGTCACGTGACCAGGCATCGGTGGAAGCGTGGGGAATAGCGTCGTGGAAGGGGAAGATAGAGTGGGGACACTGGTGCAGCCGCGAGTGTTACGGTGAAATGTAGTTGGTTTTGATGAGGATCGCCGTATTTCAACTTTCACGATTCACTACTCTAAGGTTTCGACGTATCGAGAACACAAAGTTACTTTATTGAATCTTGAATCAGCGAAACGTGCCGTAGCAGAGGTTATCGTCGACTAACTCGATACAGCATTTCAGAGTCTTATATACTAATGGATTATCTTATTTGAGGGTGCAAAGTTTTGGGACTGTTGATGGTACAAAGTATTGGGGCGCTGAGTCAGTGATGAACTTGGGCCTGGTGACGTGTTGCGAGGATCGGCATCTTAGTCTTATCGGGCCGTGACAGGAGCAATGTCCAGATGCAATCTTTCGCTCGCCTTCTTCTTTGCGATCGGGTCTCGCTGCTTACCGATTACTTGCCACCTGGCTCTCGACCATCACTCTCTGTAATTGCGTTTTCACCACGATCGATGCGCATTATTGTTGAATCGTGCATTAACGACGTCATTAATTCAAGCGTGCGACACAAACGAGATCGCTCGGTCGTACATACACGTCGGGAACATTACGAAACTGCGAGTCGGCGCGCTTTAATGATCGCCGTATAAATTACACGTGTCCCGGTACGTTCCTTTCGGTTGTTAGGAATTTTTCCTTCGTTTTTGCACCGTGCTTTTTTGACGCAGAAATTCCACCTTGAACGGCGAGCATTGTCGACTGCGCCGGGCACAATGATCGTGAAATTTGATCGAGTGCACTTGACACCGTGAATCCGTAGAGGAATGTTGCTTTCATGTCACTCCGTACCGGTGGGGTTACAAGGGACGCGTTTGTTTAGGGTGGAACGACGAAATAGCTGGAGACATATTCGAGTTTTCATTGGTAACATTTTTCTTATATTTATTTATACTTGCTCGAATTAATATTTGGGCATTATTTGCGATAAAATAACTCGTTTGAAATCGCACCAAACCAATCGAGTTCTTCTGAGGAGTTGGGAGGATTAGTTTACTAGATGCCGCGTAGAAGAAATTCTGAAAAAATTAATTATTTCGGAATCTTGAAGAAAATAGTAATAGCTGCTTTTTGATATACTGAAAATTTAAAGGTGACACAAGTTACAGATAGTTAAAGATTATTAGAATCTCGGCTTAAAGATTATTACAATTAGATCTTTCTATAAATAAAATATGAATATATATGTATAACTGGCAGAAATTTATCTATTAGATGTTTTAAATATTCAATACAGACTCAAATAAAAAGACTTATAAACCATTAATACAACTGTTAATTTCTCATGAATGTTTAAAGTTTAGTGCTGAAAGAATAAAAATTCTGATCCAGTGGGAAGTATTATATATTTAACTATATTATGAATATATAAATATAAATGTTGTAGATGGAACGTTTTTATACCATCTTAATATTATGTTTGCTTTGGATGGTTTATTTCATCGACACTCTGTACATCAAGTTAATTCATATAGTTGTTAAAAAAAGAATCCTGTTATACATGGAATGGACAGATATTATTTTGGTTACTTCGAATTTCTATATTTAATATCTAAAACTAGTCTTTCTAAACTGTTGCATTAACAAGGCCATTTGTCTTATATAATAAGGCTGTTAGTATTAACAATCACACTTTCATAGGCCGTCCAGATAAATCAAAAGAAACCCAACAATTTCGTCCATCAAAAATTTTATAAAAAACATATCCGTTGAACTTTCTTAATATTCTTACATTAATCTATGTTGCACGTTCGTATACAAAATAAATATGCTAACATTCGCAGCTTTTATTTATCACTGTTATTTGTAAAGTCGAATACAATATTCCTTGCATTTCTCAGGCGATCCTGGATGGACTAAATAGATTCTTAGACAGGCCACTTTCAGTAATTACTTTCATTAATGAAACAAAAGCAGGAAGGAATTGCTCGATTAACTTGTTGCTTGCCAATATTCGTGAGTGATTCGCAACTTTTCCGTTTGGTGCATAACAAATATGGTGGACTAATGTTTGAACTGCGAATCTTTATGCACTTATATTATAGCACCAGCGAGTTCATAAAATTAGAAAATGTATACAAGATGTTTGTTCATTAACTGGTCAGCGTTCATTCATAAATTATGTAATAAATATATGGTAAAGTAATGAAAGAGGAAAAGTGGTACAGTAAACGCTCCTTCACTGTCCGGGTTCGTGGGCACGATCACTGTTCAGTGCCTACCCACTCCACTGCTCTCCTGGCCTTCTCTATGTTCGGCTCTCTATTGAAATCTAGCTCGGCGCGGTCGCCGCGGTAGACGCAGTCATAAATCAAAAATAATGTCCGGATACGATCACTGTCCATGCAAAACACGGCTGTTGAACAGTAAAGGAGCGTTCACTGTACTGTCTTTTGCAAGCAATGCAATGGCATATATAAATCTGTTGTATTCACTATTTTCTGAGAAATTACCTTCAATTTTTTTTAATAGAATACTACATACTTTGATGTCGTATGAAGGTGTGTATATTAAGTTATTATTATTATTATAGTTCGATGGTGTACCAGAAAATGACCTTGTAGGTCATTCAAGGGCATGAACGAAAGAAATATTTTGAATATTTCATATCGTTCTATTTACTAGTATCTTTTATTAATATAATTCATAGAATTCATGTTTATAGAATTAGATCCGTAAGAAATGATCAAGTTCTGACACCAAAAAGTATGATACATCGTATAACATTTCATTTAAAAATTAAAGGTCTTGGTCACTTTGACTTCTCAAAAACGTATGCTACTATGTCGTTTGTATGTATAAAATAGAATTCTTATACACTTATCAAATACGAGAAAAATGCAGGCTAGTGAATACGATGATTAACGAAAGTGAACACGATTGTTCTCTTAATTTTTCCACAAGAAACTCGCAGATAAAGAGAATAGGTCTTTAGATAAAGATCCGCAGTTCAACAATGTCGGTCGAAGTCGTAGCGAAAATGTTTGTATCGGACGCTAAGAGCTATGTGCACATTGTTACGCGTTTCGCAAACTTCGCCCCGATGATATTGGAGATTTCGCAGTCCGAACAATTATTATAGAATAACTTCGCTCGCAAGTTGCTCGCGTAATTACGGAATTTAATTAGCTGCGCGGGTTGGTCCCAACGGATTTTAATATCCCGAACACAGCGTGCTCCTTCGCTTCTAATGATCGTTTTTGCTTCACCGCGTAGTCGAATAAAAAAGCGAATGGCGCAGAATAGAAGGCGACTCGTTAAGATCGATACAAAAAGAAGGGAAACTGGATGTAATTCGTGTGCATTGGCACGCTCTCGAACTTACAAAAATCTCTGGAAGCTGTGGTTGGCTCATTTAACCCTTTTTCAACGGTTACAACAAACAGGGATTGAAACGATTGCGAAGATAATTGTTTCACACTGCTGTACAAGATTTTCCATTTGTAGAGAACCACTCTAAATATCTGGCATTATTAATGATATCGAAAACTGTTTCGGAGGAGTAGAGGGCATATGAAGGTCGCATTCAATATAATGGAACCATGTATTTTTTAATACAGCAATTAGTGTACTTTTTATCGATTGATGTATCAAAAAATACATAGTCCCAATGAAAGCATTGAAAGTGACCTTCATATGCCCTCTACTAATAATTTCAGAGACATTGGAGCTTAAACGGGACACCCTGTATCCGATTGAAGTCATAAAGAACTGTTTCAAAAATCGAAACTGATGTAATGATTGTTTTCAATCCCTGTTACCATAACAACAGCCCCTTTCTATCTGTTTATAGACACCGACGAACATCAATTTTTTCGAACAAGTAATTAAGCGAGATTTTTTTCGGTCGATCGGATCGCTTTGATCTTAATCATTCTTCTTCTTCCGGAAGGACTTGAAGGTGTACACACGATACATGGGTGAGTATGGCTCGACCTCTCCGTCGCTGTCGCCTTCATCCCCCGTGGGATCGTCTCTGTCCGGTTTAGAGGATCGATATATCCGACTTTTCTCGTATAGCGGCACTGCTGGAAGAAATATCATGTTTATTTTCCACCGGACAGGCAGAACAACCCTTAAACGAACGCGTCTGCTCGAATTTCGCGACGGTATTTTTAACGAACGGTACGCTACGTTTTTAATAATAATATGCATGCTGGAAGTTACAGGCAGCGAAGTTTCACCAAGAAAAAGCTAGCTGTATTATAGCGTTAATTCACTTCGTTATTGATTGTGTTAACACCAGATCTACGGGGCGCTTAGAGCAACTATTTTATTTTATTAAAATAACGCATGTACAGTAATGTCTCGATAGACGCAAAAAGGCTGTAGGCGATAAACACAAAAAAATATCCCCTCCACTGTGTAATCTGATCTCGGGAATCCATTCACCATCCCTCCACTGTGGAATCCGGCTCGGGTATATCAGTGTGAACCACTACTAATGCGACGTGGAGAGTCGCAATCGTCAAATAATAGCAAAATAATGTATCTTTTATTATCACTTATTTTTTTATGAAGCTTCCACCAACATATTCGTGGCATTTTTCTAATGCAAAATGATATCAAATATGATATAATTCCGATGATATTTACTTGTGTAATAGACGACGAACGTTTCGGGCGCAAGGAAGGACAGCGTATGGGAAAGAAAGAGACACGGAGAGTCGCAGTCGCTTCGGCCTCGTGCGGTCTCTCTTTACACGTGCTGTCCTTCTCTACGTTCGGCTCGGCCTTTGATGGTAAAGGTTTTCGATGCTAAAAAAAATAGCTACCCGTCTGCAAACAAATCCCCCAGAGGCTATTGCGTCGATCGAGACATTACTGTAGTTAGATTTTAAGCGAGATGTATTGCCCGCATTTATTGCAAGAAACAATAGTTCTTCACCCGATTTTGACCCGAAATTACTTGCTCGATAACTTGCTGAAAAGAGAACCTTTCCTGCCAAGTTTGAACCCTATAGTTCCTCTGTAAGGGTAGTTAAAAACATACAACCAGTTTTTGGCTCGCTTCCCCCATTTAACCGCGTCTAAAAATTCTAAATAAAGTCTGACACGTCCAGCATATTAAGCCACATGTTCGAGAATTTTTTCTGATTTTGCAAACTATGACTGTCAGAAATTATTGGATAATTCCTCATGAATGTATTTTTACGAGCCCCATAATCGTAAATTTAAGAATGTTGAACCGTTCTATTAATAAGAATTAAATCCCTAGTTTATCAACGAGAGCTTCACGTATCGCAATGCATACGGGACAATAGGTATTATTAATTATACGGAAACTTTGAATTTGATCTCGGGGACGAGTGTCCAGAGGCACATTTAAATTCTCCAACAGGTGACTAATAGAAACTGTCGACCCGTGCTCGTCGTAAATACCCGAAATTAACATGTAGCATTCGTGCGCGGTGCAACGTGTGTACGTACAAGACAAATTCGCTGGCTTCTCCTGTTCCTCGATGTTTTTCAATGGGGGCACGCTGTCTTCGCGTTCTTCGGCGGTCGTTGTACACGGCGGAAGAGCTGAAAAAGCTTCCGTCACGTCGTCGGTTTTTTGCGGGGTTTCGTAATTTTGAAGTGGCACCGTGCCGACCACTATATTTGTTCGCAGTTTCAAGTTCTTTTGAAACATTCTGTAGTACCACTCGCTCACATCTACGCAGGCTTCGACCTGTTAACAAGAAAAATGTTTCGTGTACAGGCAGTTTCAAATTGAAGCTTCACCGAGACCAACTAGAAATCAGAAACTCCCTGCAAACATAATTGTAATGTTAACGTTTCTTTGCATTATTATCTGCTTTGCAATTGGCTACTCTTGTAGAGTGCTCTTCAACACGTTGACTGCCACGACTATCTTAAAAAATTGATTTTTACTGCGAGACATTTGTGTAAAAATTCAATTTCAATAGAACTTGTAGGATTTAGAATGTTTCAATCTTTTAACTAAATTTCTTTAATTTTATGATATTTTTCGACGCAGTTATTCAGCAGTCAATGTGTTCAATAATGGAACGAACCTGCTTTACAGGGAACGAATTTTTTTGCAAAAACAAATATTTATTTATGGCAATTGCTAGACGAAATACAGTAGTATGTGAAAAATCCTATTCATTGCTCTTTCACCCTTAACGTAGAATGTAAAAAAGGATGGCGAGTAATAAATAATTTTTCGATGAAACTTGTACTGACATATTCGTGACACTTCTCCGATTAAAATGACACCAAACACGACACAATTTGGATCATTCTTACTTGTTTAATACACGGTACAGTAAAATCTCGATTATCCGAACCGTTGATACTTTCATTATCCGAATATGTATCTCGTGTATGCTTAATTTTATTCACGTGAAAAGTAGGATTTATTGTATAAATCAATACAAAATCACTTTTAATATAAATGAAGATATCGGTTCGGATAATCGGGCTTCTACTGAATCGAGAATTAAACAAGTAGATAAGAAGCTCTGAAGTATGTTTATGAAATATGTCTTTATACGGAAAATAAAAATTATCTACGATTGCAAGAAATAGAAACCAAATTGAATGTTATTTCTTCCCTTATATATAATGATTTTAATAGAGGAGACAACATACAGTGTGTCTCAGCTGAAGGAGGCCACCTAAATATCTCTTTTATTTTTAATGGCACAAAAAATATTCTTGGCATAATTTAAATGGTATCGAAGGAGGAATATCATAGACACAATTCTTTTGTCCGGCCATTTTTTCATAGTTTTTTCAAGGTCATCGGTATTTTTCATCGGGAAAACTTATTTTTTTATTCCATTTTTTATCACATTTTTTGGTACTCAAAGTCACCTGAAGATAATGACTTAAGCATATTCAAATGTATTTTTTCAGCTGCTACAACATGGAATAAAAAAAATAACAAGTTTCCCCGATAAAAAATAACGATGACCTTGAAAAAACTATGAAAAAATAACCGGGCAAAAAAAATTATTCTTCTATGACATTCCTCCTTCGATACCATTTAAATTATGCCATAAATATTTTTCGTGCCATTAAAAATAAAGGAGATATTTAGGTGGCCACCTTCAGCTGAGACACCCTGTATATTGACGTCTTCAATTTTTAAAATTTTATTATTATTTAATTATTATTTGATATAAATGCATAAAGATCCGCAGTCTATCAATCAGAAAAATATCAGCAATATGTTGGTAAAAGATTCGTAAAAAAAAGAATTAAGAACAAAAGGGTTCTGTCATTGTATAAATGTTGCACAACTCTATTGTTAAGATATTATTGTAATAGGATTAACTTGTTCTAGAAATGAAAAGATTTTTGCAAAAATAATCGTGGAAAGATGTTGGACTACAGTATAGTGTGCTCTTGTCATTGTATGGTGCTCTTTGAGAATTCAGATAGTCTCACTTTAAGTGTATACAGAACGTCGATGATGCTGCAGTGGATCATCCCTGTAGGTGGTACTGCAGGAACGTCAAAAGTGACGTCGTACGAGTGGGACTCTTTGCTAACAGGTTGTTCTACTTCTACTACGATCTCTTTATGCTTACGGGTCTTTTCCGTGGAATGATAGCTCACCACCTAAGGAAAGATATACCACTTAAAAACAAGCGTAGAATTAAAGTTCAATAAACAAAAATATATTAATCGCATTGCTAAGTAGAAATTAACAAAATTACTACTTTACATGCATGACTAACATTTCTCTAGATATTTTATCTTGAATCACTTAACAATTACTCTACACAGAACACAACATCTAATATTGTGAATTATATCCTTATATCGTATTTGTTGTTAACATTAAATTACTAATGCTCTCAGCGCAAAGGTTCGATCATTTGTTACTTGATTTACAAAGCAATTTTGCAAACTGCTAAAGTAATTCCGACGCTTCGATCTTTATTTAGATCATCTTCAGGGGTTATTACCGCCGAATATTGATTGGTCATACTTCTATCTATGATCCTATACGTTCTTGCCTGATGTTTACTGTTTACCTCAGTGTCTCGATAACCGGCATGTGTTCAACAGGTAATACATTATCACACCGAATTTATTAATTTTCATCACAAAGCTAGTGAGTAATTTTCTCGACGACATAAATTACAACTAATTTTTTATTATGTATTCCTAAATTTCAAAATTTTCACAGACGCAATTCTAGTAATCCCCGAAGATGATCTAAATAAAGATCGAAACGTCGGAATTACTTTTGTAGTTTGGAAAATTGCTTTGTAAATCAAGTAACAAATGATCGAACCTTTGCGCTGAGAGCATTAGTAATTTAATATCTAATATTGTGCAATAGAACGTAAGAAGAAAGAACTATTAATACACACTACAATTCAAAAGTGTTTCGACACTTGTGAAACATGACATTTCTCAATATTATTAAAATAATTTATAAAAAAATTTCTTTTTCATTTTGGAATGATTGCCAACTTTATTAGGAACCGAACGATCAGATTATGGAAAACCATTTGTGAAAATTGGCAAATCTATTCTGGCAAACTTCTTGCTAAACTCGGAGGTCTGACAACCCTAATCTGGAGTGAGCGTTTTAAAAGTTTTTTCATCTTCCGTCGGGTTGCCTAAGTTGTTAATCATTCATACTAAATCCAGCTAGGAAATCGACGCTTCGTAGAAAACTACTTTCAGAAATATTTCCAGAAAAATTGTACATGTGTCTTAAAAAAGTGTATTCCTAAAAAATATTTCTAAAGAAATTCATCCAAAGATGTATCGCATAATAAAGCATCTTTAATCTTCAATTAATTAAAGCATCATTATTAAAGTGTCCAAATACTCGAGAATGTGGGTGCAACCTACAAGGTGAAGTTCTGTACAGAAAAGATAGAGATTACTTTTTTGAAAACGATTCTGATTTTCCTAATCACAATCGTGGTGGGGTTTGTCAGGACGATCATTATCGGTATCGTTTGCCCAGGAACATAACCATGAACTGGAAGAGACATGGATATAGTAATGGGCTCGGTTTGCCCCATGTACACCTTTGATTGTTGAGTATGTATAGGCAGCTGTAAAGAATCGTTAACATTAGTGACTACAAACTTTCAAAAGCCTTCAACAACTATCGTCAAAATTGTTTTCAACCCTTTAATTACGGATATGTATTCATATATGTACTTTGCAAAATGTTAAACGAAAAATATTGTATTTCTGCTTTAGTAACAGATTGTGCTTTATAAAACCTTACAATATGATCCTTGAAATGCAAACATAACATTTGGAATCCAAACAATCTGTTAGCACGTGTGCAGAGAAATATTCAAGTAATATCCAAAATGTACAAGTTCATAGTATGTTTAACACTAGGTTTAAATAACGGATTGAAATATTTTTAGTTTACTATTGGGTTGGCAAGAAAGTAATTTCGGTATTTTAAGGTGAAATGAAACCGAATTTCTTTATCCAAGCGGTGAGCTTTAATCAATAAAATATTTTCTTATTTATTCTTTTTGGCAAAAGATCATCGAACAAAAGGGAAAATATCTTATTCATCAAAGTTAATTGCTTGCATGAAAAAATTGGGCTCTATTTCATCTTAAAATACCGAAATTGCTTTCTCGCCATCCCAATATTATTGAGATTTTAAAAATGCTTCTATGAGGAATTATTCAACAAATTTATCTTTCTATATATGCTATAAAAAAGATGGCTAAAAATTTTCATGGACACATTCTTGTTATTTTGAGAAAATAATGTAAAACAGCCACTTTTATTGCTCTACAAACCTGGTGTCAAGATTGAAAAATATATTTGCACTAAAATAAAGAGATATAGACAGACAGACAGATAGATAAGAAATATCTATAATAGTATAAATTAGTATAATACTATAACAAAATAATTTATGACAGTATATCGGTCTAATCACAACATCAAATAGTTTGAATGAAAAATCGAGCAAATTGCATAGAGAAATTATAAATATTTAATGTTCCATAAAATGTGCATTTGGTCATCTACGATCGCCATAATTCAAGGGTGAGATAACGGTCGAAGTCGGCCGCGCGTACGAGAAGTAGAAAAGTACATGCATATATCGCGAAGACATTTGCGTCACCAGGATTGAAATCAGTTTTGCAGAAACGAGTATCATTCATTGTTAGATTCCTACTCACAGCGGCGAGAGGATCTCGATTAAGGTCAAGAATCGGAGCCACCGTGAATGGAATAATATTGGTGGAAAACCGATAAATGGTCGTTACATCCAACAATGCTCTAATCGAGTACCGTACTCGCCCATATCGGCCCTCGAAGCTGCACGGCAGGTTTTCTGGTAGCGCCAGGCTGAACGGGTAGACGCCGTCAGTTACCGTCGACTTTTCTTTACCATCTACCCGTGATGAGAATCTATTAGTCCCGACACCGAGTTTCGTGTAGCAATTCCTGATCTCGAGTCTGAGGTATCTACTCACCACCAGCCAGATATGTCTCCTCATGCAGGTAGTTCTCGAACGCCGAAAACTTACGTCGGATCCCGGCCGATCGATCGGTGAAATACACCTGAGCCTCCCCCTTGTACTTAAGTCTAATCCCTGCATGCAGAAAGGTCGCACTTACAACGGGAATACGAATTAATTGGGTCGACTCTTCAGGATTGGGTAGGAGTTCGGTTGTTACACGAATTACATCCAATTAAGGTAACAAACGTAACTACAATTTCCCGAGATATTGACTACCTGGAAAACTTCATGCCACTTTCTATGTGTCAAATTAAAACAATTTAAATCGTGTACACAGGGTGCCTCAGAAGAAGTGTAGGAGAAAGAAATGGGTGATTCCTCAGGTAATTCCATACACCTTTTGGGTAAACTTTACCTTGACGGACTCAGAATTTCTGCCTTTTTCCAATAAATTAGGATGTATTTGGTATGTAATTTAGCAGATTTGTACCCAACGCGGCTTCAGTTTCAATCAAGTTTCAATCCTCTAGGATCAATGGTTCAGAATTTATGATTGCTTAAAGTTGAGCATATTTCGGTATCTTTGACAGGTAAGCCGCCATATTGGTTTATAGTGGCGATCGCGCGCCGCTTACCGAGCAGAACCGCTACGTTCCCAGACCTACGAACCGCTCTACGAACCCAGCTGCGCTGGCTACAAATCTACTGAATTACTGAATTACAAATTTACCAAATACATCATAATTTATTGGTAAAAGGCAGAAATTTTGAGTCCGTCAAGGTAAAGAGCAGCCCACCTTTTTACTTTGCCGATTCGTGCGGATTTCAAGTTATTAACAAAAACACGGACCAATCAGAGCGCGAATCTTCTAATCATTAATTACTAGACTGCGGATATTTATGCAATTTACAATTTTTCTAGACCAATTTTAAGAAACTCGAATCAAATAAGATCTTATTTTCCGTGGTAGTAGCCTTTTCAGATCTGAAATAAATGAAAATCTTACTAAATTCTGTTGTATTTTATATCCCAGCATTTTTGGGAAATTTTCAAAAGCCATGATTGCATAAAGATCCGCATGATTGCATAAAGTTTTAATTACAGATTAAAAATGTTAATCAGTCGTTATAGTGAAAATGTGTTTTATCATTTTCTGTGTTCTGTGAAAATACATAAATATTCGTAGATAGATATATACGAATTTATTAGAGATTTTAGTTTGACACTCAAGTTTCGTTACAGTATTTCATTATTTTTAATTTTCACTCCAATAAACTTTCCCTTTAAATTCAAATTCATTTTCCTCAGCTGATGCAATCACTGTGTTTATCTTTTGTAGTAGCAGCATTATATTTATGCTTGCTATAAATTTGATGCTGCATAAATTTATATGCATATTTTTAAACTTCAAGATAAGTACTTGAACGTTTCGTTATTCAGTGTACAACGGTTTTTCTTGGAGAATAAATTCTTGAACAATTTTCTTGGTGAACACCTACGACTAAAGAATAGCTTTCATGAAAAATTGCAAGTTTCTAGGTCAAGATGCTGTAAAGATTACAGTTCATGAACGAGCGATATTTTGTATTTATTTATACAGGTAAAGGGATATGCAACAGGAAACAGTATGATGAAATTTTCAGTAGATTAATTACCAAGTTAATTTAATGAAAAGAACGTTTTTCATTTTATTAATGTATTTCTTGATCATTTGAACCTATAAGCACATTTCTATATTTTATAGTTAATAAAAAAAATCTGTACTGTTGCTGGCTGAAATCATTCTTCGTATGATGAATTTTCCAATAGATTAATTATCAAGTTAATTTAATGAAAAGAACGGTTTTCATTTTATTAATGTATTTCTTGATAATTGGAACCTATAAACATATTTCTATATTTTATAGTTAATAAAAAAATCTGTACTGCTTCAAGAAGGGTTTAATCTGGTTTCCGGCTTAAAAGGGTGCTCTTTGCTTGCATTACTCAAAGTTTGCAGTTGAGTGACTTTTTTTTTTGATGTTGTACTCCTCGCTGCTAAAGTCACCCACATAGGGATATGCAAATAACCGCGGTATAAACCATGTGAAAAAGAAATACGAGAAAATATTGAGTTTGTATCGTCATCCGAAGGCTGTTCGATTTTACTCCAAAAATTAAAACATCGTCTTCCATGATGATCTATCAGGTTGATCCTTCTTTTATTCCAATATTATAATCAGGGATTCATACCGGTATAATACCGGTATACAAAATAACGGTATTATACCGGTATTACCCCAATAACCTTTATAGAAACCGAAATACCGGTATGACGTCATACCGGTAAATGGAAATACCGGTATATTTCAAGAATTTATACCGGTATTTACAAGAACACCCTAAAATAATCCTCTTTTAGGAAAACATTTCCTGAATTGAATTGATGAACTCTTACAGGTTTTAATGATGCAGAAAATGTCAATGTTGCATAAAAATCACTAATTATAATCACCAGACTGCAAGTTTGATGAATGTGTGACAAGAACAAATAGCTGAAATACAAAATAGTAAACACGTTTAAAGAATTTTATAAAATACTACTATATTAAAACCAATAAACGTCTCGAAAAATCACTAACCAAATATTACCCTATACAAACACTAAGCAATTAAACCAGATACAACTATGAACTACCACAACTAATTAACTGACACGTGCAAGATTCATCCTAGAATTGATATACTAATTAAATGTATACACATATATGAGCCGTTTATTTTGAAAGTGGCCTAAGTCCATTTTCGAGAAAAATCCAGCTAGCAATTTTAATATTTACATTTCTATGTTATCTTTCAATTCTGAAGCAAATTGTAACTAATATATTTAAAATCACAAAGGTTTTGTAAAAAGGAAATTAGTTGGTTAATAGAATGATACAAATTTTTATTTTGAAAGTGGCCTAAGTCTATTTGTCAGTTGTTTGACAAATGTTCACGTGTACATTTGTGATGAAACTATTGCATCAAGAGGTTCTCAAGAAGTAGCTTCATGTATCTTGAAACATCTTAAAAATCTAAGAAATGAAAGGCATATTATAGCTTACAGTGACATGAGTGCAGGACAGAATAGAAATATTAAAGTAGCTTTAACACGGCTAAAAATTGTCCAAACTGTAGCGCATAATGTGGAAATCATAGACCATAAATTCTTAGTATCAGGACATTCGTTTTTACCGAATGACAGAGACTTTGGCGACGTAGAACTGTCATTAAAGAAAAATAATTTACTGTTTGTCCCCCAAGATTATTATAATGTTATCAAGAAGTACCGGAAAGGTAATAACTCTATTTTAAAAGAAATGAAACAAGAGGATTTCATATCAACAAGATTTTTGGAGGATGCAATTTTTAAAACGGTAAAGAATTCTAACGGAGAAACAATAAATTGGTTAAAACTATGCTGGAGTAAATTATTATGTAATTTATATAGTTAGAAGATTTTCTGAATTTCATAAATGGTGTTTTTCAAGTTGTAATGAAATATAAAATAAATTGAATATTGCTTTTTCAATTTGAAGCATTTTAAATTATATCGAATGGACTTGGGCTGTTACAAATTTTATGACAAATACTAGTTGTTAATTTTGAAAGTGGCTTAAGTCCATTCTTGGTATTATTATTAGTAATTATATTTATTATATATAATTATAATCATAATTATTATTAGTAATATTATTCACTTAATAATTGCTATTATTTTAATAGGAATTGTAAATTTAACTATCTTAGATACACTTAAGAATTTACACTTAATATTTTTAATTTCATTGAAACCCAAACTCTCAAATATCTCAATTTAAACTTAAATGGACTTAGGCCACTTTCAAAATAAACGGCTCATATATTTAATGAGCCGAAACACTGACAATAGCTCGCAGCTTATAGATAAACAGGCATGACACGTAGCTGGCATGTGTTCCCGAAATTCTCAAGGGACCGTAAGCGAATCGAATTTTCACTTTCCTCTGCTATCTATTCGACGGGCGTTCCTGCAGTACCAGAATCGTCATATAGCGCGCATATACATATACTATATGTATATATATATATATAATGATAGCAAAGTCTTTTAGGTCACCCGTTATGCAACCCGATCGATGGCACGTTTGGCACGCGTTCGACTCGAGCGGGACGGCAGAGAAAATTTTTGTGATTGCGAGGCACAGAGGTAAACATCGTGAGAATAAATATAAAGTTGCTCCCGATGCCTGGTTGCGACAAGGCACGATCCCTCGTGAAACCGTTCTCTTCCGATGCGATGTATCGAACTTGCGATACCATAGTTCCAGCAAGCGGAACTTCGAACTAGCTATTCCGGCGCTTGACGAATTTATCTGCCAGGTGAATCCGTGGCCACGTATTAATTACGATCCGCCTTCGCGTAGGACATCCGCACTGATCCCTTTGCCACTATCGATCCTCGATCTTCCGATCTGCTTTGATTTTTCCGCACTCGTTTCGCACGGTGACCGTGTTTCGAAATGTTTCATCAAAAATTGTACCAAAGGCTGGATTCAGATTTTGTTCAATAGTTGAACTTTTTATTCATTTCAGCTGTTTTTAATGTTTTATAAATCATTCTACTGGTAATCTTGTTGCATTAACTTTAACCCTTTGCACTCCGAATTATTTTTCAATTTTATTGCCAACAACTCCCTACTGTTTTAAGTGTTTTATTTGAAATTTACTTCAAAGAACAGTTCCTTGACTGCTACTCATTTTAAACAATTTTGATTACTAATTGTATTAGATATAGCTCTCAAGGTTTGTTGTCATTTATATTTGTCAAACTTATATTTGTTTTTGACTAGAAAATAAGAAATTAACACTAAAACTTACCACGGTCAATTCGTTTATGGAAAATAATGGAATAAATCTCCTTGTCCAAGCATCTATTATATTGAAAATTACAGACAATCTCAATAAATTTAGTGCTGCCATTTTTCTAAGGCAATATTTACCAGATACTTTTAATGCTTGATAAGTTTAGTATTAAATAAATAAAGGAAAACCGAATATATATAAAAATTTATAGTGATTAAATACAAAGTGTGCTGTAGTTTATATTCTATTTGATAGATCCTGAAGTTTTTATATTTTTTTTGAGGTGTTTTAATTGATTTATAAATGATTCCATTGGTGATCTAATTACATTAAGCTGTAACTGAAGCGATTTTCAACATAGTTTCCAATCTTTTTCTCCAGGTAGGAAACCTTTGATATTTTTGTAAAAATAGAGGAACCGACTTGATGTAATAAATATAATATGCGTAACATCACTAGAATTTTCGATAAATATAGTGAGATTGCATTTTGTTTAAAATTTGTATGCAGCCCGGGAGATTCTAATTCAGTACTTCAGAATTAAGTTTAATCCCATGTAAATTCATTTAATATCGAACGCTAATTGAATTAGCAGACTCAATGACTTAAAAGTGGAGTATCCGACCTACTGACCTAGTAATTTAGTTACTACATCCTATACCATTCAGTTAAGGGTGTATTTACGTCACTGATCAGGCAAGATTTCATGCCCCCGTTTTTAGAATTCTTGAAATATTTACCGAACATTTATGTGTTATGAAAAAATTTGATCGACACCGATTCAAAGTGAAGCAACTTGTTGTACATATTTCGAGAATTGAAAAAAATAAAGTGTCCAAGACAGCACCTGGATAATATTAATAATTAATAAAGAGTAATACTAAAAAATTATTAAACACTGTTCCAATTAAAGCTAAAAATATGATGAAGTATTGATCTAAAATACACAGGGTGACAAACTTCGAAAAACTAAATTCATTTCGATTCACAGCAATTTTTTGTATAAATTTTAAAAATTGGAAAAATGAGATGTTCGAAACAATTTCTGAGTAACATAAAGTTACAAGTAACACAAAGAATGATTAAGCATTAAACATTGACACAGGATTAGAAAGTTAATAGTATACTAAATACTGACACTTTCTAAATATGCAGGGCTAGAAAATGATTAAACACTGTTCGAAGTAAAGTGAAAAATACGATTAAACATCTTACAGGGCAACAGTTTTCCTCGGGGTTTCGAAACTTTCTTCCCACTTTTCCCGACGAGAAATAAAACATCGACCGCACATGAAGAATCTCTAGAATCCAGCGTGTTCACCAAGTCAAATGAGATCCCATTACCGAGGAAAGAAGGATAATGAACGCACTGCGCAGAAATTGCCACGAACTTTCGACCCAATTCCGCCGCCCAAAACCATTCAGTAGTATCCGTTTGCTTCGCCCGCGATCGTTAACCGCGTCTTCCGTAAGATCCCCCAAAAAACTCACCTAAAACAATCACTGGTTCGCTAACGTTCAGTAGAACACGGCCAGAGATGGTTTGGCCGCTATAGTACACCTGTTGAGGATTGTCCAGGACGATGTCGATGTTTTGGAAACCGATGCTGACCAGAGAAAAGCGCACCTGAATTAAGATGCACTGCGACGCTTCCTCAGAATGCATACCTTTCAGCGAGAGCAGCTGTGGCCGACAGCTCTGCCTCGGTCTCGTCCTTATCCATAGCGTTGTTCACGAAAATCTTGCCGAGTATCTTAACCTCATCGACTTGATTCACTTGTGAATCGCACGTGTTTCACTTCTGACTCACTAAGCTAGCGTGGCTGCATGTCTAGATGCACCCGTGCAGGACTCGATGGGATTCATTGGACGGGACGGTGGCGAGTGAGAAGAGCTTCCGGAAGCAACGCGTGGGAGGCACTTCCGGCGGCGGTCAGGACAAAAAGTCGAGTGCGGTCTCGTACGGGGAGTCGAGGCAGAGCGAGGCAGCCTCGCGTTGTCGAACGGGTTAAGGACGCGGGCGACGTGTTTGTTGACAAGATTCCAAAATTGCGGCGAGGGCCGACGCATGCGTCAATTGCTCCGCCAATATCGCCGGCGACATTCTGTCGCCTACTGGAGAACAACCTTTGCTCTTTCAGCTCCTCTGGCCCGGATAATCGAAGGACCCTCTCCGACCCGTGTGCCATGCCGGTTGGGAGCTTCTTCCTTACAGGTAGATGCATGCCGCACTGCCGTAACTCGGAATTAAGGACACCACGGCGTAATAAGGGCACCCGTATCGACCAATCGGGGATCACCTCGAGTGACTCCCACTGTTTAAATTCTGCCGCATCGCTGCCACCTTTTGTACCATCAGCGGAGGCGCCACGGATTCCTCAGACGTTAGGGCGATGGTAGTCCTTCCCGGCTTCCAGTTGACGAGACTTGCACTCGAGGCGATTTATTAGCTTCGAATTTGATAGGCCGTGGTATTATTCGGAGCTGAAAAGAAGCCAATTGGAGAAGAAAGAAGAGGGAAGAAGCCAACTGAAATACAGTATTGACTCCGTAACTGTCGCGAAGGTCTCCACCATAACTGTGAAAATCTTATCCCCACGAGCTAGCGATGTTTTACACATTACCAAATTGTACTTACCTACTTATTTAGTTTGTGATTGTTTGCACTGACTTGATTATAACTCATCGCTATGCTTTAAAGCAAACGGTTAGTTAATATGTAGACTGACGTTTTTATTATGTGTTCATAACAAAAATTGATGTCTTGAATGTGTGAAAGCTAAAGGAGCTTGTCAGCTGGTTACAATTGAAAGGAAAGGAAATGTACATGTATAATTTACTACTGCTTGCCAGAACTGCTTCCGAAAACTATTTTGCTGAGATGTCAGTCTCGAAAGTAATGCAAATGTTTTCAATCACATTCGAGTTGGGCAAATTGCCTGGCATAAAGCTTAACAAATAGTAATAGATAGCAAGATATTGTGTCATAGTAATAAATCAATTGGTATGTATTATTGGTCATCGATGTGTTTCATAACAATGTGGGTAGCGAATGGCAATTTGCCATTTATGATGCAGAATTATAGCCCAATGAAATGTTTTCATGTGATCCTAATCCTCTGGCTGTTTTCGTTAGATCCTCCTAGTTTGATACTATTACTACCTAATACTATTAATACTGTTTTAAAATTGCAGTATATCGACGACTTTTAGATATTACATTTTTGTTTCTATTTGATAAATAGTACTCCTACTCGTTGCATTTAATCAAATATTGGAATATGAAGACTATTACCGAAGAAAATTATGGTAGTCAGCGTGTTAATGTATTCGATGTAATGTTCATTGGTGTAATAATGTGCGGATAAATATGGGCCTGCTGGCAATATGCCTGCAATAACGTTATTATCGATGGTGTTGGTCTGCCACAACGAGGTTAATCATCAAGATTAAAACGCAGATGCAAGTACTCAACTATCGTCATTGCAGACTCCTTTATGTGGTGCCCATACAAAATTGAATGCCCTCAGTGCACTTTATCGCAGGATTTATAACCTGTTTCAATCGTAATATCTGAACTACAAATAATATTTTCAATAACATTAGACAGCTATTTAAATCTCAAATATCTTCATTATTCGATATAAAGATTTAGTAATCTCTATATAAATTTTGTTTAAATTAATTTATTCTATCATCTTCTTATAAAAATTCTAAATAATTTATTACTTCTCAAACAATTTAACATCCCTACATAAATTTTGTTTAAGTTAATGTCTCGTACAAATTTCACTTTAAATATATTAAATGATTCCATTGATTTATATAAAAATTGATATAAACTCGGACCACTTTGGATTAGTTACAATCCCTAAAAAAGATTGTAGATGTATATGTAAAATTTAGCAATAGAATTTTCTAAATAATTCAATATTGTTTTCATAAAATTGAATTTATGGAGTATGGAGTATATGTTGTAAGATAACATTTTTGTTTATTTTCAATTATGACCTTGCATGCGACGCAGGCAATACCAGTATGCTTTCTTGTTTAGGATGCTCATTTTTTCGATGCTAAGTTACTCGAGAACATCATATAAACAGAGTATATTATGTTGCTACACGTGCGTAACTCGCGCGTCAACTAGCGATAAAGCTTTTGCCCGTCTGCAATGAGCCTGAGAGCTTTTGATGAAAAGAAAACTTTGATACAGACTTCTTTAGCACATACAGGCTGAATTAGCCGGAATTAATATTCGGATGCTCTAAAAAAGACGATAACTTTGTTAATATTGTACTATACGATTTGAACTTTTTTGGGAAGCTAGAACAATTAATTTGCTACAGGATGTGAAAAAAGATTTTTTCAAAAATTGCAATAGATCGGAATTGTAGAAAAAATATTCAAAGTTGCATTTTACAACTTTTTTATGTGAGTCAATATTGAAAATTTAAAAAATACGTTTTGTAGATCTGTATCAATTAAACATATTCTGAAAATTTCGTCAAAATCCATCGACGTTGCAATGAGCTACAAACATTTAAAGATGGTAAAAATCACCAACCGATTTCGATGAAACTTTCACAGTGCATATAATTGACACAGATCTACAAAACGTATTTTTTAAATTTTCAATATAGGCCCACATAGAAAAATTGTAAAATGCAACTTTTAGTATTTTTTCTACAATTCCGATCTATTGCAATTTTTGAAAAAATTTCTTTTCACATCCTGTAGTAAACTAATTGCTCTAACTTCCCAAAAAAGTTATCGCCTTCTTTAGAGCGTCCGAATATTAATTCCGGCCACTGTATATCGAGCTTTGTTTCATTTAAATTCGTCGATTTTTCAATTTGTTTCTCAACAAACTTGTAATATTATTGACTAAACATTCATTCAATGTTAATTATAATTGATTTTCAATGTCGAATATTTTTTCGGAATCGTTGCAACGGACAAAGTGAACGGTAATCAATTAATTCAAGGTCAAGGGACATGGCGCATGCGATATCTAATGGAAAGCAATCATCATTAGTGAATCATAAAGGAGCAAGGAAATTCTACGACGATCATGAAACCATGCAACAAAGCCGAATATAGAAAGTATTAACATAATTTTCAGTTATTAGGTAAAACGTTTTTGACATTTTGAACATTATTTAAAGAAGAAATCCATAAATAATCTGGGAAATAGGCAGTATTATAAAAAACAAAGATAAAAACGAACAATGAATATCAATAATGCAAGGCTTCCTATATCTTCCTTTCAATCAGATGCAATATAATTTATGGTTTCATACTTTACCATTAACAAGAAGGAATGTATTGCATGATGTAGCATTTTTCTAACCATGTTTCACGAAAGTAAATAGATCAGAGAGAAATAGATAGTTCAGAGAACATTTATTAAAATTAATGCGAGCCTGTCGTTTCAAATGCTGCTATGAAAATGCAATTGACAGATGAAATGCTGCAATGGAAATACAATTAGATACTCCGATTGAAAACAAAAATACAAAAGCTAGTATGTATTGTATGCTAGTTTATTTTACTATTCTCGCGTGTTTTATTTTATCTAATATTCATATCGATTCACTCTATAAAATAACCAAGCAGTTCCACTAAAATGTTCAATATCTACAAAACGTTCTGTCGTAGAAAACGTTCAGGGGAAACTGTATAATTTACAAGAACTAGCACGACACAAATATAAATCGTATCCATCGCATCACGTGCCACCACACAACACCGTCTCGCGTGACGCAAATGCGTTCCCACTTTCAGCACCAGAAAACATCATTTACACCGGCCCGATATCTCCAGTGATTTCCTGAGAAATTCAGCCCTTCTACGCAAATGCCTACGGTCGCAATGCAAATTCGAACTTTAACCGGATAGTTGAATTACACTCGGACGCGTCTCTCTCTCTCGGGAATATTTTTGAAATAGATCGGCCTGTACACAGAACACCTGAACTTCGCAATGGTATTAAATTAACAAGCGAGCACCGCTTGAAATTCGATATAGAATCCGAGATTTAGATCGCTGAGAATATTTATTCAACGAGCGGAGAGCTCCGCGTATGATGTGGAACGAGCAGGAATAAGAGAAACAGCCTAACACCGGAGTCCGATCGGGACGCGATTGCTCGGCCGCCGATAATCGCGGATCATTGTGAAATTTTCATTCCGCGTGTAAGACAAGGAGCCCGGTGATTTACTATCGGCGAAAAGAATCGCCGGGAGAAGCGAGATGGCTAATTAAAGTCGCCCGTATTACTGAGATACCGTTCGAAAGCGCATGTAATTAATTCTCCGCAATATCTGGTTACCGTGCTACACACAGATACCTGGCTCGATACCGGCGTGCAAGAATGAACACGATGAAGTTACGACCTATTCGTGCGTAACAAGCTGAATTTACTACGGGGAGCTGGGTGTTCTGTCCTTTTTCCACGTTCTCAGAGTCCTCGCCAGTTGCAGTCGATGCATCTGACCGCGAAAGAGATAGTAGATCTCCGCTGGGTTCGCTGGAAGAGGATGGATGAAACGCTGGAACAAAATTGCGGGCTCTGTTGCATCACAGGAAGGCGTACAATTTGTCTATGAACTTACTGTGAAACTGACCCCTTGATCTCGCTCTTCTTTTTTAAAGTCTTGGTCAGTTGCGAGAAACAGAATCTCCAGATTAACACTTGTCTCCCACTCCAGCCTTCCCCTTCTACGACGCTATTGTCTACCGGTCACGTGACAGTACTCGCAGAGAAAGGGTAAGTTTGTCCCCTTAATTAGAGTCAATTTCCCTGATCTAGCAACTGGCGAGAGAGATAGTAGATCTCCGCTGGGTTCGCTGTAAGAGGATGAACGAAACGCTGTAAGAAAATTACAGGATCTGTTACATCACAGGAAGACGTACAAGTTATCTACGAATTTACTATGAGACTGATCCCTTGATCTCGCTCTTCTTTTTTAAAGTCTTGGTCAGTTGTGACAGACAGGATCGCCAGATTAAGATTTGTCTCCCACTCCAGCCTTCCCCTTCTACGACGCTATTATTTCCCGGTCACGTGACGGTAGTTGCAGAGAAAGGGCATCTTTGTCCCCTCACTTAGAGTCAATTCTCCTGATCTAGCAACTGGCAAGAGAGATAGTAAATCTCCGCAGGGTTCGCTGGAAGAGGCTGGAACAAAATTGCAGGGTCTGTTGCATCACAGGAAGACGATTGTATTGGCCTTTTTTTTTTCTTTTGAGAGTGTTGGTTAGTTGCAGTCGATGCACGCAATGGTGAGAGAGAAGGTCTCTGCTTGGGTGCTTAAAAGAAGATAGACTCGCGTTGAAAGGAAATTGTAGAGAACTGTTGTGGATTCAGGAAGTTTGTCTACGAATTTGCTAGGCAACTGATTCCCTCAGTCTTGTTCTTCTTTTTTCAAGTCTTGGTCAGTTGCAGTCGATGCACCTCACGGCGAGAGAGAGAAGGCAGATGTCTGTTTGGGTTGTTAGAAGAGAATAGACTCGCGTTCAGAGGAAATTGTAGAGTACTGTTGTGTTACTGGTGCAGGAAGACAAACTTGTCTAGGAACTTGTTACGAAACTGAACTTGTCCTTTTCTTCCTTTTCAACATTTTGGTCGATTGGTGTACCCGAAGCATTTTTGATTATAAATGTTTGTTTTTTAATATTGAAAGTATACATTCAAACAACATATTTTGCAAAGCGCTTTTCCGTTGGTCCTACAATTTTTCCTACGTTTCACAAGTTTCATCGTGGGTTTTAGAAAACAAAATTTGTCTTTGAATTCACTAGGGATTATATTGTTCATTTTCCTCTTTCTCGAGGTACGCGTCAGTTACAATGAGACATCTGACGCTGAAGAAGAAAGTAATCTCATTGTCAGCTTGGTTTATTAGAAAAGGACAGACTTACATTCGAATGATATTGTGGGAGAACTGTTGCAACGCGGGTAGAAGGAGACAAACAAAATCTGTCTAGAAATTCACTACGTAACTGTCCCTCTTCCCCCTGTCTTAATATCCTTGTCAGTTGCGGTTGATGCTTTTGACATTGCGAAATAAAGTAAATCTCATTGTCAGTTTAAGTCGTAAGAACAGACTCAAAGAAAATAGCAGGGAACAGTTGCATTATAACCCCGAGAGAAGGTACAATATTATAATATATAAGACCCCTCTAAGAAGAAGGAAAACAAGCAAATATACAACAGATATGTACAGTGCTCATTTGAATAGCTTCGAATAATCCAAATAACTCCGTAGTATGAAATTGCACCCCATATCATAACCGAACCAAGTGACGAATGACGTCGAGAAAGAATTCGATTCTCTTTCATGATAGTAGTAGGAAAATCCGTTTGGTCGATGCACGGAAATCCGTGCGGCTCTTATTGTAATGCGTGCTCTATTAAAGATATCTATACAATCATTTCTTATGAAATCATTTTTATTATTCCAATAATTGGAAAATCAAAAATCTGGAACCGGTTATTTTTATTAGTGGTGGTGGGTTTAGTGTTAAGAATATTAGTGGGAGTCACACTGTATTTAGCGGTTCGACATCGAACGCTAAACAAATGGCAAGATTATTTGATTTTAATGTTAGATATTTTTATTTATTTTCGTATTTTAAATAGTTTTTGTGTATCGTTAATTTACAGATTACTAAATTGTTCTGATCTCATGCTCATAACAGATAAATTTCACTCGACCTACATACAGAATTATAAAATAGCCAGTTTTAAATGTGAAAATACTTAAAACTTTTCGTGCTGTTGCATCATTAATATTTTGCACTGGTATAATCCTTTATGAGAGGATTATGGGGATAATCCTTTAACATTAATATGGGCGGACACGTTTCACACAATGCAACAATCAATTTTGTAATATATTCTACTTTAGTTCACTGGTTACTAATTTTTTTTAGTTAACTTCTTCTGTAAAATCGTTTAAACGTGTAAATACAGTGACCCGAATTGATATCGGCGCTATAAAAAAGACGATAACTTTTCTAATATTGCACTATACAATTTGTACTTTTTTGGGAAACTTGAGCAATTAGTTTACTACAGGATGTGTAAAGAATTTTTTTCCAAAATTGCAATTGATCGGAATTGTAGAAAAAATAGTAAAAGTTGCATTTTACAACCTTTTTATGTGGCCCCATATTGAAAATTTAAACAATACGTTTTGTAGATCTGTGCGAATTAAACATATTCTGAAAATTTCATCAAAATCGGTAGACGTTGCAATGAGTTACAAACGTTTAAAGATGGTAAACATTGCAGATTTTCACGTTTTTCGGCCTCTGACTGCAATAAATCTAAGGACTCTTACATCTTTCAATGTAAGAGTCTTTCAATGCCTG
The DNA here is from genome assembly GCA_028455795.1 of Lasioglossum marginatum. Lineage (NCBI taxonomy): Eukaryota > Metazoa > Arthropoda > Insecta > Hymenoptera > Halictidae > Lasioglossum > Lasioglossum marginatum. The sequence continues at coordinate 9,272,900 of CM052250.1, read as the reverse complement.
TCGTTTTTTCCCGCTTTTAACCGATTTCGATGAAACTTTCACAGTGCATATAATTGACACAGATTTACAAAACGTATTTTTTAAATTTTCAATATAGGCCCACATAAAAAAATTGTAAAATGCAATTTTTAGTATTTTTTCTACAATTCCGATCTATTGTAATTTTTGAAAAAATTTCTCTTCACATTCTGTAGTAAACTAATGGCTCTAGCTTCCGAAAAAAGTTCAAATCTATAGTACAAAAGTACAATACAATATTAAAAAAGTTATCGTGTTTTTTAGAGTGTCCGAATATTAATTCCGGCCACTGTATATTTTCACCCAAGGTTAATCAAATGAACAGCGCTGTGTATTGCAATTAGTGCTAGGACCATCCACTACCAGAGTATGATGTAGAACGTGGTATTAAATGGATATCAGGAGAACATGCGATTAGCATTAGTAAACTCAGATACTGCTTCATGTAGTCTCTATGCGATGTGATTAAAATTTTCAGTCGTATGGTAGTGCTTCTGACTATAATGGCATAGCTCGCAGATCCAAAAATTTGTTCATGTATCCTAAAAGAATTATTTATCCTAAATGCTTCCTGAAAATTTTAAAACATTTGCAATATTTTCATTGACCCAATAATTTTCTTCAAGACTTCTACTATTAGCTTCACAATATTTTTATTGATCCTGTAGTTTTCTTCATGGGTTCTACATTTTTTTCAGAACTTTCATAATTTCCTCACGAGCCTTTAGAACCTTTTCGTTGGCTTTAAAACCTCTTCGTTGGCTCTAGAACCTTTTCGTTGGTCCTGTAAACTTGTCCTAGGTTTTACAAGTTTTGTTGAGCGTTGTAACATTTTTTTTTACATGTTCTACAATTTTTTCATAAATCCAAGAAGCATGCTCAATGCGTCTATTGGATAAACCAGCCATGCATGCATTTTCTTTTGAACGAACGGGCCCGAGGTTGCATACATTTTTAATTTCATTTTCGTGCAGCTGTCGAGGTTCTACAGTAGCAGCAACGGTGAATTCTTAAACGCCAGATGAATCCAATGGGAAGCTCGATGGAATGAAATTTTCAAGGAAACTTTTCCAACCCACATCGTGAATACATGTTGAAAGCAAATGCTTATCTTGCAGTGAATAACTAAGTGAAAGCCTACGTAAAACACTGCGAACGTGCGTAAATTATGCAACTAGTTTCGAGTGTCTAACGGCAGGGAAAATATAAGTAATTAAAAGAATAAATGTGAAGAAAAGGAAAAGTGAAATTTTACTGTGCACACAGTACGCGGTCGTTGCGGAGTGTTAATTGTATGTGGACAGCTTATGTGCCGCAATTATATAATAGTTGTGATGTCTCTTAAAGTCGCGTGTCAAGTACCTGTTCAAAATACGGGGACCGTTATGCAATTGCAACTCTTGTTACTTTCGCGACGGAAGTGATCGTATGACACTCACCAGTGCACGGATACCATGTTCTATTATTTTTATTAATGCGTGAAAGTCGTATATCCCATATTCTAATCGCTGGTGGATTTCACGAGTGCGTGGTGCCGTTTTCCACCTGGATTAAAGTTGCAAATGTAATTGTGTTGTATATTATTCAATGCTGTTAGGTGTACAAATTAATTCGTAGTCTTTTATTCATAAACTCATTGATTATTTACAAATGACGAAAATATGTGTTGGATACTATTCAATGCTGTTACAGTGACTCCCACTAATATTCGGACACTTTTAAAAAGACGATACCTTTTTTAATATTGTACTATACGATTTGAACTTTGTTTGGGAAGCTAGAGCAATTAGTTTGCTACAGGATGGGAAAAAAGATTTTTTCAAAAATTGCAATTGATTGGAATTGTAGAAAAAATACTAAAAGTTGCATTTTACAACTTTGTTATGTGGGCCTATGTTGAAAATTTAAAAAATACGTTTTTTGTAGATCGGTGTCAATTATATGCACATGCACTGTGAAAGTTTCATCGAAATCGGTTGCGGGAAAAAACGACAGGCATTGAAAGATGTAAGAATCCTTAGATTTATTGCAGTTAGAGACCGAAATCATGAAAATCTGCAATTTTTATCATCTTTAAACGTTTGTAGCTCATTGCAACGTCGACCGATTTTGATGAAATTTTCAGAATATGTTTAATTGACACAGATCTACAAAATGTATTTTTTAAATTTTCAGTATAGGCCCACATAAAAAAATTGTAAAATGCAACTTTTAGTATTTTTTCTACAATTCCGATCAATTGCAATTTTTGAAAAAATCTTTTTTCACATCCTGTAGCAAATTAATTGTTCTAGCTTCCCAAGCAATGTTCAAATCGTATAGTATAATATTAAAAAAGGTATTTTAAGAGTGTCCGAGTATTAGTGGGAGTCACTGTAGGTGTACAAATTAATTCGTAGCCTTTTATTCATGAACTCATTGATTGTTTACAAACTATTAAAGTATATTCGATTATCGAATATATATGTTGGATACTATTCAATGCTGTTAGGTGTACAAATTAAGCCTTTGCACTCGAAGCTATTTTAACTCGAAAATTAAACATTTTTTTCGATTTAGAATATTTCCATTCCCTATGATTTTTTAAATTTTATATATATATACCTCATACAATATCTAAATTTTTAGTAATTGATTAGGTACAGATATATTTAATAATCTAAACAATATTTTGGATAATGGTACAGCAATTTTTAGTGGTGCCTAAGAGGGGACAACCGAGTGCAAAGGGTTATTCGTTTTCTGGATTGTAAGTTTTACTTGGTATTCTTTTAGTGGAGAATTTTTATATGCAGTTACAAGTGAGAATTGTTTTACACCATTTTTCCATGATGTGCTTTTACAAGTTGAACAATTTGCCCATTTTTGTGTTGTTTATTTTTTGTATTATGTACATTTTTCTATAATATATTTTCAATGCTAATGGCTTTACATGTTGACCAATTCATCGATTTTTGGAGTGTAGAGATTTGATTACATATTCACGATGATTTTTCTGATTTTCATGAATGGGTTAAAGTTGCGATTTTTGAATAAAATTTAGAAAATCATGGGGATGAAAATGGTATGGAAAGAAATTTGAAAAATGATTGGATATGGCACAGAAATAAATTTAGAAAACCATAGGAGATGAAAATGGTAAGGGAACAGATTTAAAAAATGATAGGGGATGAATACGACGGAAAAATAAATTTAAAAAATGGTAGGGGACCAATATGATGCAGAAATAAATTTAAATAATAATAGGTGATGAATATAGCTTTTGAATAATGGTACAGCAATTTCTTGTGGCGCCTCAGAATCGCCATTTGAGTGCTAAGGGTTAATTCGTAGCCTTTTATTCATGAAATCATTGATTATTTATAAACTATTAAAGTATATTCGATTATCGAAAATATATGTTGTATACTATTCAATGCTGTTAGGTATACAAATTAATTCGTAGCCTCTTATTCATGAAGTCATTGATTATTTACGAACTATTAAACTATATTCCAGTGTCGAAAACAATTTCCATCACATTTCGAGCATTTACTCAATCTTATAAAATGGAGCTACAACTGATGAATTATATACATTAGGAAATCTTTATTGTGGATTAAAATAGTTACTCTGTTTATAGAAATTTAATTTATGTAGTAGCATATCGGATAACAGATTAACTAAGAGTTAAGTAGTCTATTTAAGTAATTTATTCCTTATCTTATTATAATGTACATATTAAATAATTAATAATGACGTGTAACCAAATTCTAACTTAAAAATTGATTGTCTCAATGTATGCTCGTCAATTTATGTAAGTGGCTCTAATGATTTGTTCATCCAGTGTATTATGATGCTAAAGAGGAAATTGATTTCCATATTTACGAATTCGATAAAGACCAATTTTAAATATATTAATCAGTTGCATTTTTAAAATCTATATTGAAAGTCCGCTTAACGAAGGATTGACTTTTTCCTCGTAATTCCAGTTTCTGTGCATCTCTCGGATAGCCGTGAATAAAATAGAAAAAAATTGATGAAAAACAAAGTTTCCACAAGGTGAAGGAGGCAGTCGGGGTTGTAACGTGAAAGCAGTCTGTACAAGGTGACCCATTTTAATCTATGAACTCAGTATGTAGCTCAGGATTGAAGGAATTGCATATAAAGCGGTGGAAAGAGGCCGAGGTCATTAGAATTTCATAGAGAAAAAGGAGTCGGTTGAAGTATTGAAGTTGGTTTATACTATAGATCGTTTTACATAGTTTTTCACATTTCCTATTAAAATATGCGGATGTCATTTTCATGTTTTCTGAATTTAAAACGTCCGACAAATTTTTCACCGGTTTTGTACAAACATGTACACTCTCAATGTATACATTGTAATATTTTAAAAGAGAATAATGGTCCACGGAAACTGTGTTCCGCTTGGGCAAAAACATTTATTTGAAATCATTTTATAGATTTTTGCAAAATTTTTTAAAAATTAATATTTTATAAACAGTATTCCATTTTACTATACATTGTCATTCTATTGATATTCTCAATTAAATTTTAATACTAATTTGACATAAAATGGAGGAACGTCAAAATAGAAATTACTTAAATAAGGAAGTATCTTCCTGTGACTGGTATATGTATAATAATCTTAAAAATGGAATGCAATATTATTTTATTCCTACTTTATTAAAATTATTAAGCAAAGAAACGAAATTCTATTTAAGATTCTAGAAATTTTAGGAGTACCTAATTATATGAAGTCAAAATGTAAATCATCATTTATCATGCACAGTGTACTAATTAGGACGTAAAAAGACAGCTTTCAAAAATATTTTGGAATTGTTATTACAACCGCAGTTACTAGAATTGTCTGTAGTCGATTCAAATCGCCTTTAGCGAAGTAAAACAGCATAAACGTGCCTCGCACAAAGGGCGCTGCCACTTTCTTGAGGTTCATTTTCGAACACAGAACGACTCGGAGCCCTTGAAGGTCTTAAGCATGTGCTTCGACCAGTATCTTTTATTCATCTTGATACTCGCCCAAACGCGTCGCTGCTTTTTCTTCCAACGACAAAAATCCCTTTGTTGCGAGCGTTCGTTACGTATTCGCTTTGCGTTCGTGAAATTCTCTCAAATCTCTCTTATCAACTACTATGTAAAAAGGTGATATTAATCCTGGATACTAATACCCACTCTAGACTGAAGGCTGAAACTCCTGTTGCGTATCGTTAATGTCAACAAGATGGCCAAAGCATTTTTATTTATACGAACGTGCGTTGCAGCTCGCATAAAAAATATTTTCTTTAGAATTAGAAATACAATTATTTATTTGTTTGATCATTAATAACTAGATTGCTTCGTTTATAAAATATTTTTAAAAAACGTGTATGTTAAGTGCAATTAATATTTTCATTTTGTTTTAACTATAAGGAATTTTCTATTGTAAGAGGAAACAAGTTTTACCTTATTCCAATTTTCATAAAACAACGTGCAACAATAGGAATTTCATTGATCTTTAAAATATACCTCTCAGTTTGTAAAACTTTTCTCTTTTTTCATGAAGCATCACGTTAAAAGAAAAAAGAACTGTATAGACGATAGGTAAAGAAATAAATGGATGGAAAACTAATGAACAATATAATACTTTTTCAAATCGAAGAACTGAATTTAACGCTTACAGTGGATAACAGAAGTAAGTAAACGCTCATATTTTCAATAATGAAATCACGATAACAGTAATATTTATTCACTTATAAAAATAAACAAGTTGATTACATATTTAATGGTAACGTTGAAAACAAAATTTATTACGATTATCACAGTGATCTGAAGTTTTATCAAGATATTAATTTTTCTATACTATATATACAAAATTTGGTGTGACAAAAGGAAGTAAACGTACTTCTTGTTTAATAACACTGTTATTTGTTAATTTTACAAATTTGTTTCACAATTACATTGTGATGGTGGTTCTTATAGAGTTTTATGCGCTGATTCCGAATCTGCCCTTAATTTTTCTCCTAGACGAACAGTTTTTGAGAAACATGACTGAAAAAAAAATTTCTTTCTTTGCAGCACAAGATTCTGCATACTTTCCCGAATACAGTGATGTACAATATTAATACATTATGAATGTTTAAACATGTTTAAACAATCATGAAAGACAGAGAGACACCACTTTTGCACCAATTTTTGAGGATATTTTTGAATTTATCTCAAAAAATAAGGGTCCAGCGTAAAATCGAACTATATCACGCGATAGAGCAGACTTTTGTCTTGAGAAACCCCAACAAAATATGTAATCAACTTATCTATTTTGAAAATATGAGTGTTTACTACTTCTGTTATCCACTGTACAGTGCATAAAAGTTTTCAAAAATCTCTGAAAAGAAAAATTCAATAGAAATCTATACCGCGTCATTTTATTTTAAATTTATTGGGACTGTGTATCAAGTGAACAAAATATTTTAGTTGATATCAATCCCTTTGAATTTGTCAAAAGAAATCACTTTCAAAAACCACTTCATTAGACACCGATGTCCGTCTTCCAAAGATTCGCTGCGCGTCATTAATCATGTCCATCAGCGCCAGTTTAGCTGTTCATTCGATAATTATCAAGCGTCACAGTAGTCTGTAATAGAACACGATCCAGATTTCTTGCACTTGGTGTTACAATTAAATTGCGATTGTACCAAGTCGCGTTGTGCAGGGTGGAGGTCCCTCCTGATATCTTATCCGTAGGAATTACCGAAGATCCTCGGTGATCTGTGTAACCGGTTCGATTTTCTTACCGGTGCACCTGTATCGTTCGATTCCTCTTTCTTATCGAGACAGAGAATGCCTCTCGAACACGAACGGGGGAGGCTGCAGTCCAAGAGACTGATTTATGACTTCGGCCAGGACGAGGTCCTTCGGGATATGGGAACGGCAAAACAAGAAACACGAGTGGGGGTAATAATAGTTTCTTGCAGTTCCACGGCACTGGACACGGAGAAAGGGTAATCCCGGTGTCGCCATAAATTCCAATGATAATAATTATCACGCCTCTTTGCCCACCTCTTTCTGCGACAAACTCTCCGACCGCCATATGCCCCCGGACCCTTCGCATAATTTTTGACTTGGCACAACAATGCGTGTCTGACCACGTCCTGGACGATTTGAAATCATTGTTAGGAAGAAATTGCCTGAATCGTTTCGAAACAGCACACCAGCTGTCCCACCTAACTTGAGCATCCTAAACCAGGGTTGCGAATCGCGGACTAACCCTAACCCAAACCCGGTTAACCGAGAAGGGTTTCTGTAACCCATACTAACCCGGAGAGAGCGGGTTTTGAGGGCCTAGAGAGAGCCGGTTAACCCGCTCGGAGCGGGTTGCTAGTGTCACATCCGATGGTTCAGCTATCACTAATAATTGATATAATCAATCATGCTTTCTTTTTATGCTTGCTCTAATAATGTTGTACGAATGTTGTACGAGAAATTAAATATTAAATACTATTGTTGATAATCAATGTCGAATTATCGTATATTACACCACATTGCGTGCGATAGAATTAGGAAAACTCCTTTTGGATTTGAATCTTTATTGAACGAAATAAATACGTAGCGAAATTTATTTCATTAAATGATCGAGTCATTTCCAAATATAAATCATGAGCAAATATCCGTTGAAGATTGTCCATCACTGAAGACTGCGAAGATTTTTTAGAAGAATCGATGAGCAATGGTTGTGGAAAAAAATTGAGAGCAGAATATAATTATGTTTTTCAGAAAAATGATACTTTAAATGATTCAAATATCGACGGTCCGAAGGAAATAAAAGTACGATATTGGAAAAAGTATAAATATGCCCCCATCACATTTTATGATGTTGAAAGGACATTTTCTGCATATAAATTAATTTTATGTGATAAAAGGCACCAAATCATTGTTGAAAATATAGAAAAAATTATCGTCACATATTATAATGCCAATTACAAGCAGTAATAAATATTATACAACTCTTCTATATCATATTATACTACATATATTCGACTGTTCCATTCGTTACTAATACAATTATTCAGGGCGACCATTTCACATATTTTTTGCATATATTTTACATAAATTATGCATTAAATTTGCATATATTTTGCATATTTTGACATATAAAATTTGCCTAAACATCCGCAGTCTAGTTATAAGTTATAAGATATTGTACTCAATGTCATCTGAAGGTCATAACCAAAGTCTTGACCTTGGCAATTATGTCATGATGGAAAAAAGTATGTAGTTAGCTAGAAAAATTGTAATGGCCTTTGAATTTCGAAAAATGTGTCCTTGAGAAATTAATTTTGTCCATTGTTAGGTCTCCTTGAACAAAATATTTTCACCATCTGTCATTGCACTTGACTAAATGATTGAAATAATAAATTAGGTTAGATTTTAGAATGATCCTAAAAGTTAATTCCCAAAATCGTCACCCTTCAAGATCACCAGGAAATTAATGAACACCAATCATCAGATAAAGACATAACACTTTCATCGAAAGAATGGATTAAATTAAAAGCATAACTATAATTTTTATTATTCATTCATGCACACGAATAAGTTTGAAATTTTGATTTCTTATTGGACTATAATTTCATACGAGATGAAATACCGAGACACTTTACTCCATAGTGTGTCTGAACCATTCTACCGCATCTACCTGCCACTTCTAGAACCTACGTGTTCAAGTTTTCAGTCTGGTGAGCTTCATTGGAGTATGTACTAGTCATTCTACGTCACGTCGTGTCGCGTAGAATTTTCCACATGGTGCGCCGATTTTTTTTCAAACTTATAACACTGTCAACTCCACATTGATCTTTTTCTTAACAACGTCTTACGACGGTAGTCGCACAAGATGATAAATTGAACACGTAGATGCAAAGAGAGGCCGATGGAAACGATAGAATATCAAACAGCCCGATGGTAGAAGGCTTCAAGGACACTTTAGCGTCTTCATTCATCTTTCTTAACGATGCTTGACATGTTTTTCGAAGTGACGTCAACCAGCGTAACAAGACTATGTAAATTCCATTAATTCTCTATTTTCCGTGGATGCGGAAAGACGTCATCTTTGCGTAGAATCGATTAACATTAAAATTACCAAGCTGGCAATGCATCCAACAGACTATTGTGATTTATATGAATAGTACAGTTGATCTAAAAAGTATTTGAACACTTTCTTAAGAAATTGTTGTTACTGAAACTGTTGTAATTTCGTAAAAAAAAATAGTACAACAATAAATTTGGACTAATTTTAAAGCTTGAAGCCTCTACTTTTCCCATCCACCCTTCATTTTTGTCCGAGATATTTTTCTGTGATATGTTAAAATGTATATAAAATAATACCTTTCGTTTCATAATGTTATAGCTGACGTTAAGTCGAATTCAACGACCTACTATATTATGACCTTGAGCCCATAAGTAACGCTAAGATAGTTTTTACCGACTTTTCAGGCCAAATATCCCACTGAATTTCCTTTCTGAAAATAGTGAAAAAAGTGTCCCGTTAGAAACAACCTTGCTTTTATATTAAAAAGTAGAGGGCTGTTTTCTCTCTCACGCATGTCAGTAGAAAGTGGGTAGGAAAAGTATAAAACGTTAAGGTTAAACGGAAAGGTTAAAAGAATTCGAAAATATCGATCTTTCTGCCTTTCTCCTATAAATCTTTGTGCCTTTCTCCTATAAATTATGATGTATTTGGTATGTAATCCAGTAGATTTGTACCCGGGGCGGCTGCAGATCAAGGTTTCGATCTTGTAGGATCAATGGTTCAGGAGTTATGCTTGCTTAAAGTTGAGCAATCTGCAGTGTTTTTGACAGGTAAGGGAGCCGCCATATTGGTTTGTAGTGACGATCGCGAGCCGCTTACCGAGCAGAACCGCTAGATGGTAGCACAGACACACAGTAATATCGCTAACATAGAGAAAATGTCTCAGAAAATGTTTGAGAAGAAACATCGTGGAAGATATTTACAAAAACCTAACCCAGACCTAACCCAGACCAGTTAAAACGCAACATCGTGGCCATGTCATCCAAAATTCAAGCAACAATCGCAATACCCGTTCTATAGTATCAGCATTAACGCGTGCCCGTGCTGCCATCTAGCGGTCCTGCTCGGTAAGCGGCGCACGATCGTCAATACAAACCAATATGGCGGCGCCTGTCAAAAACACTGAAAAATGCTTAACTTTAAGCAAGCATAACTCCTGAACCATTGATCTTACAGGATCGAAACTTCGATCTGCAACCGCCTCGGGTACAAATCTACTGGATTACATACCAAATACATCATAATTTATAGGAGAAAGGCACAAATTTTGAGTCCGGTAAAGTAAAGAGCAGTCGAATTATGACTAGTTCTAGTAACTAATGGAAGTCGCGCGCTAATGCGAAAGTAATTTGTCGGATCGTGCCACAAAACGTTGAACGTTGTTTTTTCGGAAAAATCTGGGGACCGGGTTATCGCGATTACATTCGGCCATGGGGTTCGTGATCCCGACGCGACGGATAACGGTCGCAAATCAATGCGTTCTACTGGAAACGTAAATTACGTTTCGAAGGGACGAACGTTCTAATTTGACCGGCCTCTCGGCCGCGCCACGAGGTTCATGGAACCGTCGGTAAATGGAGTTAGTTTCCGGAATACCTGGATGCTTCACGCACTAACGAGTTCCTGATGTTCCACGTGCCGCAATCTCGGACCGCAGCTTCGTTAGACGGAGATAAAGCGTTGCAGCAGCCACTAGCCGGCTGCGGCGATCGTCTGGAAATTGCGTCTAAGTGCCACCTCAGTGGTATCCGTCAGAAATTTTCCCTGGCCTGTTAATTCCCCGTCAAACGGCCCTTTGATGTAGTCAATCAGTGGCCGAAATTATTATTCAATCTACTGACCAATTCCATTACGGCGCCGATCATGATGCACCGGCAACAAATATCCCTGCACCGATCACTGCTTCGCTAAATCCTCGTTGATTTCATTTCAATCGATTTATTCATATTTAGGGTAATTGTACCTGATAGTCGGCCATTAGGCCGAAATATTATTATTAATATTTCTCTAAATTTTTTATGTTATACAATTGAAGTGGGGAATATATAACTAATTGTGCTTCTTCTTTTCTTATCTTTACATAATTTATTTTTAGGAAGGCTGACTATTGGGCCATACAGGATGTCGCAAAGGCTATAAAGCACGGTAGGAGCAATAAGAAATAGTCGATAGTGGAGGAACCAGTTCATTGCTAGTGGGGGAACCGGTACACTGGTAGTGGGAGTCGTGAAGCAACAGCGGGAAAGAAGTTGATTTAAGAGCAGAGACTCCTATACGGAATAGGTTATGTCCATAGAGACAGAGGGAGGCCCGATTTGACGTGGTAAGCACCACCGGAGCAATACGAACAGTAGGACCTCGGGTGGTGTTTAGTATCGGGCGCAGAGGAGAAAAGGGTCTATGGCCTTGGGCGGTGAGGTTTTAGTAGGTATGGGCAGGGATTTAAGTCCCGTTTCCCTCAAATACCAGCTTAGATTATTCGACAGCATGTCGCGGAGCCGCGAGAAGCAATGTGACAGGCGACAGTGCTGCCGCCTATGGTGGCTGTCGATATGCTGCCGAATGATGAAAATTACGCGTCGTAAACATAAAAGTAGGACTTTTGAGGCAAATAGCACCCTAGATTGATCTTTCATCTAGCGATTTTGACTACTAAGAAACCCCGTCTTTGCATTATTGAGAAATCAGGAGCGCAATTCCGGACCTTTGCAATCCTCGTGTACGTATACATGGTCTAGCGATGTGTGCACTCACACACAGTCACGCGCGAGCTAGGTGTGCCTGTCCTTAAACCGACGTTACAACCGATTGAATAAAAAGGCACCAAACTTATTTGTACACCTGGTACATGGGAAAATTGCTGTCATCGATAAATTATACTTTGACACATTTAGTGATTCCATAACGTTAGACACAAATTGAGATATTGTCCATGCAACGTCAGGTTCTCCCGTAAATATATTAATCTGGGAAGTAAACGTAAATCCCATGGCCATTCTATAGTTTCCTTCGTAAACGCCCGTTGATCGAATTACTCACTGAACACCATACAATACATGTATCATTGTTCTTTGAAGAACACCCCACGCGTTCCTGAATATGCTATTATCTTAGTACATGGAGATTACAACTATTGTCCCGGTCTAATAGCTCCATGTTGGTGTAATTAATAATACATCACCCATGCCAGAACGTGTTGGACGGATGTCAGCAATATTCCACGGTGTATCGGCTGCCTTAGTATCCGGTAAACTACATTACCTGATTAAACTAAAGATCGGGGCTATATGTCTTGCACCAACACCGCCCTACCTTTCCTATAGACGCGCCTTTTAGCTATCAAGGCACCATTATATTCCTTGACTTTAATCACACTGTCGCGTGACTCACATTTTCTTTCGCTTTCAATATATTCCGGGTGTGTTACCTAAGACTGGAGCGTAAGATACCTCTAACATTGAATTATAATTAAGCCTGTACCATTTAATTAGCGGAAAATGCCAGATAACGCTGACTTTCTGTCCCGTCGACTTTATCTTCTGTACCTTTTATTCAATGCTACGTTGAAGAAACGGCTCATTCGTTTAAGTGAAATATTAACTCTCGCTGGGAGCTTCGTACCAGCGTATAAATAATTACATCTCTTCAGTAAATAATCCAAAAGTTCTCTTTGTCATTTGATAATTGTAAAATGTACATGCACGTAATAAATGCCCCTAATTTAGATTAGCATAATCAAAAATATTTTACTGTTGCGAATCTGTTGTTTCCTTCGAAGTTCCCTTCGTTCCTTCGAAGTCTTCGAAGCTTCGGAAAAGTTACAGCCCTAGTATGGGTGGGGATATAAGTCCCATTCCCCCAATTTCCATCTAAGGGGGAGCCGGACTCCACCCCAAACTACCCCCCGAACTTCATCTTAGGGGGTGTGCGTAACAGCATTTCCCCACCGCCCTGAAACAAAAAAAAAGGAGTCTCCACTTTTAAAGAAGTACAACATTTTTGGGATACCCTGTATATTTGCTATTTTCGAGCATCAAGTCTCTTATATAATAGAAATCATGTGCAGCCAAATTCGAACTTAAAAATTGATTGTCTTAATGTAAGCTCGTCCATTTATACGAGTAGTTCTAAAAAAGTTGTTCTAATATATATATATAGACTACGGATCTTTGTGCATTTATAGCAAAATTTAGAAGATGAAATTCAAAATTGCCGAAAAATTTAAAAAATTAAAGATGTCAATATGTGATTTCTCCTCTATTAAAATTATTAAGGGAAGAAATAACATTCAATTTAGATTCTCTTTCTTACAATCGATGCAGACCATTTTTATTTTGCATAAAGATCAGTCTAGTTATTAATTTCCTTTAAATCGACATGAAATTCTATTTTGGTTTCGTTAATGTATAGTTATTGGAGAACATGTAGGCATACAATAGATATAAATTTTCTCCTCTTTTAGGAAATTCCGAACTACAAAGAAAGTTCTAATCACTGAAACCGTAGAACAAATCGTACGGCAAGGGGTTAAGTAAAGTTAAATATCAAAAAGGGGTTAATCATCATTTTTTATCATTAATCATCATTCATAAAGGAATTAAAAAAAATTAAAAAATTGTGACCTTTACTGTTTCCTTCACAAGTGCGACCAATAACAATTTAAAAAAAGAATTATTTACACATTAGCTAGTAAACTAATCCTTCTAACGTCTCAAAAAAACTCAATCTGGTGGGTCCAACTTTGGAAAAGTTTTTAGAAGGTGTACGAATACTTTGTACACCCACTGTATATTAATTGAGTAGTTGCACGAAATTACTGAAGAGTGGTCAAATACTTTCTGGACCCACCATAGTTGTGGACATGGGAGTGGAAAGCACCCCCATAGGTCCGTGCATCTTCGCGCTACATTTAGCCCCCTTGGTGGCCGCTCGATGAAGAAGGATTCAAAGAGCATTTGTTCACCAGGGGCGAAGTTCCCAGGAGTCGTCGAAATTGTTCGCGGGGTTGGCCCAGTAAATTTAATGAAGCGGACGATTACGGCCCGAAAAATGAGATGTTACTTCTGGGAAAGCGCACCGGCCGCGACTCCACGTGGATATCCGCCGGATATTACGAGCAAGGGAGCAACGTCGAGGAACCTAAACGAGTCTAAAGTACCCACTTCTCTCCTACTCAAGCTCGTTTCACAACGCGAGCGTAACCAAGTGTTTTCCACGAAGCTTCTTGACCGACTTTCCGTCGGTTTCCTTGTGGACATAGAGACATGTATACGGATGCTCTCCTAAATACCAACTGCCGCTGCTACCGGTAGAACTATCGCCGCAGTAACTACTATATCCGCGCAACTTACGATTTCCTCTACCCGTGAAACTTACTTGTTGCCTCTCGCGCGCGGTACGAACCGCGCCGAAACGTTGCGTAAGTTTTCCTTCGGTTTCCTCTTCGAGGGGAATTTCCTTTCTTTTAATGAAAATGGATCTTTTCGAAGAAAAGTAAAATCGAGAGCTAGAATTTTTGTAATACTCTCGAATTGAGCGTTGAAGCGCATGTAGATCACAGGGAGAGATCACAGGAGTCGTCGATTTTAATGAAACATTTTCTGGCGAATCTAGAGCAAATATAAACAGACCCTTGTCCGTGCGTTTCGACAATAATCATTATTTATAAAGATATAATTAACATTTAATTTCATAATATCTAGAAAAATTATTGATATACTTCACAGTGGCGAAGTCGTCGATTGTAATGAAACTTTTTCTGGCGAATCTAGAGCAAAAATAAGCAGACCCAACATTTAATTTTATGATATTTAGGAAATTCATTGATATACTTCACAGTGGTGGATTTTAATCAAACTAAAGAAAATGAAATTTTCTAAAACATATGTGAATTTTCATGAAACTAAAAAAAAATGGAATAATAATTCAATATATTACTCCCCTCAATAATATTAAATTATCCTGTTAAATTAATTTTTTTCATAATAATTCAATATTACACCCCTCAATAATATTAAATTTTCTGTAAAATTAATTTTTTCAATTTTTCTACCTTCGAAAAAGCTTCCTCATTTTTTTATTATTTCTTGTTTTTAATGCACCAAATAAGTTATTATTATTACTTTAAAAGATAATTTCGTCGTCGATTTTAATGTAACTTTTTCTAGCGAATCTAGAGTAAATATAAGCAGATCCATGTGTCCGAGCGTTTTCGACAATACTCATTATTTATAAAGATAAATATCATTTAATTTTATGATATCTAGGAAATTCATTGATATACTTCATTTCTTAACACTAAACCTATCACCACCTGTCAAAATGACTGGTTCCAGATTTATTATTTTGCAATTATTGAAATAATAAAAACGATTTTACAAGAATTAATTGTATAAATATCTTTAGTGCAGCACGTATTATTATAGGAGCTGCACAAAGTCTAAATAAAATCAATCTTGTCATTTTTATAAGGGAACATGTACCAATTACTTTTAAGGCTCGGTAGATTTTTCTCGAAAATGGACTTAGGCCACTTTCAAAATAAACGGCTCAATCCAGATTTAACCTTTCGATATTTTTCGGGAGTCACTGTAAAGGTCAGGGAATAATGGAGGAAGCGTAACGAAGCAATCGGGCACGATTGTCGGTAAAAGAGAGGGTAACTTTTTCACCTAAATTCGTGTTCCCTCCACTCATCTGTGATTATTACGTGTGTCCGACGAATTATTTCTTTCATAATAAAATTCAATATAAAATAAACAGAGCTGCACGCCGGTAATCCGCTGTTCAACGAACGCGACATGATGGGTTTCCGAATTTACCGGAAGTACAAAGTAGAGATCCACGGACGGAGATAGTTCCATAAACAACGCTTTCGAATTCTCTCGATGCCGGGAACTGAAGTGGAGAGCGGGTATTTCGTTGCGGTGGCCCGGTCAGATTTTCATTAGACTTTCCACGGGAATTTCACGGGAAATCGGATTAACCAATTTTAGCGTCGGCGAGTGTACAAGAGATTTTCATCAGCGCTGGGACCCGTATGATAGATCGCGAATGCACCGATGTCGCATCGATTGTCATTCCTGAAAGCTCCAAACATTTGATAGTGTCGTAACATTGCCGAACCCGTAATGAAGTGAAGTTGTATAATTGTTTCAAAATGTCCACTGTAACCTGAACTTTCGCAATTTTCGCGTATTAACTACGACTAATAAATGTGCTATCAATATTTTCATAAAGCCAGATGAACGCGAAAATTCCTCTTAGCTTGGAGAAAGTTCAAAAACACGGTTTCACTTTGTTCAACTAAACCATTAACGTTAAACTTCACCATACTTTATCATACTTCATCAAACGTTCTGTTCAGTTTTCATCAATCATTCTTTCAATTTTACATTTATGTTATCGTAACACTGAAAAGAAAAACCAGAGGACTTTAAACTTTTAAAAAGTCAGCACTTTTAAGACAATACATATTTTTCAACAAAATGCACACTCTTTTTTAATTTTGTTTTTATAATAATATATACATTCCAGTAAACTTACTCCAATTCTGGTTATAAATAATTAATTAGTTTTATTATTATTTATATAATATTACTTCTATGTTTCCGATTTTATATTTTCTGTCTTACATGTATTGACTAATTTTGTTATTGCATATTTTCAAAAGATGGACTTTTGTGAAAACAAACCAGACTTCCTGAGAATAATTTTTATTTTAAAAATCGAAAGACTTTTGAATAATATACAACAAGAAACATTGCACAATGAAATTTGAGACAGCAAACCAGTAGTAGGGGAAAGTTGCCTAATGAGTACTGGTCACCAAAATCGTATCGGCTCATTTTTTTGGTAACCAATTAATGTTTGGGACTTCTAGTGGCAAAAATATAAAGCGTTTATGGAGCCGGTAATATAGGACATAACTTGTGTTATCTCGATTGATTTCGCGCCAACCTATAGAAGCCGGAAGATTTCAAGTAAGTTTGATGTAAATTTTGATAAATGTAAATGATAAATGTTTCCTTATGTCGATCGTAGATTGTTGCTAACAATATTATTATGATTTCAGCGCACTGGTTCGATCAATTGCTATTTAAAACACTATTTGCAATTACCACAATAATTTTTTTCGACGTTTCGATCTTACTCTAGATCATTTTCAAGAAAACTAGAAGAAATCATAATAATATTGTTAGCAACAATCTACGATCGACATAAGGAAACATTTATCACGGAAGGCGAAACGTTCACAACAAACAACGGTTGTTAAATTACAGACGCAATTCTTCTATTTTTCTGGAAAATGATCTAAAGATCGAAACGTCGAAAAAAATTATTGTGGTAATTTGCAAATAGTGTTTTAAATAGCAATTGATCGAACCAGTGCGCTGAAATCATAATAATATTGTTAGTTGTAGTTGTTGTTGAATATTTAACACGGGAAAGATTGCAAAATGAAATTCGGACATTGAAATACAACGTTACGGCCAAGGTGTGACGCGTTGTCCGAAATCCATACACATGGGAATCCGAATGCACCCGCTAATTATTTGGTTGTTGAGTATCTAACGAACCGTGACTACTCATTGTCCGGTTCGTTAACACCCTGACCCCACGCGCGCGCACTGTCTCACGCTCGCACACGGACGGAACGAGATAATTGCTCCACCCAATAGTAACGTACGTGACGTTTTACGTGTTCCGAGTTTATAAAATAATGCGATCGATGTTCGAAACGCGGAGTTGCTCTGTCGATGATTACAACGTCTATTGAAAAATACTGATCCTCGGCGCACGATTACACGCTTGATTATTTGAACGAGTTACATTAACGTGTTGACTCTCTGGTCAATTTGACATTAAGGGGATTTCGGTGGAATTATGTTGGCAACATAAACTAACAGCAGATAAAGACAGTTTCATATTTTGACAGCTGAGGATTTCTCTGAGATTTAACAAATTCTGAATTATTCACTTTTATTATTACCATTGTAATATTGAATGTATTAAATTGGTTGTTAAATTTCTAAAGACGTATCTGTTTTAAAAATACTTTCAAAATTATCGAGTACAAGATACGAAATAATCTTAGGTTCACGGAGAAATATTTAAAAATTAAACGGATCTCGGATTAATTTCTCGCGCCTCCGTTCGAATAATTTTATAATTTTCAGTTGCAATTAAATGATTTTATGTTCCCAGTGAGTTCTCGCTCCCGTTTTTCCTTCGGCCTAGTTTGCGAACATCAAAGCGGCCAAGTAGGTCACCCCGTAAAACGCTCAAAAATTAAATGCAATATGCAAACGAATCTCCCTGTTCTCAATGATGAAACGTTTTTCCTACGGGGTGAAGATAGGGGACGAAGCGGGGGATACGGGGGGCGGTCAAAGGATGTTCAGAAGTTCGTTTGCTCGTCGGCTATAAAAAGTTTTAAAATAGAGGCATTAAACAAAATGCTGACGCTCGAGAAAGTGACGTGCTTCCGCCGCTTGTGAAAGGTTCGAGGATAAGAGAAGAACCAGGTGTAGGTTTATGCAAGACAAGCATTTCGCCGCATAACATCGGTCTTAAAGTACACTTTATTAAAATAACTATTGTGGAACAAAGTTGAGTCGCAATGGTAGAGATAGCCCGATTCGGAGAGGGCTGAAGAGTACTTAGGGAGTTTCCGGTTTGTTACGAAAGTACGGGATACGATTCGCGAGTTGATCATAAATATGCACTGAAACATGCACGCGGTTATGGTACTTGACTAACTGAAAAGTCTTCTCACATTTGTTCTACGGTGGATGAGCGAATCATCAGAGCCACGGTATGAAGAATACGTTTATTAGCTTGTAACCTACAGTGGCCGGAATTAATATTCGGACGCTCTAAAAAAGACGATAAATTTTTTAATATTGTACTATACGATTTGAATTTTTTTGGGAAGTTAGAGCAATTAGTTTACTACAAGATGTCTAAAGAAATTTTTTCCAAAATTGCAATTTATCGGAATTGTAGAAAAAATACTAAAAGTTGCATTTTAAAATTTTTTTATGTGGACCTTGAAAATTTAAAAAATACGTTTTGTAGATCTGTGTGAATTAAACATATTCTAAAAATTTCGTCAAAATCAATCGACGTTGCAATGAGCTACAAATGTTTAAAGATGGTAAAAATTGTAGATTTTCACACTTTTCGACCTCTAACTGCAATAAATCTAAGGATTCTTACATCTTTCAACGTCTGTCGTTTTTTCCCGCACCAACCGATTTCGATGAAACTTTCACAGTGCATATAATTGACACAGATCTACAAAACGTATTTTTTAAATTTTCAATATAGGTCCACATAAAAAAACTTTTAGTACTTTTTCTACAATTCCGATCTATTGCAATTTTTGAAAAAATTTCTTTTCATATCCTGTAGTAAACTAATTGCTCTAGCTTCCCAAAAAAAGTTCAAATCGTATAGTACAATATTAAAACAGTTATCGTCTTTTTTAGAGCGTCCGAATATTAATTCCGGCCACTGTAAGTGCGTTCGATATGCATAAATGCAAGTATAAATGTTTTTTGGTTGGCAGAATTTAGTTGCGAGTAGCTTCAAAATGAATGAACTCATTGGAATACTGTCACGAATAGCTGATCTTTATGCAAATTACGATTTTAGGAAATTTGCATATGATAAAAATGTATAAATGGTCCGTAGTATAGTATAGTAAATCTGTACTTTAATAATAATTGAACAGAAACATTGAATACGACAATATTTTCAATGAGACAGATAATGTTGCCTATAATATTGACAATTGATTGTTTAAACATAAATGATTTATGCAAGTGGCTCTAACAATTTGATCACCCACTGTATATTTATTAAAATTACGCGTTGCGTATGTATCAATTTCCTTTAATGCTTGTACTATTTTAAATTTTTCGATGTAAATAAATAATGTCTAATTACGAAAGTATATGTGATCAGAGCTATTGTGTATATTTGTTAAAATTATATAATGAATTTTAAATTTCACAGTAAGATTGTGGAAGATACAGAGAGTATGTACAGATGAGTAAACATTTCATAATCATTTTTGTGTTAAACTCTGCATCCTATACCCTGAGTTAGCTGCTTATAATTCTAATAAAATTTTCTGTATACTGATTTTTCGATATTAGATTTTTTATATTATAGTTCAATATTAGTATAATAATAATTAATTAATATTATTATACATTATTATAATGTTAAACTGTATACTTAAAAGTATTTTGGTAAATTTTTACGCAATTTCTAGAAAGTCTTTAATATGCCACTACGTAGTCGGTGTAAATAGGCTGTCATTTTAGGATTAATTGTTAGTTGGAAAATATATGTAATTAAATGTGATAGTCGACACAGATCATATAACAACTTTCCGTCATCTTTTTACGCAGTTTCATTACTACTTTTTGAAAAATGTTCTCGCTATTAAAACGCAAATATCGCATTGGGGAAAAAGCGAGAAAACTTTCTAACCATGTCTATAAATTAAAAAATGAGTTTTACACTGCACTCACATGTTATGCAACTCTTTCTTAGGTATTTCCTAATTTAAATAATTTTGCGTCGATATACTGCAAGAATATTGTAAGGCGTTGCATAAGTTAGTTAAACACTAATATTGGAATAATGTAATTTCAGGTAGCTGAAAAATCACGAAACACACAAGAGTTGTGCTCATAATAGGAACGTTCATATATTCTTAATTCTTATATTCAGTAATATGTATATACATAGAACCTATATTTAAAATACTTTATAGTTATCAGTTCTTTCCGTTTTTAGAATCTATTGCAATATATAAATTATAATATATGTGTTCCGCTTAAACTTCGAAGTTTCTTTCTCCGTTTTTCTCCGCCTTTTCCAATTTTGTTCTCAGTTTTAAACTTACAACTAACTAGAACATACTTTTAGATTTTGGAGTCTTAAAAACTAGTTATCTAAACATTTAAATTTCAACATTACATAAATATTCATTAACAAAGTTGTAACAAATTATTAGTAACGCTATAATACTGTATTGTAGAATAAGTATAACAGTAGATCATATTAAAAATGTGAAAATATTGTAAAATACATTCACATTATGATCATATCGTGCTTTATAAAAATATAAGCACGTCCACAAGTGCTTCCGACTAGGGCTATTACTTTCCTTCGAAGGTCGAAGATTTCGAAGCTTCGATTTCAGAAACTTCGAAGAATTCGAAACTTCGAAGTTCCCTTCGTTCCTTCGAATCCTTCGAAGCTTCGAAGGGTCGAGAAGCTTCGGAAAAGTAACAGCCCTACTTCCGACCGTATACAAATATATTTAGGAACTGACACCTGTCTTCTTAACTACGCAACTTGTTTGTACTCTGTTTTTATAAAGATTTAAACATTTTAATGTCAACAAACAATACTGTTTTTCATACATCTTGTCAAATATTGACAAGCCTTCTGAAACATCCTTCAAAATATCCTATACTGATCAAAATCGAAAGAATCCAAAAAGTCTCGTTGTAATTGCGTGACCACTGGCGTGGTGATACAGCTGTCCAATACAATATCAATTTTCTGCTCGAAACTGAATGCAAAAGTCGGCAGATTCTCTTTGTTGGCCCCCCGCTTCAAGTTCTTCGATCTGTATTCATAATTCTGCGTCAGCGAGACAGACTCCGTAGCCGTGGCGGTGGCCTCCGCCGTATTTGCGTAACCAGAATCATTATTATTTTGGTCCCTCAACGGAACCCCGAATTTGCGCGTGGTGCTCTTCCTGAACCGATGCAAGATCAGTTTCTTCGCAGGTAAATCGGTCAGGTTCTTCGCGGGCGAATCGAACGAATCGCGAAGTTCCTGCGCGTCATTTTCGGACGCCGTCTCCTCGTTGTCCTGCTCAGGATTTTCGTTGGATTTGTTCATCTTCGACAAAGATGATAGCCTTTTCATATGACGCCTCAGTCGATTATCGGTGAGGAAATATTTTAAAGGTATGTCGCTGTACTCCATGTACTTCATGTCGCTGTACGTGACCTTGTAACTCAGGCTCACCTGGGATTGCATCTTTCTCTTCTTCTTCGCAAGGATTCTTTCGGAGATCCTTCGCTTTAATTTCGATTGGCATGACTCTTTTACCTGTTCGTTCAATGCCACAGAATATCTGGAGATTTTGTATTTGTATCGAGACGTGATCGCGTTTGCACGCGTCTCGGGGTGATGTTTCTCGCAGTGAATGTAATATTCATCTTTGCTGCACAATTTCTGGCCTGCAACACACGTTGAAAATATTTTTAAAAGGACGTCCAGGTACACTGAATTCCGGACATTTTTATATGAATGTTTGAGTATTTCAAATGTGCATTCAGTAGCGCTGTAAACAGCACTATTTGTCACTTGGTTAAAAAGACAGAATGTCCACACAAACCCAATGAAAAAACCTTTCTCATTTTAATTATTGTTTTATAAAAATTATTCAAATAAAAAAATCCGAAAAAAACCCACGTTTTTCGTTTTAAATCTTACAAGTATTTTCATAGCTATTAAAAATTCACAATCACAAATTTTCAGGACTGTCTGTATGGAGTTAGGAATCTGTATGGGTCTAGGAATACTTTTTAATCCGTCTTAAAAACATGGTATATTAAATTTTTTTTTTAAATAATTATTTTCTGCTTTTTAGACGAACAGACAGACAAGAAAGCGAGTTAATATTGCAAAAATTCACAATCACAAATTTTCAGGACTATCTGTATGGGGTTAGGAATCTGTACGGGGCTAGGAAAA
>CM052250.1:9161244-9249930 GCA_028455795.1 Lasioglossum marginatum | reverse complement strand
TTGATTTTTAAATTAATATCTTTAATTTGTTTTGTAATTATCTTTTTTCTTTCGTATACATTTTTATTGATTTCTTGTTCTTTTTCTTTTTTAATTTTGTTTCTCTCTTTTTACAAGCTAATAGAAGGCTAATTATACTTACATTTAGTTAAATAATTTGTTATTTCAGTGTAAAAACAACGAGTTAAAAACAACAGCTACTGCCATCGCGTCCCAGCATGGAGTACTTATATTTCAAAACACACACACAATTCTAAACTTGGATATCTAATATTTGAATTAATAATTATTATTTAAGTTACGTCTGATTACCAATTTATTTTAAAATATCAATATTATTATGCGTAATAATTATTTTTTGCCTAAGGGCTTAAATTATATCTTTTTTCTAATAAAAGTTCAAACTATAAATGCACATGGTTCGCATGAAAATAGACTATTTTGTATATTGTTTTCAGATAATCTTTAAATTTATTTTTAAATTTCAATAGATGTCTTAATCAAATAATATTCACACCTACTTGTAGCTAAGATCTCAGAATATATAAAAAAAAACTTTTTTAAAACCACGCTTATATTAAAATGCACTAAAAAGGAGAAAATAATTTTTTTCCTGGTTCTACATAAAATACCGAATCCAGTTAAATGATTAATAATATTTTTCCCCAAAGTTTTAAGCAATTCGTTCAAAATTTCTTCCGTTATAAAATTAGTGTCGGAATAGATAGAAAAATTTAATATAAATTTAAATAAAATCATGACATTAGTGACTGTAAATAAAAGCGTGGAGCGCCCACGACGATTACTTCAATATAGTTTAGCACTCCACGCTTTTATTTATAGTCACTAATGTCATGATTTTATTTAAATTTGTATTAAATTTTTCTGGGTTATCCTGGATTTGTCGACAACTCATTTCACCGACACTGTTTTCATCGACACGATTTGATCGACATTAACTTTCGTCGACACTATGTTTTCATCGACATGGTCAAATCGTCGACACTATGTTTTTATCGACATGGTTAAATCGTCGATAAATGTCTTCATCGACATGATTTGACCGACACTATTTTCATCGACACATTATTACACATCATTATTACACGTTATTACACATTATTACATTACATCGAAATATTATGATTTTTGTTCATTTGTTCATTTTTTTTTCATATAAACAAGCGAGCAATAAAAACTTTGATCTTAATAACAATGGTCTGTAATTCCCTTTATTATTTATTATACAAGCAACTAAATGAGTCGAGAACATAACAATGATAATAACGATTAATCAACATTATCAAATACGAATTTGGTGTCAGTGGAAACTAATGAACTCAAACCTGTCTCTAAACACGGACTATCGGTGAAAACATATGTCCACGATTTGACCCTGTTGATGAAAACATAGTGTCGGTCAAATCATGTCGATGAAGACATTTGACGACGATTTGATCATGTCGATGAAAACATAGTGTCGACGAAAGTTAATGTCGATCAAATCGTGTCGATGAAAACAGTGTCGGTGAAATGAGTTGTCGACGAACCCAGGGTAACCCAATTTTTCTATCTATTCCGACACTAATTTTATAACAGAAGAAATTTTGAACTAATTGCTTAAAATTTTGGGGAAAAATACCATTAATCATTTAACTGGATTCGATATTTTATGGAGAACCAGGAAAAAATTAAGCATGGTTTTCAAAAAGTTTTTTTTTATATATTTTATTTTCTACTTTTTAGTCTTTACATATCTTGTAATCGATTTTAATTACCACTTCAACCAAGATCTTTTGTAAAAGGGAAAATATTGTGTTATGATTACATAATTTATTATCCCGTTTCTTTGTCTTGTCTTTTCCAATCGTCTTTTCCGTTGCGTAGCAGTTTCAGTTTTTGTCGTTCGTCCGTCAGTAAGTTTGTTTGTTTGTTTTTTGTTTACTTTCATTTTTGATCCCACGAGTACGGCGGCAAATATTGTCATCGGAAGCAAGTGTGTATACAAAATTTCAGCAAGATTGGACTAGTAAGTGGTTTAAAATTCGGTTACAAGATATGACGCATACAACATGGCAAGTTAATATAATCGTGGTAATAAAACAATTATTTTATCTCTTAATTATTGGTTTTTCTATAAAAACTCAATTGTCCAGATTTAGGCATCACGTCTGGCTTGTCCACACTTAGGGCATTTCACCTTAACGTGATTAACAATACACTCGTCATAACACATAAAGATGTCCCGTCTTCACGACAAGAATACTCTCCGCGCTAAGAGTTTGAACACGAGCTTTCATGTCCATGGCCGGACATCAACAACAATAATGTCCCCTTAACAAGCATCCGAACAATGGATCTAAGATTGCTTCCAATGCTCATCTCCGTCGAGTGGCGCATAAAGATACGAATTTGCATAAGTACCCAGCCGCCCGGTGATAAATGTCGAGCGTACCGTATAAATATTCATATTCGTCGATTAAAAACCATTTTACAACGGAATGGAAAGCAGGAATGAAAGAAGAGGTAGCAAGCGGTCCTTCGCGTGCCGCGTTAGTTTGTTCGCGGTGCAACGACACTGTCCATAAACTAGCCTAGCCAGAAGTGGGACAAGACGCAGTTGCGATGCAAGGTGTAAGCTGCGGGCCGGACAAGTTACACGTATCGCTTGTTGTACTCGTCCCACTCGTAAAAACCGAGGTGCTCGATCCCGGGAGAAATAGTCCTGTGGCCAGGTGAACTCTACAACCGGACACTGAACCCACGACCTCGCTCGAATGCACCTTGAATGCACCTTGAATGCATCTAGAAGACGCGACTTGCAGCCGCGAGAAGACGTGTGTGTCTTCTCCGTAAAAACTGGACCCTGAAGAGGCCGCGGCGACCACAGCAATCACGCTCACGGAATCACGGAAACATCGTGAAATTTCAACGACCAACCCACATCGAGTTTGATCGATACTTCACGCTGGTCATTCCACCAGATCCTGCTGGACAGTCATTTAATATTCGAAAGAATTTCGATGTCAACCCCACACATACGCACACACACACATACGCCAGTATCCTTTTTCAGCTCGGATTACTCTTTACGAATGAATGAGGAAAGGGCTGAATCCGGTTTTCGGGATTTAGAGGTGCGCTATCTGCTCCGATGGCTTTCAAAGTCTATTTTTGCATTTTATTATAGTTTTTATGGGGGAGTTGTGATGAATCTTTCTTCCTAAAATTTGAATTCTCGCTTGTAAGCTGAGTAAACTAATATAAATTATAATATAAGGTTGCATGTGATAAAAGGTGGAAATTAGAGAAAAATAATTTCATTGAATTTAACACGTATTATGAAAATAAGTCGTTTTCTGCCCTCTTACAGAACTGAGAGTAAAGTAGCCCTCTAACAGAAAATCTTTTGCATTGCAATTTAGCACACACATATTTATCGGTACTTGGAATACATGTGTGATTTTTTTAAAGTAAAAATGATCAAAACTACATGAGTGGCGATTTTTTGTTATTAAAGGACCTATATTATGAAATAAAAATGGTACTCACTAATTTTTTCTAATGTAGAAAACATGTAAATCAAATCTGATCAAAATATCCTATATTTTCTAAATTTTAATGATTAGGTGAGGTAATTGTTTTTCAATTTGACTTCTAGAGCTGTCCATAATCATCCCACAGTTTCTCAATCTCTTTTTTCAAACATTGATTCAAACAGTATACGTATATATCTAATTCTGCATTCAGATATTATCGTACAATAGCTACATCTAAAAGCTTGTATTCTTTCATTAAAAATGAAAATTAGGATAGATACATTCCATTGTTCCTATAAAATAATGTAAAGTAGTTACTTTCAGTGGCCCGTAAGCCCAGTATTAAATACGTAAATACCAAGCTGATAAACTCCCCGAATTGATCGCCGGCGTCGCCAAAAGGAGAACATCGAATCGCTCTTGCCAGACTGTCCAGCCCGCCTATGGAATCGCGTTTGAAAGTTGGCGGTATTAACTCACCGATGAATCGTTTCGCGACAATAAAAGGGGAAATATCGTCGAAGGTTACTTTACCATGGGACCCGGGGAGTCGCAGGAAATATTCGTTCGCGAACGCAAATCGTTCCTTCTCATTTTCCCAGTCGGTCGGGTTGCGGAGCGCAGTTGGGGACGGGGACTTCCCGGGCACATCGCGGCGCGGCGCGGCGGGAAAGCTACGAAAGAATTATTATGCGAAAAGTTCGTGCTGCTCGTTTCTTCCCTGATGGACGATTAAAACTTCCACCGTCGAATTTACAAATTCCTTCGGGGGCCTCGGCGGCGGGGGCATTAGTTCGCCTCGCCTAGGCGAACTTAACCGAGCCCTACCGTCGCCGACCTCGAATTAGAATTTAAATCTGCGGAACGGCTCGCTCGTAATGGCTCGATTTCTTTCGTCACGGAAACGCAGATGGCTAACCGCCCCCGGGACACTTGACAACCCTCCAGCTCCTTCCCATCACCGTGATGCAGAAGGTGCGAGGAGAACGAGCTTTCGCGGGTTCCGACTGCACAGGTCTCTCCCCCCCTCTCCGACTAAACTATACGATGTACAGTGGCCGAAATAATGATAGGTTCACTAGCCGCGACAGACAGTGGGCTGTCTGCCCGATTTCAGCGGCCACAGCTAGTTCAAAATTCGCTCAATATTGAAACTGCTGTAACTTTGCTAAAATTTGATGAAAAAACAACCATTTTAAAGCTTGAGATTTCTACTTTTTGTTCTATATACCGTTTTTACTAAAATGAATGTTTTGAGTGCAAAATCTGTCCATAAAGAGGAGCGTATCAGATTGTAAAGTCTGTAGCTATTTTTCAATCAAGTACTGCGGATTATAATCAATATTTTAACGTTATTCGTCTATCTTATGTACACTATCGAAAGGGTAATCATTTACAATAAAATATCTTTTTAAAATAGTTATTACAAAGAATAATCAATATTATTACGTTATTCGTCTATTGTATGTACACTATCGAAAAGTGTAATCATTTACAATTAAAATATTTTTTTCAAATAGTTATTAGAAAGAATAATCAATATTATTATGTTATTCGTCTATTTTATGTACGCTATCGAAAAGTATAGAAACACAGGGTTTCCTATTAAAAGGTACATTCTCATATATCCATTTTTCATCACTGAAATTAAATATCTTCATTAAGTGATATACATACTAATGTAATTTTTTCAAATTTTCAGCGTAAACTGACTGATTCAACTGAATACATTAAAAAATACATTAAAAAATACATTAAAAAATAGAGACAAAGATCTATCTACAGTGTTCTACAGTATTCTACAGTATATAATGAGCGTTTATGAGTTAAACAGTTCCTTCATATAGCGAATGCGAACATGCAGGATGTGAGAAATGCTGCGATTTTTGCGCGCGCGCGATGGCCATTTTTTCGTAGATCAACAATAAAACACGGAGTAGCGCGTAGTAGCAGCCTTTTTTTCTTGCATCTTAATCAGAAAACTTTAAAGAACACAATGGCACAGAAATGAACACCCGGACGCACCCGGAAGTATAACAAAATCATTACTAAAGTCCTAGATTCATAAAGAAAGTGACTGAATCGTTGGTTATCTTTATCATTAATAACTACATAAATGTGTATAGTACAAAAGTGAATTTCTCTTAAAACTATACCTTATACTTAGCTAAAAAAAACTTCTATAAAACAAAAATCTGTTAGTGTATGTAAATAAGGTAACAATTACTAATAGGTGAATTCGTTGAGAAATGAAAGCGTGTTAACAGAATTTCAAACTTCCGACAAATTTCAGTGCTTTATGGATACATGAATGGGAAAACGAATGATGGGAGACCGTACTACACCTTGTATAAGCAATCAGTCGACTATCAACAGTATTAGTGTAAAGACGTACCTGTTTCAAAAATACTTTGAAAATTATCGAGTACAAGATACGAAATAATCTTAGGTTCACGGAGAAATATTTAAAAATTACTATTGATAGTAAAATTTTTTGAACCTTTTTGTATGGTAAGTACACAGATTTATAAAGTTCAAAAGTTATAAAAAGTATTTTATGTTCGTTTAATATTATTAAAACACAATGACACGGGGAAATCGTTAAATGATAACTGGACTGCG
This sequence comes from Lasioglossum marginatum, assembly GCA_028455795.1. Taxonomy (NCBI): domain Eukaryota; kingdom Metazoa; phylum Arthropoda; class Insecta; order Hymenoptera; family Halictidae; genus Lasioglossum; species Lasioglossum marginatum. Next base: position 9,243,769 of record CM052250.1, on the reverse strand, counting down.
GATTTTATGCATTTATGACAAAAATTAGCAGGTGTAATTTAAAATAGCAAAAATATTAGGAAAATTTAAACACACTATTGTATTATTTTCAACCTACTAAACATAATAGGGAAGAATTGTTGCAATTCAGGTAAGAAATTTTTATTTTGCATAAAGATCCGCAGTCTAATGATAATGAAAAAGGGCCAAATTATTGCTTTCCACAATATGAATCTCTCTGACAGAGAAATTGCAAGAAGATTGAAAAGGTCATTAAATGTCATAAACAATTTTTTAAAATTAAAAGAAAAATACGGCAGTGAAAAGTCTACAGGTCATCCAAAGAAATTAACGCATAGGGACAAAGGTAAAATTTTTCAAGAAGCACGGCAAAATATGTTTAATGCCTCTAAAATAAAAATGAAATTAGACTTGCCAGTTGTTCGACGTTGGTGTACAGCAAGTTCCGAGATCGATTGGAACACTTAAATATTCTAAAAAAGCGAGAAAACCTCCGCTAACTAAATTTCACAAGGAGGAGAGATTAAAGTTTGCAGAATATCATGTATCATGGACCGAAAAGCGGAAGACGGTGATTTTTTCTGATTAAACAAAATTTAATTTGGACAGCCAAGATGGGTTTTAATATCACTGGCACGATCTGCATGATAAAAAAATGTAAAAATGACAAGAGTCCATGGAGGAGAATGTGTAATGGTTTGGGCTGCATTCGGCTGGAACGGTAAGACTCCGATAATGTGGTTCCCTCCAAAAGCCAATGCTGAAAAATATCAGGAACTATTGGAATACGTACTGGATGAATATGGCGACAAGATTGGTGGATCTAATTTAATATTCCAACACGATAATGCAGCAATACATCGTGCAAAAACAATTAAAAACTGCTTTGAGAGGGTAAAAGTTGAAGTTTTACCCTGGCCATCATTACCTTGCGAGGGTTAACACTATACGCAACCGCGCCGGTCAAATACGCATCAGCCAATTTATTAAATAAATTTCCACAAAAGAAATGTTATGTTATATTTTCACTGTTTTGATCGTTTTAATATAGTAATATTAAGAATGTGTAATATTTTAATGCATTAGAGTCTAATAAATTAGCTGATATGTACCAATACAACAATAAAAATTACCGTTATATACGATCGCGTATATAATAATTAGATCAATGAATTCCCATAAATTAAAGCTCTTTTACATCTCGCGCAATGAATTAAAAAATTACGAAAGACCGAAAATCCGAACGTTCACTGTTTCAGTGGTTTTAATATTTTAATATTAAAAACAAAGAAGGAGGCACCCAGCAGTTTATACTAATCGGAGTTCCTTTGTTTCCGCTTATGGTCACCTAAACGTACTATACGACGGTCGATGTAATTTCCATGCAACACTCTTTTGTACTGCATATTTAAACGCGTGCAAACTTTACGAGTGTTAAGCGCTTTAAATAGGGAAAATACGAGATGATAAAGCTGTCCGTATGAACACAGAAATATTTAAACGGATTACAGTTCGGCCGGTCTTTACGAAGGTAATTGGTTTATCGAGAGGATTAATAGCAGTCGAAGTGGTAGGGGGGCTTCTGTACGAAGAAACAAGGTCAGATATTGTATAATCACGCTCATTTTGTGCTCACGAAGAATAGGAACGAACTGTCAGTGACATTATGATGGTCAGTTTTAATTTACTCGCCGGGAATTCTGATAGAAACGCGGATGCAGATTAGAGCCGGCACTCCGATAAAATGAAAATTATCTTTTGTAACTGACGCGCTTGTGTGGCGGATAACTTCTAGAACGCCACGAACGCTGCACGTATTTGCAGACCACGGAATAAATTAATTATTCAAACGTTATCGGATTTAGAAGTTGAAGTGGATTTTTTTTTCACTCTGACGAAAACGCAATTCGATCGATTTTCATTTAGGATAATTGTACGAAGATGGAAATACCTCAATGTTCATGATATAAGAAAATCTTTTAACATTGAACAATATATATGCTTCCTCTTAATACAAAATTGGCTCCATTATATTTTATTATATGTTTGTGAACACAGTCGTGGGATTTTTTAAAAAATGTTCCCACACATTATAGAAACATATTATAGGAACAAATGAAAAAAATTCGTGAAATCAAAATTTTTGTTACAAGAACAGATAGTCCATCAACATTTTAGAAGTTCTCAATTCCAGCAGAAAATATTGGACACTGTTTTATAAATAATGGTAAATAATTCTTGCTTTCAAATATGTTATTTATGTGTAAAATTTACATAAATAATTCACAGTTCGAACTGTACTTCTCCGATTCCTTCCTCTGTTTCTTCCGCTTTAAATAAACGTTCTAAATAACTTGTTTGCGAGGAACATTTATTGCGCAATTCGAGAGAATCATTCTGTCCTATAATAATACATTTAAAGAGGCATCTCAGAATAATGTTTCTCTTTATAACAGAGTTATTTTATCCCTGAAATAGAACCTCATTTTTTCTGTCGGGTATTCTTGTTATTGTGCAGATAATTAAACTGCGGATCTTTGTGCAACATAGAAATTGTCCCAGACAATTGGACAACTGATTGAAATTGAAGTTGAATTTTCTCTTTTAATCATCTTAAGAAATTCTTCTGACGTTTTTAAGTTTGCATTTCATTTGAATAGGTGTCTGGAAGAAGGGCATATTTTTAACTCAAACGTGAATTGCAATAATAAAAATCAGCTGAAAATGGAAAAGACTCTTTATACGGTTTGTTTTATTAAATGGACCGTTTATTTTGAAAGTGGTGCAAATCCATTTTTTGTTGTTTCGAGAAAATTAAAGGTTAGCATATTAGTCAATTTAAAAATATAGATTAATTATATCCAGTCTGGCAATGTTTCTACTAATTTATCAATATTTAATTTGATTATACAAATTTCTTTTAAGCGAATTTAAGTAAAATATCATATATTTACGGGCTGTAAATGGACTTACACCATTTTCATAATTAGTCAATTGTAAAAATCATTCAATTTCAATTATGAAAAATTAAATATCACTTAAAATATATTTTGTATGAATCCAATTTTGTTTATAAATAATAACAAGAAATAAAATAGGAGTAGTATTTTTTATTTTGAACGTTAATTATATTTATATATTGTTACACTTAACATAAGATATTGCTATTATTTATTTATGCGCTTTATGTGACAGTGTTTTGAAATATTCATGATGCACAGGAAATACATAATCGAAAGAATTATCGAAGGAATATTAGATAAATATAAATATCTGTAAATATTAAAAGATAATTTGAAACGAAGTGCGGAAAAATTAGGGGTAGTAGAGAATTTCCATTTTCAACAAGACAATGATCCGAAACATACTGCACATATCGTTAAACAATGGATCATATACAATGTATCCCACGTTTTAGAAACGTCCCCACAAAGTCCGGACATCAACCCCATGGAACACTTACGGGCATAAATCTTAGCAAATATAATACTAATTCCAAGGAAGCATTAAAAACCAAAATTTTTGAAGTTTGGAACAGTATAAAGAAAGATATTGCTGAAAATTTGATTGACAGCATGCAACGACGTTTGCAAGCCGTAATAAGTGATCATGGTGGTCCGACAAAATATTAAAACACTGTAATTTGTTTAAAATGTATATTGTTATTTAGTCGTTCGAATACTTTTGTGGCGTTCATTTAGCCGATGTTACTAAGAAATATTTTATAAGTATTGTTTATGTTATCAGAGAGACTTTATGTATAATCATGATACTTATACGTTACTATAGAAATAAAAATGTTTTGTAATTCGTAATATGACTCATATTTTTTAAGTGAAATTTTTCATTTCAAAGCGTTCGAATACTTTCGTGACTCATTGTATGTACTTTTATATCTCCAAACTGCTTATTTTCTGGCTACGTGATTGCTTATCGCAACACTCGCATAATTAGCCTTTTCGAATCTGGTAAAACTGTAAATGCGTTCGCTTTAGTCAATACCATACCGGAAAAATGACTCGTTATGTCTGAACCAAAGACCATGTCACCCATATATGTCTGACGTAACAGACAGATGGTTCAGCCTCCGTTATGCTCATTGCCACACCGTTACCCATGCAATCCATCTAGAACGATCATTGCTACGAACCGTCATATCAATGGACATTCTTCGGCCCATGTTCTTCGGCTAACATCTGGCATGTGCGACCTGGCACAACTGAAAAAAAACTGACTTGAACCGGGTCAGGAAAGAATGAATTACCGTTCGGAAAGTGGCGTATCAAAACTGTACAGTGTGGTTGCGTATAGTAATTGGCAGGCTAGTGCTCTCGTCGAATTGCTTCACCGTGAAGGTTGTCTTTATATCGCGGTATGATCGAGACGGTGGTGATTTGATGTGAAAATAAGTGCATTCGCCAGTAGCATTTACTTACACTTTTAGGACTTTTTAGAACTGTATTTTTGTTAACTGACCATACAATTCTTATGTTAGCATTCGTTAATTAATATAATTATATAGATTATTTGTAATATGATTGACGTGTGTGTATAAATTGTTGGTATTTGTTCAATTTAGATATTTTCATAAACTTCTAAGTTAAGTTATATTAAGTCTGTAATGGTTGTCCACAATGGTACTCATAAAATGTTGATTTTTAAATGCTTGTACAAGACTTAGGTGAACTATTCATGCATCAATTATCTATTGCATGCGCCTCGCCGAAGATTCGGAACATACTGGCCCAACTATGATTTTCCAGGTCTTACTTTGCTGAAGGGTTTTCACCGGTTGTACTATTTATACCTGATAAGGTCAAATTCTAACGGCTTCTGAGGGGTACAAACTCGTACACAATGGTCCTTCAAGCACTGAACGCCCGGTAAATTATTCAGAATAGACTGACTACCTGACATGTGTGGGGTACAGTTGCATTTCGAAGGCATTCAAAACTAAAATTTCAAAAAATATACGAATTAAGAAACTGTAGTATTATCAGAAATACAACTATTATATATTTCAGATAAAATTTAAAATGTACCATAAACACCTAGGTACTTTGGTTTATCTTTTTTCTACGAGATATATGTATGAAATGAAAATCTTTTATATCTCTGTCAGTTATGTATATATGAAAAAACTCTTCGAACAAAAGTTGTAGTATATAAGGAGGGGAATATAGCATCAGAGAAAAAAAATTTTTTCAAGGTCATTTTTTCAAGTTTTCAAGGTCACGGATGTTTTTTCTATTAACAACTGATTATGCTATATATGGATTCTTACAGAGAAAAAAGAAGACAAATTCAACGATATATTCCAACGTATATTCATGTCAGGATTTAAAAAAAAAATTTTCAAATTCCTTGCGCGCCGGTTTCCCATGATCCAATCGGCCCCAAATTTTTTCCAGATCATTTTCTCAACAGTTCTCACAATTCTAGGGGGTGTGCGGGAAAAAATTCTTTGTTCTAAAAATAAGGTCCACCCTAGTCAATACGCTTCAATCAAAATTTCTATCAATATGCTTCAATAAATTGACAATGCGTTTGAATCCCTGCTAAATGGTCAATATGCCCTTTCAATGCGCCTCGTCAATATTATTGATAAGCTTATTGACAATATTAGGTTGGGGAAAAAGAAATTCATCATTTCTCCGCTAGATGGCTGTAGTGATATATATATATATATATATCTCGTAAAGTATTGGTCAAACACCTTCAGACTTGTGCCCGTTGGAAAAGTGACATTCCGTACTACAAAAAATTCTTTTACAGTTTTGTGATTGGGCGATTCAGTTGTGAGTTACAGGATGTAAAAGATGGAAGTTAACAAAGAGAAAATTCGATATATTTTACAAATTTACTTTGATAAAGGCGAAAATGCAAGCCAGACGGCTGAAATTGTGAATGGAGTTTATGGTCTCGATACTGTCACAGCTAATTACGCACAATTTTGGTTTCGTCGATTCCGTTCCGGTGTTTTCGATGTTAAAGATGCACCTCGCACAGGTTCGACCCGTCGTCGAAAATGTCGATAAAATCATGGAAATGATCGAAGTAGACCGGCATGTTAGCAGTCGTAGCATCGCCCAGGAGCTAAAGATCGACCACAAAACAGTTTTAAACCATCTGCATAAAGCTGGATTCAAAAAGAAGCTTGATGTTTGGGTGCCACACGAATTGATGTAAAAAACCTGATGGATCGAATTTCCATTTGCGACGCCTTGGCCAAACGGAACATTTCTTAAACGGATGGTGACTGGGGATGAGAAATGGGTCACATACGACAATATTGTGCGAAAACGATCGTGGTCAAAGCGCGGTGAAGCGGCTCAAACGGTGGCCAAACCAGGATTAACGGCCAGGAAGGTTTTGCTGTGCATTTGGTGGGACTGGAAAGGAATCATCTACTATGAGTTGCTTCCATATGGTCAAACACTAAATTCGGACCTCTACTGTCAAGAATTGGACCGTTTGAAGATAGTGATTGACCAGAAGCGGCCAGAATTGGCCAACAGGAAAGGTGTTGTGTTCCATCAGGACAACGCCAGGCCACACGCGTCTATAATGACTCACCAGAAACTCCGGGAGCTTGATTGGGAAGTTTTGATGCATCCACCTTATAGTCTGGCACCAAGCGATTACCATCTTTTTTTATCATTGCAAAACTTCCTTAGTGATAAGAAATTGGCATCAAGAGAAGATTGTGAAAATCGCTCAGTCGAGTTTTTCGCCAATAGGGACCAGGGCTTCTACGAGAGAGACATTATGAAGTTACCTTTAAAATGGCAACAAATTATAAAACAAAACGGTGCATATTAGACCCAAATCGGACAATCCGAACCATGTTAAATAGAGTTTTGAAATAAACAGAAATAATGGATTTCTTTTTCTCCAACCTAATATTATCGATCATCTAGGGGTCCCTTTAAACATTGCATTCACCTGCCGAAACTTTCTCACTCTTCCGGGCGAGTGCACGCGTACCCGCGGTACCCAAACAATCGGTAACAATAATCACAGAAGTCAGCGGAGTTCACCCAACGCACACGCGTTCGAATTCATTCCTCCCGCGACGGCGGCGGGTCGCATGCGCGTTGCTTCTCCGCGACGGAGGCGCTTGAGAGGGTACGCGTGAGCTACCCGCCGAGGGATGGGTGGTGGTAGAAGAGAGGGGTTTGGAGGGATACGTCGTTTCAGGGGAAAAGATAGCGTAGTCGCTCGCGAACGATACGAGGAGAGGGGGGTAGACGCGAGAGAGGGTGCGTGGTCCGCGTGTCGTTGACAGCAGCGGCGAGGCAGCGGGTCGAGTCAGCGCTCGACAGTCGAAGCCGGTCTCTCGGCGCGCGAGTATCGAGGGTGTCGTGGAGTCTCGGCGTGCGGGTCCGCGTGAACGTTTTTGACACGTCTGTCAAAAAGATTTCGTTGTCGCGTGTACTACGTACTACGGGTGTTTTTTTTTCTCGACCACGTGCGTTTTGTGTGCTGTTTTCTCGGAACAAGAGGAGGTTCCTGCGACCCGCTCTTTTTTGGTGATTCGCCCGATTGTGTACTCCGTTTGCCGGCGACGACGACGACGACGACGACGTTGCTTTCTGACTTCGCGTGTGTCTAGTGTGCAGAAGTGTGTGAATGCCACGGCGAAAACGGTGCCGGCAAGATTACGCGAGGACGTTCCCCCTGGCCGATTAACTGTTGGGTAAGTGGATTCTCCTCGCCGACGACCGGCCGTACTGCGTCGCCGCTCGTGCCGCGTGACATTTAACTTGAAACCGAGGGATCGAAGCGGACGGGTCAACCCTCCGCGCGCGGACCGCTCCGAAATTGCGGGTCACCCGCGCCGACTTTATGCAGATTCACGTTTTTAGCCCCGCTGTAAACTAAGTACGTTCTTTAAACTTGTTTTTAGACACTTTTTTTGGGGAGTCGGATGATTGAATTTTACACTCAGGTGAGGGTTGAATACAACAATTTTTAGAATTTCTTGAATTCTAGTTGATCGTTAACTTTTGTCATTTACTTTTGATGATATCTCGTGCAGACACATTAGCAGACTGCGGATCTTTATGCATTTATGAAGGAATTGGCTGGGTAAAATATAAAACAATAAAAGATTCGTAAAATTTAAGAATGTTTGTGACTGACGTTGTTTTTAATGCAACAAAATCATTAAGGGATGAAATCAATTTTTATTTTACTCCTGCTGTCCACAATCAATGCAGAACATTTTTATTTTGCATGAACATCCGCAGTCTACACATTAGTCTTTCCGATATCCTCAATGAAACAGCTGTTCCGTTAGTTTAATTGCCATAAATTGAATACCTAAATGACCATTTGAATGTTCCCGGTCAAAAATGACTCCGGCACAGCACTCGGAGGATTAATTATTGGAGAATTTATATTTGCGTTCTTGGAACACTTTTGGAGTATATCTAGACTCCATACTGTGGTATATAAAGTAGAATTAAATGTGACATCATTTGGAGCATGCAGAGATTATTCCGCCGTGGTGGCACACTACCATATTTTTATCGAGCCGCGGGAATTACCAGAAAATTTATAAACGGGACAACCTCATTGACATTCGTTTATTCTCCACATTTGCAAAAAATAAGAATAACACTATCTACACTTTCATGTCACATATTAACGAAATTGATTAGGGGTGAAAGTTAAAGTACATTTAACAATTAATTCTGAATTTATTATAGTGATCTGTATGATATTAGAAAATTCATTTAACATCAAGATCATGTGCTTCTCCATGCTACTCCGAAAATCTGAGACCATAAATTTAACGATTTCGAAGCTAGAAACTCTATTAACATCCGTTAATATTAGTAAATCCAAACTTGACGTGGAGCTACAGTTAAAAAGATTCTTTTAAAATTAAATTAGCATTTGTTTGGTTTTTTTGGAGCTTCTCCATCATTGCTCCAAAAACGTGAGATCAATCAAACAGTTTTAGGACTAGAGATTATTACATTCATTACTATTACTTGTCTCGGAAAATTATACTCTTAACGTTGAATGAAATCATTACAAAATATTTAACACTAAACCTACCACTGCCAGTCAAGTAATCGGTCTTGGATTTTTAATTTTGTAATTATTGAAATGATGACGCGTTGATTACATGGAAATTGATCCGATAAATTTATTTATTCAAGCACGTATTGCAATAAAAATTGCACAAAATCTAAATGAATAGAGCCTTGTCATTTTTATGACTGGGTTTACGCTGGTTTTAGTGTAAATTAATTTTCTATACTGACGTGTTCATTATAACGAATTTTATGTGTATCATTTGAGATTATTCACGAGTTCCCAATTTATCATGAATTTTCAACTGAAACCAGTGACAATCAATTATACAGATTTAGTGTCAAAGGTTATCGCATTGCCTGTCATTATTTGTCGCAGAGCACTATACTGTATTATCATTGTCATATTTAATACTGCATTAATATCATCATCGTTAAAAATTTATTTCGAATGTACCAAATTCACGACAGAAATTAATATTGGGTTGGCAAGAAAGTAATTTCGGTATTTCAAAGTGAAGTAAAAACCGAATTTCTCTTTATTCAAGCGATTACTTTACTTACTTACTTAATTACGAACTTTAATCGATAAAATATTTTCTTATTTATTCTATTTGGCAAAAGATCATCGAACAAAAGAGAAAATATCTTATTCATTAAAGTTTATTGCTTAAATCAAAAATTGGGCTCTATTTCACCTTAAAATACCGAAATTACTAAAAAGTACTTGCCAACACAATATGTAGATCAAGTATAAAATAGAAAGAACATTTGATAATTATTATCAAATTAATTAAATATCTCCGTAGTTTCCGTGTCTTGCATCTGGTCCAGACAATGTTTATTTTGCATAAAAATCGGCAGTAATTATTCCGAAAAAATTGCAGCATTGTAACTCGGTTCCACGTAATAAATTACTTGGTCGCGTGAGATTTTTGTAATTAATGGCGGCGAACGTGCTAATCGAGTCTCTACACAGTGCGAACGAAGTATGTATCGGGTTTGTTTACATCTGTCGTCTGCCAACGGGCGAGAATAGCAGACATATTTGAGCGCGGCCAATGGGGACGGTAATCCGTTTCCAAGGTTACGGACTAATTGTTTGAATTAAAGTTTCCCGAAATTGATCAGCGACCTCGTCGTTCCAGATATACACTTGGATTCCAGCATATTAAAATTAGAAGGTGCTGGATCGAATGATGTCTAACCGTGTGTCATAAATAGACTGCGGATCTTTATGCATCTATGGCTTTTTGAAAAATTTCAAAAAATGCTAGAATATAAAATTCCACCGAATTTAATATGATTTTTATTTATTTCAGATCTATAAAGGCTACTACCACTGAAAATAACATTTTATTTAATTCCACTTTCTTAAAATTTGTGGCTTTTTCAAAATTTTCAAAAAATGCTGGAATATAAAATTCCACCGAATTTAATATGATTTTTATTTATTTCAGATCTATAAAGGATACTACCACTGAAAATAACATTTTATTTAATTCCACTTAAAATTTGTGGCTTTTTCAAAATTTTCAAAAAATGCTGGAACAAAATTCCACCGAATTTAATATGATTTTTATTTATTTCAGATCTATAAAGGCTACTACTACTGAAAATAACATTTTATTTAATTCCACTTTCTTAAAATTTGTGGCTTTTTCAAAATTTTCAAAAAATGCTGGAACAAAATTCCACCGAATTTAATATGATTTTTATTTATTTCAGATCTATAAAGGATACTACTTCCACTTAAAATTTGTGGCTTTTTCAAAATTTTCAAAAAATGCTGGAACAAAATTCCACCGAAATTAATATGATTTTTATTTATTTCAGATCTATAAAGGCTACTACCACTGAAAATAACATTTTATTTAATTCCAAATTGCATAAACATTCGCAGTGTAGTCATAAATAAGCCATCCTCCATCGAATAACCCAGTTACCACTCCAATAACGAGGCACGCTATGCGCGACCTACATGAACAAATTCACGCTAGATTAAAAATCTTGGGCATAATGATAGGATGGAGCGTTCGCCGGTAGAATTTATACGTATAACCACATCTTACAATGTTTCTTTTCTTTACACTATAATTAGCAAGCGGAATACAACAATGCTTGAAATTTTCTTTTACGACTACCACACTCGCCACCGAGCTTTTCTAGGGAACAGTTTAACACGTTGACAGCTATGCCATTTATTTCTCTAGAAAATCAATTTTTGTAAATCTTAAGTGAATCTACGCGGTGTAGGGAGGTTACGAAAATAATTGCTGTAAATCTAGGGTTTTTTCTACTCTTATATTATTAATACTAAACCTACCACCACCGGTCAAAATGACCGGTTCCAGGTTTTTTATTTTACAATTAGAAAAATGATAAAACTGATTTCATAAGAAACGATTGTATAGATATCTTTAGTAGTGCAAGTATTACAATAAGAGCCGCACAAAGTCTAAATAAAATCAATCTTGTCATTTTTTAAGGGAACATGTACCAGTTACTTTTAAGGCTCGGTAGGTTTAGTTAATTAAATAGGTTGTTCTGATTTTTTCTATGACTTTTATGAGTATTAGTGTGGTTATCTTAGAAATTAATTTTTGCGTTTATTTATTCACTGTGCTTTCGGTAAGGAATTAAAAATAATTATGATTATTGTTCGATATTGTAGTTCAAGAATTGATTTAAATCCTTCAATTATTTGATCTATTGGATTTAACTATTGATTTCGTATATCTTACTTATCAATTTTTATTTCACTAGAATTTTTCGATGTTTCATTTTAAGATTATTGACGCTATAGCTTTTGTGGAAGAATGATTGAATACATTTCTTCATTCAGGAAAATATACTCAAAATCGCATTAAGTCTAAAATCCAATTTTGTCATTTTAATAAGGCGATCCAATTATTTTCAAGACTCGGTAGCTTTAATGTTAAATATTAGGTCAATTCATAAATAATATCTGTTTTATCATATCAATGTGATTCGTTAATAAAAGTAAGCAACTATTATATCTTAATTCATTCAGTCTCCATTATTTGCAATGACTTGTTGCTATTAATCACATAATTAGAATATGATGAGCCATTAGGATGGTAAATGCATCACTACGATTTGTTCCTAGAAACGAAAATTAATTATAACTCGATCCAATAAATTCGATTGATCATATAGAATTTTTGAAATTGCTGGGTCAGCAATTAGATTGTTAATGAATTTATTTGTTTATGCGAATATTATTAGGTCGAATCATAAATAATTTCCAATTCTGTGAACAAATCGTTATAATGCGTTTGCCATTCTAATGAATCGTCATACTCTAGCTATCTGATAATTTAGATATAATTGTTTACTGCAGTGATTAATGAAATTAATCTACTGAAATGAAAATTATTTATGACTTTATCTAATGTAATAAACACAGCAAGTAGGCTACAATAATTTTGATAAGGAAGTAATTAAATTCACATTCAGTATTCGTTATTAGTGTCGGACAAACAACATTCGTTGTAGCTAGAGTTTTCTTCAAAAATTAGTTGTCAATATAAACGTTTTAATAATTGGATTACACTATACTATGACGCCAAATAAAATCACAAATATAATTGGACCCTCTTTATTTAACAATGAAACATGATCCACAAAATGAAACAGTTTTATTTGCTGTTGAATTTATTAATTGGAACATTTACGAGATTTAAATGTTCCAATCGTCGTTTTCACAAAAGGTAATTTATCCAGGGCTGTATCAATTTTCGCACTTTTAACATTCAACCTGAGAATCCACATGACAATTATAAGTAGATTGTTGATTTTATGCATTTATAACAAAGATGAATAGGTGAAACATAAAACGGTGAAAAAATTAAACAAATTTTCTTGCAAAATAAAAGTTTTCAACATCCATTGCACGAGATAGAAGTCATACGAAAATGCATTTCCCGTTTGAATAATTTTTATATGTCGAGAATCGTGCAATAAAATCATCCAATTTTTCTATTGTCTACAATTTTCTATTCGACCAATCCATGTTTTTGTCATGAATATATCCGTAGTCTAGTTATCGTCAATTTTTATTAATACTAAACCTACCGAGCCTTAAAAATAACTGGTACATATTCCCTTATATAAAATTGACAAGATTAATTTTATTCAGACTTTATGCAGCTCCTATTGTAATATGTGCTCCACTAAAGATACATATCTATACAATCATTCCTTATGAAATTATTTTTATTATATCAATAATCGTAAAATAAATTAAGACGGACTAAAAAGTATAAAATAATTTTTCCTAGCCCCATACAGATTCCTAACCCCATACAGATAGTCCTGAAAATTTGTGATTGTGAATTTTTAATAACTATGAAAATACCTCTAAGATTTAAAACGAAAAACGTGGGGCGCGTGCAATAAATAAATTTTTTAAAAATACCACGTTTTTAAGACTGACTAAAAAGTATAAAATAATTTTTCCTAGCCCCATACAGATAGACCTGAAAATTTGTGATTGTGAATTTTTAATAGCTGTGAAAATACTTGTAAGATTTAAAACGAAAAACGTGGGGCGGATGCAATAGATAATTGATGCATGAATAGTTCACCTAAGTCACTAACAATTTTATTGCACTGCAAATGATATGAACTGTTGTGCGAGTTTTCTCAACGGCAGCTACTCTCTACACTCCTTACTATTATCTTGCGATCCACGTTTTTCGTTTTAAATCTTACAAGTATTTTCATAGCTATTAAAAATTCACAATCACAAATTTTCAGGACTATCTGTATGGAGTTAGGAATCTGTATGGGTCTAGGAAAAATTATTTTATACTTTTTAGTCCGTCTTAAAAACGTGGTATATTAAAAACTTTTTTTATGTGAATAATTATTTTCTGCTTTTTGGACGAACAGACAGACAAGAAAGCGAGTTAATATTGCATTGTCATCCAGTTCCGAGCTATGTTTAAAGTTTCAAGTCTCTAGCTCATCGGGAAGTTAGTTTAAATCAATTGCAAAATTTGTACCGAACAGACAAACAAACGAACAGACAGACAGACAAGAAAGCGAGTTAATCAAAACGTGGTAAAAATCTGGGTCAGACTGACCGCTGATGGTTGGTTTAGTGTTAAAATGATTAGAGGGAAAATATTGTACAATATTTATTTGGTTCCAGCACCTTGAAATTGATATAGACAATTTGTTGTTTTGCATACAAAGTCTAGTTACAACTAGTTCAAGCTTCTTAAAGCGTCCGATTCGGTGCATAACACTTGCAACTAGTTGCGTTGGTGACTTCCCTCCGCCTTTTGTCACTATCAAGTTACAAATGGTAGCAAGCGTAATGTTTTCGAGCAGCATGCTTCTCGTATTTACACGCCTGTTACAAGCGACAGTTCTAGATTTTCGTTGTTTGACACAGCTCCCAGGTTTATGTGGTCTAGAATTGCCGACCGCGGAAGAGTTAAAGCGGCTGTATCTTAAAGGGACACGGTACCAGAATTCAAATTTATTTCAAGCCTTTCTCTCGGGACATCCAGGTGCAGGTCGCATCCGCCGTTTCCACGACGAAATTTTAAAACCGTGTTTTCGAGCACGTATTCGGAGAATGTACATATCTCGCTAATCGGATTTCATCGATCGAAGCCGGCCATTGCGCTTCGGCGGCGAAAAATTTCGAGCCTGTTATCGCGAATACATAAAACACGCGACTGACCTCGGCTAGATTTTGATTTCTGATCGCGTGAATGCAAATCGTGATGCGCCTAATTAACCCTCGAAAAACTGAGCTGGTTTGCATTTTTATTCAAGCATTTCAAGCTTTATTGAAACTTTATTCAGATTACAAACGTGTCTATAGTTGTAAATTAGCTCGATATTTAAATTAATTTATATAAATGAAATTCTCGAACAATGAATAAAATCCGTTGCGAATTGGAATATTTGGTTTTGTAGCTAATGTTTTATAATTAACCGTTTGCACTCGGTTGTCCCCTCTGAGGCACTACTAAAAATTGTTGTATCATTATTCAAAATATTGTTTACATCATTAAATATATCGATATCTAATCAATTACTAAACATTTAGGTATTGTATGAGGTATTATACCAATTTCATATGCATATAATTTCAAAAATCATAGGGAATGGAAATATTCTAGATCGGAAGAAATGTTTAATTTTCCACTTAAAATAGCTCCGCGTGCAAAGGGTTAAAAGGTAATTTCGCTCGTGTATAAGAAAGACGTCAAAATTTCTCAGTTTTCGTTTCATTGCATTAAAATATTAGGTCGAGTCATAAACAACTTCCGATACGAACAATATGTAGATTCTACCTAGCTGCATCGGAAGTTATTTATGACTCGACGTAATACTTACCAGAGTTTTAATAAATACATTTTTATGATAATATTTACGTATGAAACTAACCCCATCGATAGCTCTATTAGATTTTATTTGTTTTTACTTGCGGGTACAGCTAATTAACCCTCCGAGCGATGTGCCGGAGTCATTTTTGACCGGGAACATCCATATTGTCATTTTAAATGACTCATTTAACCCCTTGCTTTACAATATTGTGTCTGACACATGATGAAGATTCTGAGCACATTCTGATAAAAATGTATTTTTAAAAATTAATAATTTCCTTTGTAACCAAAATAAAATTCTATTTTGGTTTTGTTAATATATAGCTATTGGAGAACATATAGGCATACAATTGATATCAATATTTTCCTTTCTTAGGAAATTATATTATCTACAAAAAAAATTCTAGTCACTGAAACCGTAAAATAAATCGTAAAGCAAGGGGCAATTAAACTAGCTGTTTCATTGAGAACATATAGGCATACAATTTATATAAATATTCTCCTTTTTTAGGAAATTACTACTACAAAAAAAATTCTAGTCACTAAAACCGTAAAATAAATCATAAGGCAAGGGGTCAAGTACTCAATTCGAGGCAATTAAACTAACTATATAGAGCTGTTTCATTGAGAATATCGGAAAGACTAATGTATCTAAACGAGATATGTATCATCAAAAGAAAATTTTTAAAAATTATTAATTAGAGCTGTGGACGGTCCTAAGCATATCGCCAATTATATCTGTGGTTGTCAGGAAGAACGCCGCATGTCACATACAGTGACTCCCACTAATATTCGGACACTTTTAAAAAGACGACAACATTTTTAATATTGGACCATATCATCTGAAATTTTTTGGGAAGTTAGAACAATTGGTTTGCTGCACAACGCGACTAAAATTTTTGAAAAAAACTGCAAGTTGTCGAAATTGCAGAGAAAATACTAAAAGTTGCACTTTACAACTTTTTTATGCTGGTCTATATTGAAAATTTAAAAGATACGTTTTGTAGATCTGTGTCAATTATATCCACTGTGAAAGTTTCATCGAAATCGGTTGATGCGGAAAAAAACTACAGGCATTGAAAAATGTAAGAATCCTTAGATTTATTGCAGTTATAGGCCGAAAATCGTGAAAATCTGCAATTTTTATCATCTTTAAACGTTTGTAGCTCGTTGCAACATCGACCGATTTTGACGAAATTTTCAGAATATGTTTAATTGACACAGATCTACAAAACGTATTTTTTAAATTTTCTATATAGATCCACATAAAAAGGTTGTAAAATGCAACTTTTAATATTTTTTCTGCAATTCCGATCAATTGCTATTTTTTGCAAAAAATTTGTTTTACATTCTGTAGTAAACTAATTGCTCTAGCTTCCCAAAAAAGTTCAAATCGTATAGTACAATATTAAAAAGTTATCGTCCTTTTTAGAGCGTTCGAATATTAATTCGAGTAACTGTATATTTCTCTCGTGGAATTATATTGTGACTGCTACATAAATTGCAGATAATATAATTACGTATGAATATATGTTATCTTGGCAATCAGCTACAGCTGTTCGAAATCTTTCAGTTCTCGAAAAGTTATTATAATATTTACCAATAATATCAATTTTCTGGATGACTTTCTTTATTTTCGCGGATCACTTAATGAAAGAGTCGGAGCAGATCCTTTTTCATTCGACGCCAATATACTCGATCGAATCGCAAGATAAAGGGTTAATGGAGTACCGGAACGAATGCACAAAAGATCGCAATACGTTCGCAGCTACACATAGATCGCAGGGTATCTGGTATCTGCAATGCATCGATAGACCTCTAGAGGCAACAATGCATGGAGGGCACTCGGGGACGTTCATATGCAATCGGACTCTTTTGAATTCGATGCGTAACGCAAGACGCTGCTGGTTCGATTTCTCGATGTCGCGAAAAATCGAAGCAACAATCTTCACTTTGATCTCGGACCCCGGGACATGCAAGTGCGTGCTCGTGCCCGATCGTTAAGAAGATAACACCTGGAATTCCAATAGCATGCTGTACGAATGCGCCCCGGTATCTGGTGACAAACGGTGCATTGTCCGAATGCAAGCCAAGACCTCGTGATTACAAGCTCTCCCATTTCCTACATATAACGAGCTTTCGTTAGGACATGTTTCTAGCTTCACTATTCTTCCTCCGGAATATTGATAATAAATTTTTGAACTGTCCGATTCAAAGTTACCCTCTCTCTCTGCTAGTACTAGATTAGTCACCTGACATTGTGACTAAGGTTTGCAATACCAGACCAAAAATACAATACCGGTATTCGGTATTTTTTTAAACGTTATACCGGAATACCGGTATTAATATCGGTATTAGGAATTTTCAAAAAGGTACCAAAACACAGTTGTTTTTCTTTGCCGTATTTATTAGTTTCATACAAAAAATAATAAGCTGTAAGAATATAAACAATTTTGTTAAGTACAAATATAAAATAAAGGAATAAATGTTGTAATCAAATATTATTAATAAGAGCAGTAAAATAATAATTTTTAACATTAGAAACAGAAAATATAACATAAAAAATAAACCATTACAGTATTATAATACAATAAAGGAACAAAACATATAGTATTATTATTAAGAAGATACTATAATAATAACTAAGAGTGAAGAGAGATAGTATAGATACTAAGAGTAAATATCACATAAAAATCTTGTTATATGGTCTATTATATAATATCTATTATTAGAAAAAAACATTAACTAATTTATTAACTGCATATTTTGTGAAATGTGATTGTAAAAAACATAATGCATCTATTGAACTATCTACTGTAAATACGTATTTCAAATAAGAGTAGATGCCCAAAAAAATATTTATTATTTATAGCTAATACCGAAAATACCGGTATTTTCCCTTAGCAAATACCGGTTTCACGAAATTGCAAAATAGCACGTAATACCGGTATTCGGTATATCGGAGTACCGGTATTGCAATCCCTAATTGTGACGTAGAAGGAGAACGCAGAGTGGAGACGCTTTTGTAGATCTGTGTTGGTTTGTGGAAGCAATAGTTATGTACATTTTTTTACAACCACATTTATATTAAAACGCACTAAAAAGAAGAAAATAATTTTTATAGACATTAGTGACTATAAATAAAAGCGTGGAGCGCCCATGAAGGTTACGTCAATATAGTTCAGCGCTCCACGCTTTTATTTATAGTCACTAATGTCTATAAAAATTATTTTCTCCTTTTTAGTGCATTTTAATATAAGCGTGGTTTTCAAATGGTTTTTTTTATATATTTTTTATTATGATTGTAATGAATTTTTATGAATGTAATGTTCTGACATTTAGTCGAATTATCTTGATGGCAACAAGAATTAAATATGTACATAATTTTCATAGTTGTAAATGGTTGTTGTCAATCACTTATTATATCTTGGTTTAACCCTTTTCAATTTTATTGCCAACAACTACCTACTGTTTTAAGTGTTTTATTTGAAATTTACTTGAACGGACACAGTTCCTGGATTGCTACTTATTTTAAATAATTTTGTTTACTAATTATATTAAATATAGCTCTCAGACTTTGTTGTAATTTATATTTTCGTGGAACTTATATTTGTTTTTAACTAAAAAATAAGAAATTAAATAAATAAAGGAAGAACCCCCAAATACATATAAAAACCCGTTTCATTTACACTTTTCTTTCTCTGGGTTAATTAAAGGGTTAATCTGGCGACTCCGATCGTGATAACTGGACTGCGGATTTTATATATTTATGACAAAATATTAGTAAGTGGAATTTAAGACACCAAAAGATTAAACAAATTTTAAGTACATTCATATATTATTTTCAACTCCCTGAAGCAAATAAATTTTCATTTAGATCCTGCTGCTCTGCAATTCGTGTTGACAATTTTCATTTTACAGAGAAATCTGTAGTGATGAATAAAGCATGGGACAGTTCGTCATTTATTGAAGCAATTAATAAATCGATTTCATGAAATATCATTTTAATTTGTAATACAGTATTGACTTGATGATTAGTAAGAGAACTTCTGTAGTAAAATACTGAAATAAATTCTGTTTCATGGGAGAATTAAAAACTTGTTGTCTGAATGAAAATTATTGAAGCAATTAATAAATCGATTTCATAAAATATCATTTTAATTTGTAATACAGTATTCAGTCGATGATTAGTAAGAGAACTTCTGTAGTAAAATACTGAAATAAATTCTGATTCATGGGAGAATGAAAAACTTGTTTGAATAAAAACTTAAGAAGTTAACCCAAGGATTTTCACATAGTGTAAATTTAATTAATTTAATATGAATGTCGAGGTTTACGTAGGACAATAAACACGAATTTCTTACACATGAATTGTTTCATCTGACGAGTTCATGAATGAGAAATTAAGAGTATCCATAATGAGTTTGCAGATTGAAAATATTAACATTTTTCAAACATTTACGGATTGATAGTCAACTTGTAATGAAATCTTAAGTCTGTTCATTATGAGATTGTGATCTTGTTAAGAGAGCTTCGTCGAACACAATTAAAGGCAGAGTTGCAAGGGAATAATTTTCTGTTCGGTCTTTCGGCCATTCACCGACTCCTCCCTCTTTGACGGAACGCTACAAGTTCCACTGCTGTTAGCATTATTTGCTCGATAATTTGAATTCATTTCGCGTGAAGTTGCGAACGTGATCGGAGAATATACCGGCGCGCTTCGTGTTCTTCAAATATAGTGGGTGTACGAAGTGTTCGTACACCTTTTAAAACAGAATAACTTTTTTATAATTGTACCAAACGACCTGATTTTTTATAATCAATTAGAAGCATTGGTTTACTAAATGATCTGCAAAAAAGATTTTCTAAAAATTACAATTTACAAGGTTGCATGCAAAAATAAAAAAAGCATTTTTTAAAACTTCTTTATTTGGGCTTTTAATGAAAATTTAAAATATATGTTTTGTAGATCTATGTTAGTTATACACATACTGAAAATTTCATCGAAATCGGTTGACGCAGAAAAAAACGACAAGCATCGAAAGATGTAAGTGTCTGTGGATTTTAAGCAGAAACTGACCAAAAATCGCGAGAAACTGTGATTTTTACCACATTTAACCACTTGTAGCTCTTCGGTATGTTAATCGATTTGGATGAAATTTTCAGCATGTGTATAACTAACATAGATCTACAAAACATATATTTTAAATTTTTATTAAGGGCCCAAATAAAAAAGTTTTAAAAATTCTTTTTTTGCATGCAACCTTGTAAATTGTAATTTTTAGAAAATCTTTTTTGCAGATCATTTTGTAAACCTATGCTTCTAATTGATTATAAAAAATCAGGTCGTTTGGTACAATTATAAAAAAGTTATTCTATTTTAAAAGATGTACGAACACTTTGTACACCCACTGTACATGCATTTTTGTTGCTTGAAGGAATTATTCTCATTTGGGAATAAAGGAGGCTCATAAAAAGTCCTTCGGAGCGAGAAACCACTACTTAAAATACTACATGTGATGTTTATTATTCATTTCTTTCTGCATAAACACGAAGAATCCAGAGAATTAGTAAACACGTCAAATTTAACAGTGCATAATCTCTGAGAAATAAAATGTAAATTATTATTGCGTCTTTGTAGTTGAAAGACCCAAATGTTCAGCTACTTTAGTATCTAATCTCAAACTAATTGATGATCAATTTTCACAAATGATAAAATAAGAAAATTGAGAGGTAAAAAATTTGACTTTTATCTGGTTTGAATTTATTTTATTGCAAATTTTCGACCTCTGTCTATATGAAATTAGCAAATCCATATTAACTAGAGCTTCGTAATGATTTCCTCCTAATGAAAATTTTGTTAAGTTAGTAGAATTCGTTACAGTTTATCTTACAACTGTTTGTGAACTCGTTTAATTAGTGTATAAATACTTTAATACTTCAGAATCATGTTTATTTAATCTCACACTGATTAACAAGATAAATATGTGCAAATTATTGACAATAGGGCATTCCTCACTTCATTGAAATCGATGAGGAATAGCCCTATTGTAAATAATCACCAATTTTGCTTCTTAAAACTATAAACATTTATGATACATAAGCGTTTCTGAGCAAATTACAATCTTGAGTAAAATGAATTGTTGGTTACGTCTTTGTATGATGTGATTGTTATGGTCAAAAGTTATGGTCGACTATAAATCTGATACTCAATTATAAATTTCATTTCAGCTACACAGTCGCACAAATTATTTTGGCCGACCATAAAATCCCATATTTTATTATGTCCTACTCGTTAGGACAACCTATAACTGCGCAAAGCCCGCAATGCAATGATTGCATTGAAACAAATTGCAGTGGTGTCTCGTTTGTTCGCTTTATGGACCACATGTTACATTCCCGTTCGCACAGAATGCACTTTCTCTGATAACGTTGAATTGATTCGCTCCGGAAAAACTGGCGACAACGTCGTCGTTCCGTAGGCACGAGAACGGCCTAACGCGTATAAGAATTTCATTTGATTCGCTAATCGCGTTCAATTACAAAGGAGACATTTGTGCCACCAATCGTATGATTGCCCCGCAATTACTCGCACGTGATAGCTCCACGTGCATAGCTGCACAACTGTGTACATAGTGTTATCAACATTACGGCTTCCTCAATTTTGACCCCCGCGATTACTCGAGCTTTGCCTGTTAGCCGAGCATAATCTTTGCAGGCGACATCAGAGTCGAAAGATCAGGGAAGGGAGCACGAAAGAGTTACCCTCTCTTTGCGGAGGCATGAGAAGTAGCGGCGTGGAAGGGGAAAGTACAGTGGGGACATATAGTGGCCGGAATTAATATTCGGACACTCTAAAAAACACGATAACTTTTCTAATATTGTACTATACGATTTGAACTTATTTGGAAGCTAGAGCAATTAGTTTACTACTGGATGTGAAAAGAAATTTTTTCAAAAATTGCAATAGATCGGAATTGTAGAAAAAATACTAAAAGTTGCATTTTACAACTTTGTTATGTGGGCCTATATTGAAAATTTAAAAAATACATTTTGTAGATCTGTGTCAATTATATGCACTGTGAAAGTTTCATCGAAATCGGTCGATGCGGAAAAAAACGACAGGCATTGAGAGATGTAAGAATCCTTAGATTTATTGCAGTTAGAGGCCGAAAATCGTGAAAATCTGCAATTTTTACCATCTTTAAACGTTTGTAGCTCATTGCAACGTCGACCGATTTTGACGAAATTTTCAGAATATGTTTAATTCACACCGATCTACAAAACGTATTTTTTAAATTTTCATATAAAAAAATTGTAAAATTTCAATTTACAATTCCTATTAAAATAATAGCAATTATTAAGTGAATAATATGTGTCATAAAATTTGAAACAGCCCAAGCCCATTCGATAGAATTTAAAATGCTTCAAATTGAAGAAACAATATTCAATTTATTTTATATTTCATTACAAAACTTGAAAAACATCATTTATGCAATTCAGGAAATCTTCTAACTATATAAAGTTACATAACAATTTACTCCTCATTTATATTTTGTGTATGCGGGAGGGATTTGAAGAAGTTATGGTGCTTTGGTGGTGTATATTGTAGTAAATCCATCATATCCTTGTATTTCATTGTTGTAATTTGTCTTATATTTTTATAAAGTGGTGTCAATACAATATTTTCGAATTTTCTTGGTCTACCCCGACGTGGTAATAAATTCAGTATTTTAAACTCTGCATTCTCATCCATTGATATCTTATAGAAAATTTTATATGGTTTATTTCTCAAAAAACGCATCCAGCATATTTTTAACCAATTTATTGTTTCGTTAGAATTCTTCGCTCTTTTAAAAATTGCATCCTCCAAAAATCTTGTTGATATGAAATCCTCTTGTATCATTTCATTTAAAATAAAGTTATTACCTTTCAAATAACTGACCAATGGACTTAGGCCACTTTCAAAATAAAAATTTGTATAATTCTATCAACCAGCTAATTTTCTTTTTACAAAATCTTTGTGATTTTAAATATATTAGTTACAATTTACAGATAACGTAGAAATGTAAATATTAAAATTGCTAGCTCGATTTTTCTTGAAAATGGACTTAGACCACTTTCAAAATAAAAAAATTGTATAATTCTATTAACCAGCTAATTTCCTTTTTACAAAATCTTTGTGATTTTAAATATATTAGTTACAATTTGCTTCAGAATGAAAAGATAACGTAGAAATGTAAATATTAAAATTGCTAGCTTGATTTTTCTCGAAAATGGACTTATGCCACTTTCAAAATAAACGGCTCATATCATTGGGAAGCTCTGAATTTTACGATTAATTTGAGATAAAATACTCGTGCTTAAAAAATATAAATAAATGATTTTGTTTGAGGAAATATGGAAGTCGCGAACTTAGTTGCCAACCTAATATATTAGATATAGCTCTCAAACTTTGTTGTAATTTATATTTGTGGAACTTATATTTATTTTTAACTAAAAAATAAGGAATTAAATAAATAAAGGAAGAATCAAATACATATAAGGATATGTATCATTTACATTTTTCTTTCTCTGATATCGAGTCACACTCGACAAAGGAGTGCAAAGGATTAATCTGGGCGACGGTATGCAACGAGATCGTAATTAAGCGATGATTTATCCCGTGCTCTCTTTTCTTTTTTTATTAGCCGAGTGCGTTACACCGCGTGGGCCACGCTGTGTTTTAAACACGTGTCATTTCTCGTTTACCGAGCTTAACATTTCCTGAGACTTTTATATTCATAAGACTTTTGATTATATTTGATTGATTATATTCGTAAGAGATTTTTGGTGTTTGCACAAGTGACAGTTTTGGTTACCGTTGTTCATCAATTATTTCAACGGGTTTGCTACAAGTCACACGTCAGTGACGACTACGAAAGATTAATAGAATTTAAGAATATCAATTCATGTTTTAAGACTCTCAGTCCTTGCTGGAGGGGATTAACCTTTGCCAGACGCATAATCACTCGACGATACGAAACCGGAATTTTTCTAACATTGAGACAACATTAAGTCAAGCCTAGTTCGCAGTGTCCAGCCTGCCGATTTGAATTTAAAATGGTCCTCTCTGCCATGCAAAACATCGCGAAACAAACAATACGACACGCCCCATTAAATACGCTGAAGTTACGTCGAAAAACGGAACTGTCCAAGCTCCCGATATTGTATCAGAGTCGCCAGCTTGAGACTTGAATCAACACTCTACCTTCCCCCACGCTTCTGTCGTGTAGAATGTCACGTGACTAGTGATGGGCATACAATACTCTGTCTTGCAAGTTTTCGAACAAATCAATGACCACAGAGTTTCGAAGCAATTCGATATTTATTCGAAATCAGAAATTCTTGAAACTCTTGAAAGTCTTGAAGTCTTGAAAATTTTAAAAGTCTTGATAATCTTAATAAATGTTATACTTTTTATAATATCGGTACGTTCATATTGTTATTCATTCCAATGCTGACATGACGTAATCATTGTGTAATCACCGTGCTGCCATCTAGCGGATCTGCTCGGTAAGCGGCGCGCGATCGTCACTACAAACCAATATGGCGGCGCCTTACCTGTAAAAAACACTGAAAAATGCTCAACTTTAAGCAAGCATAACTCCTGAACCATTGATCCTACAGGATCGAAACTTCGATCTGCAGTCGCCCCAAGTACAAATCTACTGGATTACATACCAAATACATAATAATTTGTAAGAGAAAGGCACAAATTTTGAGTCCGGTAAAGTAAAGAGCAGCCAGAAAGGGTAACATTTTCCCTTAAATTCGAGTAAATTCCCCTCATCTGGCGACTCTGTATCGTACAGTTTTGTAGGAAACACGGATACACGTACACGCAAAAGCGGATACACCGATGTAACGCGTCGGGTAAGAGATTTATGGTTGTCTAGCTACGGTCTGACAGATAAGAAACAACTGCCGCAATAATGCACGTAACGTCTGCTCGTCATTAATGCGGCAAGAACGCCGGCAGCATTCCAAGCGACTGCGGTCAACTTCTATCTATTCTTTCTTGTTCCACTGGTGTTACGAGGATAGTAGGCGCTTTATGCGAGTGTTCGTAGGTCATGAACGTGAGCCTGAGGTGCCGGGAGTTCAGGCACGTGGCTTCTCCAAATTGCCTCCGGATCTCGTTCACGCCGTCCTTATCTTTTCACCGGCGATTTAAATATATTGACGATAATTGAGATACCCGCCGATCACGTTTTATCATGGAAGACAATAATTGCTCGGAAAATATTTAGAGGAAAAATCGGTAATAGAGACGTTCTTTTTGACATGTTCATTCTGTCACTATTCCTTATAAAAGTCGCATAATGTCAGGGTAACTTGTATAATAATTTCTTGTTTGATTAAAATGTTATGAACTAATACTTCCTGTACTAAAGTATAGAATAATCTGTTTTTAGAAAAGGATTACGTCATGTTAGAAATAGATAAAAACATATTCAATTATATCCACATATCCACATAATCCATCAATTATATCAACATATACATATTCGCATGCAAATTTTCTCAGTAATATTTATTCATTTATTTGGTGAACTTTACTTTCCTGTATTAAAAAAAAATTATAATAAATATCTAAATTTCTATGCAGCGAGAATTAACATATACAACAGAATAAAAATAATAAATTGACGATAATAAATTGCTCTCGTGCCTCAAAATTGATAAAGAATGAAACATACCTAATTACAAGAAATAGGAATTTGAATAAAAATTTATTTCTCTCATCAATAGTTTGATTAATTTTAGATTACTACAGTATCATGGTAGTTGAGAAGAAATGAAATATCTGATTCGAAGAGTAAATTCATTTTCCGAAAATATAAAATGATTTCAGTTTAATTTTAATTTACCCTCTACAAAACTATTGATTCGGAATTCCCTTTTAAAATCACTGTAAAAGTAATTTTCGTTTGTATGTATTATATCTCCCAAAGCTTTTGTCTGGACTGCATTCTGTTCACCGATGATGAACATGTTCAATACCGTTATTGAAATATTTGAAATTAGCGTTTCGATTTGTTCCTACGGGGACGGGTTTTCATACGCGGAACGTTTTAATTGCTGATTGTTTAAATTTTCGTTACGTATACAATCCGAGACTGCACCGAAATATTTCCATCGAACAATTCGGCGATTCATCAGCAATTTGAAGCGCCGAAAAAATGTTGGAACGGAAATAGCCGGCGCGTGTTCAAGGCATTTGCAGTACGATTAAAAAATGAAGAGGATATTCCACCAAAATTCGGATCACAATGAAAAATGTGATCGAAATATCCCCGCCGGCTGATCGCCTATGTATATAGATCCGCGCGTCTCTTTCGATGTGTTTAAATGGGACCATCGGATCGTTTAATTCAAGTGGACTCGTCGGCGTGCGTCGACTAAAAGAACCGCAAATGTTGCTAAAAGCTCGCTGCATTGAGCAGACGACAAATGCATCTGGCTTTACTTATTGAATCGGTTTTTAATTATCGGGTCTCTGTCGATTGCGAAAATCTCGATACCATTATTTATTAAATCCCAAATAGATTGGAGTCAAGTGGAATTATCTCTCCAATATTTCTACAATAAAAGCAACATCTTAACGATCAATTTCGAAATTGAAACGTTCTGGTATATGGCAGTAGAAAGGCTCCTTTGTATATTTTTCCAATTTATTTATTTATAACGTTCGCGCTGTTTTAATTTGGATTGCTTCGACGTTAAATTACAAAACTATTTTCTTTTAAACTACTTTGTCAACATCAGTGTGCGAATAAATTAAACGCAGTTATAATAGAATCTTGCTAATAATATATGACAGTTCGAAAACGTGACATTGTGGCTGCAAATTTCACATCGTCTATTTTGTTGTCGGGGTACAATGTTTACCCATTGTTTATTTAGAAATAATTGGTAAACGGTTAGTAGGTACTGTGAATTGCATACAGTGCACTGAACCTGAAATTATTATTACTATGAGCGGTCGCTAATATCCCATCGTAGTTTTCAATGAGATTTTATGTGGTTAATTTTGCAGTCAGAATAGTTTTAACATTATTTATTTGGACATAAATGGCGGAGGTATGGAATCGTGAATCGTACACGGTTCATTAAGTCAGAAATGATTATAATTTAGTTTGAGTTAAATTGCAGTTTAAAACGTTTTCGACTATTTCAAGAATTTGAAACGCGTTTATTATACATAGAACGGAGTCTCGGCCTTTACGAATGGTTGAGCGCAATTTAATTGTCCAGTGGAATCTTATTCTCGCAACTGCACCTGTTCTACGGAGTAAAAATGCAAGATCGTCTGGCCTATTATTATTTTTATGGCATACAGACGTTTAAAAATGTTTTACGGTGGCGATTCAACTGCTTCTTATTGTTAGCTTATCGTCTTTTCGACATAGTAATTCTTGAGTTATAGCAAATTTTCTGAATGGGGAAGAGATGAGATTGGTACTTTAGCAAATAAAATTCGCTGAAAGTCGGGAAGTGGATTTATGGGTGTCACAAAGTTTTATTGAATCAAATTTGATATTACCACTGCGATTAAACTGATCAAATATTTCTTTTGGACAATTCTTCTGCTTCTATGAGAAGTTGCGTGTGTGTTAATTTAGTTATTTACTAGTTCCGAAGAGTAATAAGTAGACTGCGGATGTTTATGCAATTTTCAATTTTTGCAAGCAAATTTCAAGAAAGCGGGAACAAATAAAATCTTATTTTCAGTGGTAGCCTTTACAGATCCGAAATAAGTAAAAATCATATTAAATTCTGTAGAATTTTATATTCCATTATTTTTTGAAAATTTTTAGAAGCTATAAATGCATAAAGACCCGCAGTCTAGTAACAAGTGGTCAAGTTCAGTTTAAGTAAACGTATAAGAAATTTAGTTATTTAGAATATCGTGGAATTCGTATGTATTTTTATCAATCCATTTTTATTAAGTTTTTATCTCGTATTTCTTAAGAAAATTCTTAAGAAAAATACGAGTGGACAAATATCTACAATTGTTACATCATTACGAGAGTATATCTGGTATATTAATGAAAAACTACGAATAAATGAAAATTCCGTGTAAAGAAAATAATTTTCTGTCCGAGGCCAAACTCCGATGCATCCAAGAGCCTGCATATTGTATGCACGTCTGCAGTCTCACCATGAATCTTGCGTACAAACGAGCGGTCAAGGTTATCGTAAGCAATATATAAGGCATATTAGCCAGAGCTCAGACTATCATGATTATAATATATTAGTCATAGACACCTGAGGCAGACCTATCGTAAACTATGCATGGATTATGCACACCTGAGATAGGAGTGTTCTGGCCCATGTACTAATCATTGACACTTGAGCACAACTCTGACACGTTAATAACATTTCTCACGCTAACTCTCTCTCTCAAATGGATTAACTGTTGTTGAGAATCTTTAATATATCTTCTACAACAAATAGGGGAAAGTTGCTAAATGTTTCCTGGTCACTCATTATTGTTTATTGTATACGACATTTCGCGGTCAATATAGTATTTATATCTCTATGCTGGCGATAAGTAATTAGTTTTAGAATGCAAACATTGCTACACCGAGTTCTTATTATTTTTTATGCAATAGTAATGATTTCATCACCCACTGCAATTTCTATCAATTATAGTATAGCAACCAAAATTATTTTTAAAAATACCTAGCTTAAATCTCGTTGTTTTATATTACTTATGTATTCCTTAATTAAGTTTATTCCTGCATTAACTCCTTGCCCTACAATATCGTATCAGACTCGTGATGGAGATTCAGAACAGAGTCTAATAAGTATGTAGTTTATTAATTTCCTTTAAACCTAGATGAAATTCTATTTTGGTTTTGTTAATGTATAGTTGTTGGAGAACATGTAGACATATAATACATATCAATTTTCTCCTGTTTTAGGAAATTACGAACTATAAGACAAAAAAAGCTTTAATTACTGAAACCGTAAAATAAATCGTAGGACAAGGGGTTAATTAGAGCATACTCGCTGAAAAACGCAATTTTTATCACATTAGGTGAAGTCATAAATAATATCCATTCCATTTATCATTCCGACAAACAATTACATTTAAATTGTATGTATATTCGCAATTATTTCCAAGGACTCGTTGCTATTCACCAGATAACGAATAGGCTACCGAGGCTCGAACGGGCATTAAATTTTTATTTGGCTCCTCTTGCAATCGATGGAAACAATTTTCACTTTGCATAAAAATGCGCAATCTAACGACAGCAAACAAGGCCGTCGAGCTTGGCATCGAACTTCGATTAATTAATTCGAATGCGACGACGCACGAGAACGGAATCGAAAAATGAATGCGATTGGTTGACTCCCGTCTAATCAAGAAGGGGATGCAGGCTCAAATCGCCGACGGATTCCATTCAACTTCAGAAATGAGGCGCAATGCATCTTTAATTAAATCTCTGGGTAGTTCGGCGTTCGGTGCCTGAAATTTATTCCGTGCATTTCAATCTCTGTTGTACCTCTGTCCTGCTCATCCCGTTTTTCCTATCCCCTCTTCTCCTTCTTCTATGGCGGCCGAGTCGCCAGATTAAGACTTGTCTCCCAACTTTACCTCCCCCCTCTCCCTACATCTCACAATGTCACGTGACTAATCTAATAAGTAGAGAGGGTAATCTCTTCCCCTCAATTTGAGTCAATTTCTTGATCTGGCGACTCTGCCCACACTTTCCCTTTAGTCCAGTCAACGAAAAGTTGTAGAGGGAAATGGAAGGAACACAATTTTTGACTTTCGGACTTTGCTCGGACTAATTAGGATGTAAACATACTAGAAGTCCCCACTCCTAGGAGGTGAGGAGACTCCTAGAAGGCCCCTAAAAGATGTGTTAACAGCCGCTTCAAACGTTATAATATCACTGTATAATATAGCGTTTTAATAAGGCAAAAAATGTGAGGCAACATTTTTTTTCAAAATTGGTGAATTTTGAGCACGGATATCTCAGAAACTATGCGAGATAGCGAAAAACTGAATGGAATCAATCTTGTGGCACATTTTGTCAGCTTTAATTTTATATAGAATAATCTTATCACTAGGACGCATAGTTTCCGAGATATGAGCGAAAAACCGAAAAAAGGGACCTTCCACGTGCCCCCCTGCACCCCGCTCACCTCCTAGGAATGGGGACTTTTAGTATGTTTACCTCCTAACTAGATCGAACAAAGTCCCAAAGTCAAAAATTG
Source organism: Lasioglossum marginatum (assembly GCA_028455795.1). Lineage (NCBI taxonomy): Eukaryota > Metazoa > Arthropoda > Insecta > Hymenoptera > Halictidae > Lasioglossum > Lasioglossum marginatum. The sequence continues at coordinate 9,213,075 of CM052250.1, read as the reverse complement.
TGTTCCTTCCATTTCCCTTTACGCCCTCCTTTTAAGCATTCATTGACTGGACTACTTCGTCCACGTTCGCAACCCCGTTTTTAGTACGTCCACGACGTACGTCCGTTTCGTCTTTGGATTTTTTCCAGCTCGTGCCGCAAATTCTAAGCGACGTTGAGCATCCCACGGGCGCCAGCCGAGATTTCGAAGCGGATTCTCCGTGCACGAGGTGTAACCTCGTTTTCTCTTATTTTCGTACACGGTATAGCTCGGCCACCTACGTGTTCACCAGCTCGTAGCAGTTTGTTCTGATGCGGGGCCAAAGAAGCTAGCAGTGTCCGAATGCTCCGTTTTCTCCCTGTTGATACTGGTGTGATTTGTTGGCGGCGGATGCTATCGTTTTCTGGCTTGGCTTGTCGGGATCCTATTTGGTCATTTCATAAGTTGTGTTGTTTTTTTCAGCACGGTTAATAACAGGGTGGATCATTTAAATTTAAACACCGAAATGTCTCTATTATTAAAAGCTATCAGTCAGGGATTATTACCGAAATGTAAGATAATATATACAATAAGACCTCGATTAACCGGATTCCGATTATAAACAAATATGCGTTTAAATATGATTATATTATGAAGGGAAATAAATTTCCAAAAATATTAGTTTGTAAAGAAAGAAATGCAGGATTTTTGTTCCTTCGTTTTAATTGCAATTTTATACCAATAAATGTTTACCTTACTTTAATGAGTTATATGTCATTTTAAAGCTTGTTTTACGCTCTATTTAATTATGCTTTTGATATCTAATTCTATTCAAATTTTTATTATCAACAATTTAATTTTTTATTAAATTTGTTGGTTTTTATTTCAGGATGTCAAAACGCGATTTTCGCATTATTTTTTTCTATGGGTTCGAACTAGGCCGAAGTGCATTCGTTGACACTTCCTTTGCCCCATACTTCGTTGATATTCCGAGCCACTTGAGCGGCACTTCGGCCTAGTATGAACTCATAGAAAAAATAATGCGAAAATCGCGTTTTGAGATCCTGAGATAAAAGCCAAATAATTTAATAAAAATTTGAATAAAATTAAATATCAAAAACGTAATTAATAGAGCGGTAAAACATGCTTTAAAATTACGTATAACTCGTTAAATTAAGGTAAACATTTATTGGTATAAAATTGCAATTAAAACAAAGGGACAAAAATCCTGCATTTCTTTCGTTATAACCTAATAAAAAATTTATTTTGTCTCTCGATCAAGCCGGTTAATCGAGAGCCTACTGTAATTATAATAAACTTTATTCTAATTTCCAAAGTATTTTTTCAAGCACAGACTTTGAAGCACAGTCTGAAGAAATACATTTATCAAACCAAATGGTGACGATAAGTCAATCTGTTCAATTAATGAATTGTGTTTCATCTACAATTTTATATTTGAACACAATGAAAACCATGTTAACACGTGTTTGATTGGGAGATTGCAAGAGTTAAATGCAGCTCCGGTTTCATTTTTCCTAATTTGACAGCCCACGTTTTCAGAGTGCGAGGAATTGTTATTCACACAAAAATTATACAAGAATCCCGTAAAGTAGCATTGATCCCTTTTGATATTCAAGCATCGAAAGCGAGAAGATATCACGATCCGTGTTTCATCAGAATTATAATTGCGTCAGTTATTAAAATTTATATGTTCATTATTCCATAAACGGTATTTTATCTTTGCACCGGTGCACGTGTACATGATATACCAGCGTTCCGGTTGAACCGGTTGATCAAGATTTTAATTTAACGGAGTAAATATTGAAAAAATATTGTTACATAATTGATTCCGGCAGCACTGATCCAGAATAAATTGAACCGCGAAAAGTCATCAGCGAGTTGAAGCCGTTTTAAACCGATTCGATTTACAGACCTTACGCTCGCTATCATAAATTATTTTACGCGCGTGTGCGACCGAGCAATTTATTACTAAAATTATAAAATGAAATTGAAATTGTTTCTCTTCTCGTCTGTTATTTGTTTAATGTCGCGTCATCTCGCTTGGTAATAGCGATCATTTTGTAATACGGTATTAGCATACATATAATAAATATAACACTGTGTTATAATACAGTCATTTATTATTAGACTGCGGATTTTATGCATTTATGACAAAAATGAGTACGTACAAATTAAAGCAGTGGACATGTTAAAAATATTTAAGGACATCAATGCATTAGTTTCAGCTTGATAGGATAATTAAAAGAAGAATAGAATTTTTAGGAACGGATTTTCGCAGTCTGCGTAAACAGAGAGAGAAAGAGAGAGAGAGAGAGAGAGAGAGAGAGAGAGAGAGAGAGAGAGAGAGAGAGAGAGAGAGAGAGAGAGAGAGACAGAGGCGAAAAAAAATATTTGCGCTACTGTTCAGTGACAACGATATTTATACGAGTCGCGCGGCAAAATGATTTCCGCGGGGTCGGTTGATATATGGTGGCCGATTGACAGAAAAAGAGGCATTGGCGGTGTATAAAGTGCGCCGGGGCTGAACATTTAAATTTTAAATGGCCGTCCGACCGGCATTCCGTTGTGTGTATATATTTGCACGCATATACACGTTTGTGTCACCTGGTCCGGGGTCGGATAGCTGTAATTCGCTGTTTCCCCACGCCTCCTGATCGAAAACCGTCCTTTTTATCGCGCGATCGGATCCCAGAATGGGTAGATATTTGCCCGGAGCAGATATTCTGTACAGTTCCCCTGTCCCCCACGGATATATTGCCTATGGATTATTAGAAGTCTGGCCCCGGAATGATTGGTTATACGAGGCTCCATTTACCTCGCTGCCTCTCCGTTTTTCCTCTTGCTACCCGGTCGTCCTCGATATTCGTCCTGCATCGGGAAGAATACCCAGGAATACCCATCCACCCCCGCGCCGCCGCGCCGATTCGAGGAGTAATATCGGACACGTGCAATGATTTCGCAAGCGATTTTAAATTTGATTTATCCCCGCCGGTCACGCGTATTGCGGCCGCTATTTACCGGCATTTGCATCTGTTCAACGGGATTTTTTCCACTCTTTTTGTTTTCGTTTGATATCCGTTTCGTCTATCGGCTTGTTCGAGAGGATAATGCGGAGGGATGAGGATTTTCAACGGCATAATGTTGGATCCTTCAACCTTTTCTTGTAGGGAATTGTAGAATATTATTTTTTATTAGGATATTAGTCAACGACCATTGCCTCGTTGCAAAAACCGGTTCTCGTACGATCACCGAAGTTAAACAGCGTTGGGCGCAGGCAGTGCTTGGATGGGTAACCGCTCAGTACACGCCGGGAGCTGACCCCCCCCCTGGGTACGCGCTCTGCGTGTTGTTGGCAAATAGGTGGTTCGTAACCCACTGTAATAAAAAGTAAGTCCCGCTGAAATTAGGCGATAGTGAGAGTGGAAGAGGGGGAGAGTGGTAAATGGATTTGAAACCCTGAGGGGACCAAATATCATTACTAAATCTAATCTATTAGGATATTAGATGTCTTATTCTTATTCATGGATATTTCTTCAGTACCATGATTAATTTGACTCCCGTTAATAAGAGATCGTGCTGAATTTTTATGTAATAGCTACTTGAATAAAGTTATTTCCAATTCTTTCACCTTGGTCAACAATGCAATACATGAATATTATTCCAAGACTAGAAGTTTCAAACGCAACAGGAAAAGGCTCATACATCAATGTATTGATGATATCCCTATCATAAAAAGAAATTTAGGAATTAGCAACTGTTATGATATTTACCGTCTGGATTATGATATTATTAGTAGCTCGATCCCAATAAATACTGAACTTTTGGTCATGATTTTAAAATATGTAACCATCCAAACTCCATATTACATAACTGGCTTTCAAACTGTGACCCATACACAATTTTTACTCTATTTCTCAATTTTCTCAATTTCCAGTCTCTAACTCTCTTGAGGCAGGATGCATTTGTATATATCAAACAAAAAAAGCATCCCATCCATTGCTTCTATATTCACGGCTGAATCCATTGCTTTAATTAATGCACTTGACATTGCTCTTTTGGACACAAACCATAATTATAAAATATTTACTGTGACTCCCACTAATATTCAGACACTCTTAAAAAGACGATAACTTTTTTAATATTGTACTATACGATTTAAACTTCCTTTGGGAAGCTAGAGCAATTAGTTTGCTACAGGATGTGAAAAAAATTTGTTTCAAAAATTACAATTGCATTTTACGACTTTTTTATGTGGGCCTATATTGAAAATTATAAAAATACGTTTTGTAGATCTATGTCAATTAAACATATTCTGAAAATTTAAAGTTACAAACGTTTAAAGATGGTAAAAGTTGAAGATTTTCACGATTTTCGGCCTATAACTGCAGTAAATCTAAGGATTCTTACATCTTTCAATGCCTGTCGTTTTTTCCCGCACCAACCGATTTCGATGAAACTTTCACAGTGCATATAATTGACACAGATCTACAAAAAGTATTTTTTAAATTTTCAAGGCCCACATCAAAAAGTTGTAAAATGCAACTTTTAGTATTTTCTCTGCAATTCCGACAACTTGCAATTTTCTCCAAAAATTTTAGTCACGTTGTGCAGCAAACCAATTATTCTAACTTCTCAAAAAATTTCAAATCATATGGTCCAATATCAAAAATGTTGTCGTCTTTTAGGTCCTATTCCAATAATCCCTAAGAATTAGGTCCTATTCCAACGACTATGGTATACAAAATGACCGCGTGAAACAACATCGATAACTGTGTTACGTTACATCGCGGCTATGTTTATGTTTATGTTGTTGTGGTGCCAGAATAAGACGTTACGTGCGATAAAATGTTATAACAAAACGTCGATAAATCTAATGCTCGCAGAATTTCTGTTTTTTATTAGCAAAATATTGAGTTACATGACTTTTCACGACTTTATTTGAAATGAAATTTGCACCGCACAAAAAATGTTGAGGAAAGCGAAAAAGATAGTAATCGATGGTACATCCTCTCTTTAAACAGCGCACAACTTTTTCTTTTGTGCACTACATTTTTACACTTGCGGTAATAAAAAAGCAAAATGTGATGGAAATGCGTACTTTGATTTTGCATATTTGATGTGATGATAAAAACATACTTGAAAGATTAGAAAGCACTACAATGTAGGAAATTACGTCCGAAATGTTAGCTGTCAAGATATACCACGGTTTTGCAGTTTAAAATGAGGTTAATAATAACAAATGAAAGCAATGACATCTCTACACGAAACTTTCCGAACGACTCAATATATTTAACATATTTCGCGGAATTTCGCGGAACACTTGTAAAAAGCTCGCGGAACACCGGTTAAGAACCAGTGTGCCAGACTGTCTACTGTCCCGGAAAAAATTATTTCATCATGCACATAACGCATAATCCATCAATAGAATTAGGGTACAACGATCAGTGAATCGCCGAACTTCGTTTGTTTCTTTTCAAACACAGGATAATTATTTTTTAGTTTCAATTAACCCTTATGGTCAAGATCGAAGTCAATATACTCAGACGTGAATTAGTGTTTAAAATTTGTGGTACGTTTTTATTAGGAAATGACAGAGCCAGATTGGTTCCTTCCTTTTTGGATTGATCACAAATTGAGTACAATGACTAGACAGTAAGTTTATGTATTTATCTTAAACACGAGTAGGTGTCAAGATACCACGATTTTGCGATTTAAAATAAGGTTAGTAATAACAAATAGAAGCAATGCCATCTCTACAGGAAAAACGAAATGGTTTTCCGAACGACCCAATAGATAGATTAGTTTACTAGATGATATGCAATGTAAATTTTGTGGACTCCACAGACCACAAATCGCATCAACCATTCCACCCTCGAGTGCACCATTCCGCGACAACATACCGAACAAAAGAGCCTTTAATTTCTTTCCGAATAGGGGCGAGGGGAGGGGCGAGGGGAATCGAAAACGATGATTGCACGTAAAACCGAATTAACGTTGTTCCCGTCGGCGTCGGCGGTCTGGTTGCCTTGGAGCGAGCCGCTTAGAAAGGCCGGCGCGTACCTCGCTGCGCGGCCATTGTATTCAAATTAGTTTAATAGGACGCATCGATCAAACGACAAATCCTAATTACGGATATCGCGAGCGGCTATCTCGCCGTCCCGCGTCTACCTCGCCTCTCGCAGTTTTCGTGCCGTAGGAAAAATTTCGATCTCGATTATCCGGAATCATTGCACACACACACACATACACGCGCGGGCACAGGGGCTTGTCCCCTTCCATTAATTAATCGAATTGTGATCGGCAGTCTGGCACTGGAGGGTCCCTTTTGCCGCGTTCGACGTCGCTCGCCAGGATAAACGCAGCGCTTTCCTCGACCGGCCTCGTGTTTCTCTCCCGATCGATTTGTTCTTCAGTGTAAATGCGGCTTAACGGAGGTTGCTTACGGTTCTGAGCGAACTCCATCCGGTTGCATAGCGACTCGCAGGCAAACATGTGGTTAGACCGGTTGACTCGGACAGGTCGGTTCGGTTCTCTACACCGGCCCTTTCTCTGTTCCCTCTTCTTCGTGTTTCCCGAGTCCCGTCTCTCCCTGTCTTTCCTTATTCCTGATCCCTCGGCCTTCCTCCTCCCCTTCCTTTTCTTCTTCTCTTCGTCGTCTTCTTCTTCGTTTCTTTGCGATCTATCCAGCGTATCTCGGTAGCATCCAGCGAATAGCGCCGATGGATGTACTGGGTGGCTCGCGATAAGTGCCATTTTGTGCACAGAGTGCATCGTCCGATATCGTCATATCGAACGTTTTTATTATTAGTGGTCAAAAATTCCTTTTTGTCATAGAAGAAGAACATGTTCAAGGTGTATAGAAATTATATTCATCACAAGGATATAAAGTGCAGAAGGAATGATCGGTAAAACCTCAATCGTTCTCTTGAAAAATTGTGATGAAGTTATTAACATTGTCAAACTGATTTTATTTATATTGTATTTTCATTCCTCAGTCAGATGGAGTTAATTATAATTTCTTGACACCTTGTACAGTTGAAAGAATATATACAAATAATAAAACATGTTCTTAATACTGGAACTCATTGAACGCTATTGGTATACAGTGATTGCCATTAATATTCGGGTACTCTTGAAAAGATAATTTCTAAGAAGTTACTTTAAAATCAATTGCAAAATTTGTACAAACAGACAAACAGACAAACAAACAAACAAACAAACAGACAGACAGACAGACAGACAAGAAAGCGAGCTAATAAAAACGTGGTAAAATATTGGACGGTACGACTTGGACTTTCTTGAGAAGTTAGAACAATTTCTTGTTTTTTCGATCGTCTCGTAAACAATTTTGATGTATTATCCACTTAATCTACTGGTTCGGTGTTTATATAAAATGGTACCTTGTTGTGGGACACCCAGTGTATTCTTGAGAACTGTAACTGTGCAGTAGCTGCACGCTGTGCATGTAACGAGGTGTACCGTGTTTAAATGCGATAAGATAAATCGCGTTGTTGGCAAGGACTGCTGACTATGTCACTTTGATTGCGAAGTTGTCACACACACACACACACACAATTCTTGTCTCTTCTTTTCTTGAGTTCCTTTTTTCTTTTCGTGTCGATCTGATGTTGTGATATTTAATCCCAAACATAAGATTCAATTCAAAATGACAAGAACGTAAAATAATTTTTAAAACAGTATTATATTATTTTCAGTATATAAAAATGATTAACAGTAGAAATGGACTGTTGACTATGTCACTTTGATAGCGAAGTTGCCAATTCTCGACTCTTCTTTTCTCGAGTTTCTTTTGTCTCTTCGTGTCGATCTAATGTTGTGATATTTCATCACAACCATAAGATACAATTAAAAATGATAAGAACGTAAAAAAATGTTTAAAATAGTAGAAATTTTCAATCTAATTTCTGCTGCTTCTTATCGATGCAGATAAGTTTTATTTTGCATAATTATCTTTGCTCCAGTAATAATAATTAATAACAAGTGTATAGAAAATAGATGAATTCATTTATTGCATTTCTTTAGTATGTAATATACCATTTTTTAATAAATTCACTTTTCGATGCAAAAAAGAAAGAAAAGTGGACAATACTGCGAAACATTATTTATTGATCAATGTCTCACGTATTTTTTATCAAACACAACAATAAAACGTTATTTATGTTGAATGTAATGGGTATTGTTATGTTCAGTTTAAACAATACTTAAATGTAATACCACATCTTGTGAAAAAATGTTAATAACGACGTTGACATTGTTTTGCACGATACACAAAATGTTTTTGACAGAAGGTAAAACACACGGAAGTAAGACGCATGCGTGTGTAACAACAGTAGACCCAAAAAGTGAAAAGAAACATAAATTAATTAGTAAATAAATGCGGTAAATGAGAAACAGCGAAATAAATGTGACACGCGAGCGGGAGGTGCAGCGAGTAAGCGCTTTTATTAAACGTAATTGTGCTGCTGTGAAATTTAGCAGTGTAGCTAATTAAATATATGTACGTCTGTGTACAGAAGTCATAGTTTCCACGTTTTATTTTGGCCAGCGAGGTCGTTACTGATATCTTGCGTCAATGATTGCAGCCAGGGACCGAAAATAACAGTTATTCTAAAATTTTCTACGATAAAAATCATTAATAAAAAATTGATTATTATTGAAATTTAAAATAATGTACACAAAATGTAAAGAAAAAGTTTCGAAGAAGGAAATGATTAAAAAATATCGATTTTTATACTTTTTGGTTACAAATAACAGATATTAGTGTCCAAAAAATTGGATCTTCCTCGATAACTGTTATCGATGAAGAAAAACTGTTTCGATTGCTCAAAGCAGTTATCGATGAGAGAAGCTCATTTCGATCACTCATAACAGTTATCAATGAGAGAAATTTATTTCGATCGCTCATAACAGTTATCGATGAGAGAAATTTATTTCGATCGCTCATAACAGCTACCGATGATCGAATTTCTTTTCACTTGGTGCTTATTTAATTATTGAGTTGTCTACTCTTTTTCGGATGGAGCAATCCTGTGAAATTCATTGAGAAGGTTTTGTACAACAAGACGAATCAACAGACCATAAGAACAACACAAAATCTGTTTGTTTGTCACATTAAATTTTGATTGTAGCAATTAATTTTATGAATAAAAAATTTATGAACGATTGAAATAAATTTCTCTCCATTGATAATTGTTGTAAGTGATCGAAATGAATTTCTCTTAACGATAACATTTGTCAATAACAGAAAAAATTTTCGTTTACTTATAATTCTTATTTGTAATTAATACGATTTTTATTCCATGACTTTTTTTCTTTTTGGTTATAACAGTTATGGTCCCTGATTGCAACAATGTAATGTAATTAACGAGAAAAGTATATTAATATCTTATCATTTTTGCACCATCTAGCCGTTGGCGTTGTAATGATTGGAGTGAATCACGGATTAATAAAATTGCTGCCGTGACCTTGCACCTGTTAGGTCCAATTGGCGTGATTATGGACAGAGAAAATTCTACTATACATATTGTAGTTTGTTGAAAACTAATAGGTAAATTCGAAATTCTCAAATCAGTGATGTTACTAAGTTTTATGCTCGTTTTTAAAAAGATTTTTGTATAATATGTGGTATAGTATATAATATTCATACAATATATGCATTAAGCAATTTTTTCAATAAATTATGATTGTTTCTGGAAGCATTTATTCTTTATGCATTATTTGCTTCAATTCCATCCAAAAGCAAATCCCTGCTTTTCAATATAATTTTTCCTGCGAAAATATATATTATAAATTAATCTAATCTGTTTGTATCGATTGCATACAAATGAGGAAATATACATTTTCCATTCTTGAGTGTAAATGACTCGATTTAATTTTGAAAATATGAATGTCCAAATTTTTCTTGAGCAAGGGTTAATGTCTTCTAGTGATTTGTTGAGTATTTAAAACTATGCTTGATTAAATTTTATTTTTTGCATTATCAAAATCAATGAATGATGAATAAAATTGTATCTTTAGATATGTTTGAAAATGTTCATAAGACATAATCCTAGCATCTTTCATTTTAATGCTAATTTATCATCAGGGAAATCTTATTATAAATAAATCTAGCAGCCGCTACTCGTGCAATAAAAAGACGATAACTTTTTAAATATTGGACTATACGATCTGAACTTTTTTGGGAAGCTAGAGCAATTAGTTTACTACAGGATGTGAGAAGAAATTTTTTCAGAAATTGCAATAGATCGGAACTGTAGAAAAAATACTAAAAGTTGCATTTTACAACTTTTTTATGTGGACCTATATTGAAAATTTAAAAAATACTTTTTGTGGATCTGTGTCAATTAAACATATTCTGAAAATTTCGTCAAAATCGGTCGACGTTGCAATGTGCTACAAACGTTTGAAGATGGTAAAAATGGCAGATTTTCACGATTTTCGGCCTGTAACTGCAATAAATCTAAGGATTCTTACATCTTTCAATGCCTGTCGTTTTTTCCCGCATCAATCGATTTCGATGAAACTTTCACAGTGCATATAATTGACACAGATCTACTACAAAATGTACTTTTTAAATTTTCAATATAGGCCCACATAAAAAAGTTGAAAATTACAACCTTTAGCAATTTCTCTGTAATTCCGACAACTTGCAATTTTTGGAAAAATTTCTATTCACATCTTGTAGTAAACTAATTGCTCTTGCTTTCCAAAAAAGTTCAAATCGCATGGTCCGATATTAAAAAAGTTATCGTCTTTTTAAGAGTGTCCGAATATTAGTGGGAGTCGTAAATAACAAGAATGAAGAAAAAGTCACAATGTGCGCAATATTCGAGCTTGCTTGTATTTTGTGCCTTCTGTGACGACAACCCTAATCGGCGTAAACTGAACAGATTTATAGAAGTTATACATACAGAACTAGTTCGGCTGTGTTTCCAACCTCGTTGCACTCGCTATTAACACCTACCTACCAGTCTTGAACTAGAAATTTACTACGACTACAATGTTGCACGTTTTATTTGCATTCATTATCACACTGGTGTGGACTGGTCTTTCTTGTATAGCAATAGAGAACGTAGTCGGGGTGCACTAGAAATTGTATACATAAACTTCAGGTTTTTAAACAGAATACACCAATCCACTTAATTTATAATCTGCTTAGAGAAATGCGGGCCACGAGAACATGTTACTTCGTATATGGGATTCAAGAATAACTGTTTGTCAAGCAGAATTGCTCGATCTTGATTGATATGTTTGTTAATTTGTTGAATTTTATACATGCAGCAATTTTAAATATACACATTTGTGCATCTATTAATTTGATATGCAAATGCATTCATTTACTAGTCGATGCATACATTTTCGAACGTAATCTATTAAAATTAAATAGAACATAAGTGCACCATTTAGATAGACACTTTTAATATTGTAGCTGGTGTGCACACAGAACTCTGGTGTTGCATCATTTAGTGAAAATGGAATTTTAAATCAATTTTCTTCGATCGATGCAATAAATAAAACGGTATCATCTATTTCGTGACGGAATCGGCTGGAATTTCGTAAGTTCTGCGCGTGCTATAAATGCATGAAGTGCATTTTTGACAAAAAAGAGTATGAGTTGAAACAGTATAAAGATTAAAAGAATTTAAGGATCTCAAAACATTTCTTACAATTTAATAAAACCTGTCAAGTTCCTATGTTTTACAATAACAACAAATAATTTTTATTTTTCATAAAAATCCGCAGTCTATTTGTGACCCATTTTAAGTGTACAAATTATACAGAGTATCCCACCCGATCTCGACATCTTGATTTTCTCGCTATTGTTACTCGTAGCAAAAAATGTTCTCTTTATGAACTAATAACTTTTCGACATACATAGGTTAGTACTTTTTTATAACGAATGACCAGCTGCAACGATTGATGTATTAAAAAATACCTCGTTCCATTAAAAAAAACAAAGTTGACCTTTATATGACCTTTAGGCGTCCACTCACGAAAAAACTAATAACATCAGAATATGCTCCACTCGATACCATTCAAGACGCCACTGAAACATTTTTTGCTACGAGTAACAATAGCGAGAAAGTCAAGATGTCGAAATCGGGTGGGACACCCTGTATACTTCTGTATTTTATTGATAAATAAAACAGATGTCGAATTAATTAACAAAGCCTGGCGATTGCCAAGTTTCAAAAATGCCTTTTCGAGTATTGGTCACAAAATGTCACTTTCAACTATGCAGCCGTTGTCCTGAGACAAACACCGCGATGCAACCAGTCGCAGGGATTTTCGGGGTTTATGGAAATGTGTGAATACCGAATGCACACTCGGATCAGTGAAATTGAAAAGGCGACAGCGATGAGTGGACCGCATTCTCGAGTGATTCGCTCCGGGAATATTTTCATGATCTCGCCTTCGAAAGGCGCGGCATATTCAATCTGCGCGTTAATAATCCGAGTATCGGTGGAAGACGGTTTTCGACAGGGTTCCGAGAGGTTCGCCGTTTTTCTTATTTGGCTGGACGTTCGAGGGAATTTTGTTATCGGCCTGCTGCAGGCGTTGCGAATTTCTGCGAGTCGTAACTGTACGGACCGCCTGTGATATCTGCCAACTTAGGGCTTCACCTTTTGGGGCAATTAGTTCACCTCGCGCGCATCTTATTAATGCAAATTTACTTCTCCAGGCACATTACTAGAGCTCATACAGGGTGTCCCAAAAATGTACTTCGTTGAATGGGGCGATTCCTTAGGTTATTTGAAGCAACTGTTTCCTTTGCGGAAATATTTTCCGAGGTTTTGTTAACGAGTTATCAGCGAAAAACACCGGCCAATTAGAGCGCAGCTACAGTGGTCGAAATAATGATAGGTTCACTAGCCGTGTAGCTTACACTACACAATGTGTAAGCAGTCAGTCGACTATCAACAGTATACAGGGTGATTCGTTTAAAACAGGACACCTAAATATCTCCTCTATCTCTGAAAATACAAGAAATGTTTCTGACGTAATCTAAATGATTTCAAAAAACGAATCAGATAGGAGAATCATTTTTTATAAATTGTAATTTTTTAATCGTTTTTCCAAGGTCACTCGTGTTTTTTACGTATATACACACACTTTCTATTGTTGTATGTTATAGTAAACATTATTGTGCATTCATCCATGTTTAACAGCACGACCTTGAAATGACCGTGAAGACGAAAAAATCAGTTTCAGTTTGAAGAATAGAGTCAATCTTGTGGCACATTTTGTCAGCTTTAATTTTGTATGGAATGGTTTTATCACTAGGACGGATAGTTTCCGAGATACAAGCGAAAAACCGAAAAGGGGACCTTCTACGCACCCCTGGACCCCACTCACCTCCGAAGAGAGGGGACTTTTAGTATGTTTACCTCCTAACTAGTCCAGACAAAGTTCCAAAGTCAAAAATTGTGTTCCTTCCATTTCCCTTTACACCCCCCTTTTGAGAATTCATTGACTGGACTAAGTATTAGTGTAAAGACGTACCTGTTTAAAAATACTTTGAAAATTATCGAGTACAAAATACGAAATAATCTTAGGTTCACGGAGAAATATTTAAAAGTTACCATTGACAGTGCAATTTTTTGAACGTTTTTGTATGGTAAGTACACAGATTTTTAAAGTTTAAAAATTATAAAAAATATGTTATGTTCGTTTAATATTATTAGAGCACAATGGCACGGGGGAATCGTTAAATGATAACGAAAAGGCCCAAATTATTGCTTTCCACAATATGAGTCTCTCTAACAGAAAAATTGCAAGAAGATTGAAAAGGTCATTAAATGTCATAAACAATTCTTTAAAATTAAAAGGAAAATATGGCAGTAAAAAATCTGCAGGTCATCCAGAAAAATTAACACATAGGGAAAAAGTATGGAGTAATACGTAATTTGCTTCTAAAGTAACCTAAAAGTTGGAGTTATCAAATGTCAGAAAGAAAACAAACACAACGTTAACAGAAGTCATTCAAACAAAACATAACACCATCTATTGGTAAGAACCGAAATTACTTTCTTGCCAACCCAATATTTCAAATAATCTCAAGAATCACCTCTTTCAAGGAGATACAACATTTTTGGAACGCCCTGTAGAATGCTTTTCGGGTGAAAGCTCACTTTGTACAACTCTATGCAAATGCAGAAATGCAGCGTGCATACTGTAGCAGCACTTGGTTAGCGCTCTGTGCGGTACTGTGTCGACGCAGATCTGATACTTCATTTTATTGGGGTAATTGAATACTTTGATTGCCTGTGGAACATTAAGCTGCAGGTGCTGCAATTGCATCTTATCTACGGTGCACCGCCAATGTCGCTATGCATTCAGTGCGTCGGTAAATTAAGACGTTGAAGCTTAATGAAGAAATTGTGGATATTTGTACATCTATTGTACATTACATAATTTACACGTTTGCTGTGCACACATTGTTTAGAACTTGTGACACACAAGTTTTGAAAAATTCAATGAAATTTCACTGGGTTTGAAATTCACTGAAATCAGTAGCGAAGAGAATAGAATGTTATACGTCTTTTATTTTTCTATTTTGCTGTGCATACAGTGTTTAGAACTTGTGAGAAACAAGTTTTGAAAAATTCAATAAAATTTCACTGGGTTTGAAATTTACTGAAATCAGTAGTGAAGAGAATAGAATGTTACAAGTCTTTTATTTTTCTAAATTCTTTTACGAATGTTTTGCGTAATGGTATTGAATTAATTTTATTGCATAAAGCTGCAGTAATGAATAGACTAGATTGCCTATAGAATATCTAATGACAACAACAATTTTCTCTCGGCCAGAATTATTATAAATGAATCTGAAAAATGTTCATAGTCGTTTATTAAAATTGTATGGTTTTATCCTGGTTCCATAATTGAAAAGTAAAAATACCTTGACAATGTGCACACAATGTTAACAATTATCAGAACAAGATGATGAATTACAGATATTATGGATTTAATTATAAAGATTGATTTATTCTTTTTATTAACTTGTGCAGAATCGTTTAGTTTATTGAATGATTAAAAACATTAACGAAGCATTGCCTGTTCCATCGCCCTGTAAATTATAGCTCAGTAGGGGAAAGTATCTGCGTCAAGGATCAAAATTTGTACCCTGCGCGGCCGCGAACCCATTTTCGCAACTTTGTAATTACGTGTTGTGCTTGGAAACTTTCGAAATAAATTCTATCGTTTACGACGTGCAATCGGCGTTGTAAGTGGATCGCGTATGTTTATGCAAATATAGCTTTTTATGGACTGATTTACAACAGCAGTCTGGTAGAAATGTAATTACTGGAATGTGTGGGTTCTGTGCATTTATAGGAAAAATGAGTGGGTGAAATTCAAAGCAGCGCAAAGATTAAAAGAATTTAAGGGAAATCATAAAAGAATTATTTTGAGCTTGTTGAAATCGTTACGGGAAGAAAGAAATTTTGATTTGGCTTCTGTATCTTGTAATTTACAAATTATTATTTTACAGGAAAATGTACAGTCTAATAATTACTGTATCAAGTTGTATCAAATTTTAAATAAATGTGAAGCTGGCTTTATTAAATTTTTTAGAAGATATTCTATAAATTAGTCATTTGCTATTATGGATAATTTTAGAAGATTAAAATTAAGTTACTGTGTTTAATAATTCACTGAATCATTCACTTTTCTGATCACATTTTTGTAAAACATGTAACAGTAATAAGGGAGGTATGGCACTTTCACTCTTTCATCATAGTATGTTTTATGCTACAAAATCGAATGCCACGTCAAGACCACTGCGTCACAGTCCTCACCATGTGCATGTGATTCGTAGTCAATAAATTGATCTTGAATGACCAGTCACGTTCTTACTTGAGTTGCTATACCAAATTAATTTTGCATGTCCAATACAATTTTGATACCAACCGATATAAAACAATCAACGTTCGAATCGGAATTTCATCACGTCATTTTCTCATACTACATTTAATTCTTTCCATTCCACCACGTTTTTATTCACTCGCTTTCTTGTCTGTCTGTTTGTCTGTTTTGTCGGTACAAATTTTGCAATTGATTTTAAACTAACTTCCCGATGAGCTAGAGATTTGAAACTTTAAACATAGCTCAGAACTGGATGACAATGCAATATTAACTCGCTTTCTTGTCTGCCTGTTCGTCTAAAAAGTAGAAAACAATTATTCAAATAAAAAATAATTTAAATATACCACGTTTTTAAGGCGGACTAAAAAGTATAAAATAATTTTTCCTAGCCCCATACAGATTCCTAAACCCCATACAGATAGTTCTGTTAAATTTGTGATTGTGAATTTTTAATTGCTATGAAAATACTTGTAAGATTTAAAACGAAAAACGTGGGGCACAAGAAACACAACAAACTCACATATGATTTGCAGTGCAATAAAATTGTTAGTGACTTAGGTGAACTATTCATGGATCAATTATCTATTGCATGCGCTCCACGTTTTTCGTTTTAAATCTTACAAGTATTTTCATAGCTATTAAAAATTCACAATCACTAATTTTCAGGACTATCTGTATGGGGTTAGGAATCTATATGGGGCTAGGAAAAATTATTTTATACTTTTTAGCCCGTCTTAAAAACGTGGTATATTAATAATTTTTTTTTTATTTAATTCACATTCAGAAAGGAAGAACAAATTTGCAATCTCCAATTTTTGAAAAAAAACGTAGCACAACATGTTTTGTTCTTCTTCTCTCCTTTCATTCGTATTAAAAACGTTATTCAACACTACATTTTTTTTCAATTTCATGTCCAAAGGAGAAGAACAGTCTATTATTTGATTTTTGGGAAAACATACTAAAGTATTTTCTTTTATATTTTCAGTGGTATTAGAATTTCGAAACGTTACTGCTCCGCGCTATATTCTTTTGAATTTCGTGTTGAGAAAGAAAGCAGCCACAATTTTTTGGCGTGCTACAGCAAATGAAAAAGCACTGTCAAAAGAAAGAACAAGCCATCACTTTTTGGAGCAGTAGCTTCCTGAAAGCTGAAAATAGTTAAACTCTACTGCGCCATAAAAATAGTTATTGAATTCGCATCGGTTTCCCTTGGTACTACAGTTTTTAACCGCACCGGCACACATTGCTGCAACAAAACGGAGACATGTCAATGCTCCCATGATTCTCGACGGCCAACAGCGTCGGAAATCAATGGAGCATTGTACGCGTCTCGAGCGAAACACCGATAAATTATACAACACCGTGTATTTGATCCTCGAACAGAGAGAAAACGAGAGAGGGAGAGAGAGAGAGAGCGAGATAAAAAGAATGAAATAAACGAAGGAAAAGAGTGCACTTAACTCACGAGGAGTGTTGCAACGAGAGGAAGTTTGCAGTTTGCATTACCGCGACAGGCGTTACCGCGAGCTTCCGTGTTATTGCGTCCGAAACGATCATAATCTCGCAATTCCGTCCCGACGTTCAATGATATTCGCGAGAGAAACGTCGGTGGTAAAACTGGACCGCAGAAAAGGGAAAGGAGTAATTTGTTTTTATCTGAAGATGCATCGGCTTGATAACCATTAGCGAGTACATTAGAATTAGTGCACAAAGTAAACGAAATATCTGTGAGCAGGACACATCATATGAATGCAGCGCGGAAACCTTATAAGCCGTGATGTAATTATTTTTTGAGAGAAGAATAGTATTTTTAAAGGAAACTATGAAATGTTGGCTCTGGAAACTCTGGAGAAAATCGATTCTAGACGAATGGAAATTTTCCCCGTTGCCTTACCATTTAATTCCAACGTTTCAGATTAAAACGTACCGTTTAATTTTAATGATACGGATCAAAGGGCGTTAGTATAAATTGGACTCAAACCTGATAATCAGGTCAGTTGATATAATGTTGAAGTACAATTTCACAACTATCTGAAATAATTATTTCAAACAAAGTTATTTCAGGAGTGCGCAGGCCTGTGGGTAAGTGCTATGAGGTTCACCACGGCAGTGTCGCCAGACTGGGGAAATTGGGGGAATACAGTTACTCTCTCTCTGTCATTACTGATGTGAATAGGTAACGCGACATTGTGGCACATGCTCGACAGAGGCGGAACGCGTCACGTGACCGGATCGTGGCAGAAGCGTGGAAATTCTTATCCCCTAGAATATACCAGAATATACTAGAAAATAGTACTATATACTCCAATATTCTGGAATATACTGGAATACACTACAATATACTACAATTTACTAGAATATACTAGAACATATCAGAGTATACCAGAATATATCAGAATATACCACAATATACCACAATATATCACAATATACCAGAATATACCAGAATATACCAGAATATTTCAGGATATACCAGAATATAACAGAATATACCAGAATATTTCAGGATATACCAGAATATACCAGAATATTTCAAGATATACCAGAACATTTCAAGACATATCAGAATATTTCTGGATATACCAGAATATTTCTGGATATACCAGAATATTTCTGGATATACCAGAATATTTCAGGATATACCAGAATATACCAGAATATACCAGGATATACCAGGATATACCAGAATATACTAGAACATATCCCTCGCTGCCGAGGAGTGGAGGAATCGTGTTGTAGAAGGGGTAAGGTAGAGTGGGAGGCAAGTCTTGATCTGGCGAGAAGTCTTGATCCGGCGACAAGTCTTGATCCGGCGACAAGTCTTGATCCGGCGACAAGTCTTGATCCGGCGGCACTGCCTCTTACCAGAAGATACGTACACAGTTTTCTTCACTCCGTGGCCTTCTAGAACAATCTTATCCACGTGCCATGCAGCACCAAGTCGAGCAGCATGTCATCGGAAATTTTTTATAAGGTGTAACCAAAACTCGAACCTGTAACTAAATCTCTGGAGAGTTGCTGTCAATAGTATTTCTCGCGAGTGGACACTGTTGAGAGTCACTCTTGAATGATTTGACGGTGCTCAAGAGCACTTGTACTTTAGAATTTGTCACAAACTATTGGCTACTACCAGAGACACACGCGACGACAGATGAAGGCCTTGGACCTTTTTGGCATAAATTCTTTTGGGCAACGCCGTGGGTCTCTGACAACTTCCACTCATCCCATCCTTACGAAACGATGACCCAAATTGTTCTTCTACCATCGCCCAACAACTGGTCTGTTCAGTCTCATTCACCCTCTACCAAGACCGCACGCAGACCCTATCGTAAATTCTCCGAAGGTCGTGTGGCGGGTCGCCATCGAACCTCAATTTCGATTGGAAATATGTTAGCGCTATACGTGTATAGTTGGTTCAAGAAATGAGCCGTTTATTTTGAAAGTGGCCCAAGTCCATTTAAGTTTGAATTGAGATATTTAAGAGTTTGGGTTTCAATGAAAATAAAAATATACGTATAGGATACCAATGTATCGCACTCCTTAAGTGTATCTAAGAGAGTTAAATTTACAATTCCTATTAAGTGAATAATATGTGTCTTCTTACCAAGAATGGACTCAAGCCACTTTCAAAATTAACAACTACATTTGTTATAAAATTTGAAACAGCCCAAGTCCATTCGATATAATTTAAAATGCTTCAAATTGAAAAAACAATATTCAATTTATTTTATATTTCATTACAAAACGTGAAAAACACCATTTACGCAATTCAGGAAATCTTCTAACTATATAAATTACATAATAATTTACTCCTGATTTATATTTTGTGTATGCGGGAGGGATTTGAAGAAGTCATGGTGCTCCGGTAGTATATATCGTAGTAAGTCCATCATATCCTTGTATTTCGCTGTTGTAATTTGTCTTATATTTTTATAAAGTGGTGTCAATACAATATTTTCGAATTTTCTTGGTCTACCCCGACGTGGTAATAAATTCAGTATTTTAAACTCTGCATTCTCATCCATTGATATCTTATAGAAAATTTTATATGGTTCATTTCTCAAAAAACGCATCCAGCATATTTTTAACCAATTTATTGTTTCTCCGTTAGAATTCTTTACTCTTTTAAAAATGGCATCCTCCAAAAATCTTATCAAAAATGAAGTTATTACCTTTCCGGCACTTCTTGATAACATTATTGGTTATCGGGTAAATTATATTTATACTTACTTTGTATTTATTTATACTTGGTAAATTATTTTTCTTTAATGACATTTCTACGACGCCAAAATCTCTGTCATTCGGTAAAAACGAATCCAGATACTAAAAATTTATGGTCTATGATTTCCACATTATGTTCAACTGTTTGGACAATTTTTAGCCACGTTAAAGCTACTTTAATATTTCTATTCTGTCCTGCACACATATCACTGTAAGCTATAATACGCCTTTCATTTCTTAGATTTTTAAGATGTTCCAAGATACACGAAGCTACTTCTTGGGAACCTCTTGATGCAGTAGTTTCAACCCAAATGTACATGTGAACATTATTGTCATGAAAATTGTGGGTACCCAAATTTTCCTTACATCAAACAACTGACAAATGGACTTATGCCACTTTCAAAATAAAAATTTGTATCATTCTATTAACCAGCTAATTTCCTTTTTACAAAATCTTTGTGATTTTAAATATATTAGTTACAATTTGCTTCAGAATGAAAAGATAACGTAGAAATGTAAATATTCAAATTGCTAGCTTGATTTTTCTCGAAAATGGACTTGGGCCACTTTCAAAATAAACGGCTCAAATATTTATTGTTATAACTATTATTATTTCATTCTATTAATAACAGTTATAGATATAACTATTATTATTTCATTCTATTAATAACAGTTATAGATATAACTGTTATTATTTCGCTTAAAAAATAGTACAGCGATAAACTCATCGAACACCTTTAACGATAATCATTTCATCGATAATTATTTTACAGTCATTGTCTCTTGACTTATGATGTCTCAGAGAACTCTTGTCTTTAATTGTTAATGTCGGTGAAATAATTGTCGATGATTTTAACATGTCGGTAAATAAACATAATGGCAATTCATTTTTAGATGTCGAAGCTTCGGATAATCGGGATTCCACGGTAAATATTTTCAAGGTGAAAAATTGTTAACCCTACTTTCTTATTTTTATGTTATTCTCTAACGTTTCAGCTTGAATTAAAAAAATATTCATCGCTCTATCTTAATTCCGCAAGTGCTCCGATTTTGTGACAAAAATGGCCAAATGTTTCCCACCGTGCGCCGCGCCGTACGGTCGCGGTCACACATAAACGCAATCTCCTGCACGAAAGAAATAAAGCCACGGGAAGAAAAGTAAAACCAGTCACGTAATCCGGCCGCGGGTCGCTCGCAGACCGTTTTCGTATTAACATATTCCGTGCCGGCTGCCGTCGATTTCCATGGGACCGTGGACTCTGGCGAGAAACACTTGCTAAATCGAAATCTCGTGTTTTTAATCCTCGGTACGATACGCTCGTATATTTCCCTGAATCTTTTAGATAACACTTTTAGATCGGGCATTTTGTCGCCGAGTCGCCGCGAGTCGAGAATGTCGATTTTTCTTTCTGGGCGAATGCGAATTTTTGTTTCCGCGTTGCTAGAAAATAAACTGTGGTGGATGGACACGTACTGTTACAGATGTGAACACAATGTCTGGATTTCGATCACGATATTTCTTCCAACGTATTCGTGACACTTTCCTGATCAAAATGAGACCAAACACGATGCAATTCGGATCATATTTACTTGTTCAATCGACGATTCAGTAGAACCTCGATTATCCGAACCAATATCTGCATTGACATTAAAAATTATTATACGATTTATACAATAAATCGTTCTATTAACCAGCTAATTTCTTTTTTACAAAATCTTCGTGATTTTAAATATATTAGTTACAATTTGCTTCAGTGGAAATGTAAATATTCAAATTGCTAGCTTGATTTTTCTCGAAAATGGACTTAGGCCACTTTCAAAATAAACGGCTCATTTATACGAAATTTTATTTTATTTTATATTTGGCGCAGTATACTCCACGTGGAAATCGCTATCGAATATAGTCAAGTCTGTTGCACCAGGGATTTAGTATAGAATTCATAGTCTCTTGAGAATTTTTATATTTAATTTAGCATCCCATGTTCTTCTACTTCAATTGTATTAGGGGTAGCACAAGTAATGTCCTTTTTAGATATTCATACGAAATTTTATTTTATTTAATATTTAGTACAGTATACTTCACATGGAAATTACTATTGAGTATAGGTGTAGTTTTCATATTTATTTTAACAATCCACATAAGTACCTATAGTCGTGACATTTTTCTGATTGAAATGATACCAAACACGGCACAGTTTGGATCACGATTACTCCCTTAATTCACGATACAGTAGAACCTCGATTATCCGAACCGATGATATTTGAATTTTGATATGACTATGTGCTTCATATATACCCATTTTTATTTCCTTGAACAATATGATACAAATTTTTATTTTGAAAGTGGCCTAAGTCCATTTGTCAGTTGTAGAAATGTCATCAAAGAAAAATAATTCACTGTTTGTCCCCCAAGATTATTATGATGTTATCAAGAAGTGCCGGAAAGGTAACAACTTTATTTTAAATGAAATGAAACAAGAGGATTTCATATCAACAAGATTTTTGGAGGATGCAATTTTTAAAAGGGTAAAGAATTCTAACGGGGAAACAATAAATTGGTTAAAAATATGCTGGATGAGTTTTTTGAGAAATGAACCATATAAGATTTTCTATAAGATATCAATGGTTGAGAATGCAGAGTTTAAAATACTGAATTTATTACCACGTCGGGGTAGGCCAAGAAAATTCGAAAATATTGTATTAACACCACTTTATAAAAATATAAGACAAATTACAACAGCGAAATACAAGGATATGATGGACTTACTACGATATATATTACCGGAGCACCATGACTTCTTCAAATCTCTCCCGCATACACAAAATGTAAATCAGGAATAAATTGTTACGTAATTTATATAGTTAGAAGATTTTCTGAATTGCATAAATGGTGTTTTTCAAGTTTTGTAATGAAATATAAAATAAATTGAATATTGTTTTTTCAATTTGAAGCATTTTAAATTATATAGAATGGACTTGGGCTGTTTCAAATTTTATGACAAATGTAGTTGTTAATTTTGAAAGTGGCTTGAGTCCATTCTTGGTAAGAAGACACATATTATTCACTTAATAATTGCTATTATTTTAATAGGAATTGTAAATTTAACTCTCTTAGATACACTTAAGGAGTGTGATACATTGGTATCCTATACGTATATTTTTAATTTCATTGAAACTAGGGTATGCAATACCGGATCAAAAATACAATACCGGTATTCGGTATTTTTTTAAAAGTTATACCGGAATACCGGTATAATTAGGAATTTTCAAAAAGGTACCAAAGCACAGTTGTTTCTTTGCCGTATTTATTAGTTTTATACAAAAGATAATAAACTGTAAAAATATAAACAATTTTGTTATGTACAAATATAAAATAAAGGAATAAATGTTATAGTCAAATATTATTAATAAGAGCAGTAAAATAATAATTTTTAACATTAGAAACAAAAAATATAATATAAAAACAAACCATTACAGTAATATAATACAATAACGGAACAAAACATATAGTATTATTATTAAGAAGATGCTAACAACCAAGAGTAAAGAGATAGTATAGATACTAAGAGTAAATATCACATAAAAATCTTGTTGTGTGGTCTATTATACAATATCTATTATTAGAAAAAAATATTAACTAATTTATTAACTGCACATTTTGTGAAATGTGATTGCAAAGAACATAATGCATCTATTGAACTATCTACTGTAAATACGTATTTCAAATAAGAGTAGATGCCCAAAAAAATATTTATTATTTATAGCTAATACCGAAAATATCGGTATTTTCCCTTAGCAAATACCGGTTTCACGAAATTGCAAAATAGCATGAAATACCGGTATTCGGTATACCGGTGTACCGGTATTGCAATCCCTAATTGAAACGCAAACTCTTAAATATCTCAATATAAACTTAAATGGACTTAGGCCTCTTTCAAAATAAACGAAACGAATATCCAACAGAGAAATATGGTTAGCCCTAATACAAACGAAGCGAAGGAAAATGCGATGTGAAACAAAAATTCTGAAGGGCCTATAAATCGTGCATCGGATCCTTTGCGCAACAGAGATGACTATATTCGATAATAATTTCCATGTGGAAGGATAATCACGGCGCGGTCCGTTCGATTGGAAACTTAATCACGTTCTTGCAATATCGGGGAAATGGAGTTGGAAAACGTAGTTCGGCGAAGAACTGGCGAGGGGTTGGGCAACGTCGATACGTCATGGAAATTGAAGGAACGCAGGTGAAATGATCGGTGGAACCGGCTGGTCAGTGCATCGTTACCGTTTCGACGTCGGATTCGCTTTGGTTAATGCGAGCGTTCCCTCGGATAGCAGGGAATAAATTGTCTGTATGCAGAGGCCGCATCGCATCGTTTCCCGCCTCGATGTACCCGTGCGCCCGTGTAACAAGCGTGTTTGCAAGGCGGTATGTCATGATTACACACGCGCAGGCTCCGCTTGTAATTGTACAAACCGGCCATTTTAACCGCGGTCCGCGGGGCGACACGTTTGTTTCGTCCTCGCGACCAATTTCCCTCGTGTTCCCGTTCCGTTCCGTTTTGTACAACTGCGGAACGCGGCCGGCCGCGAGTTATCGGCCGAGATTTTTTGACATCGATAATAATAATCGCGTGCGCGCTTTACTCGCCGTGGAACGTCACGCGAAATTTTAATGGCGTCCCGATGCAACGGTGTACAGTGGGATCTCCGGTCGAAATCGGAGACAAAATCAAAGAACTTCCGATAGAAATGAGATAGAGCGATGGAATTTTTTAAAAATTGAAGCTGATACTTTGCAGAATATGGGAAAAATAGAGAGATTATGGTACGAACTTTTTTTAACCTTGAAGAAAGCCATTAAACTTGCATAATTTCAAGAAAATTGTGGTTTTTCCAATACCACGCGCGGAAAAAATTTTTTTTAACATGCTATATATAATTTCGCGTAGATTTTTCCACGCTGATTTCATATCTGGTCTCAAAATTTGTCTACGACCTTAGGATTTTGCAAAAAGTCGATTTTTGTGAACAAAACCATTTTTCGTTGAAATGATTTGATAACCCACTAGTTTGAAGGTATATTGTGTATTCTCATATATAAAATACCATAAAAATAAATATAACAAAGTATTGTAAATTATTAGGTTGAAAAAAACGGAGTTTCTTTTATTTTGATTTAATTTTTGTGTTAATATTTTCATTTATCAAAAATCGTGACATTGAAATTTCGAAGTTCCCTTCGAAGCTTCGAAGGATTCGAAGGAACGAAGGGAACTTCGAAGTGCCCGAAATTTCAATGTCACGATTTTTGATAAATGAAAATATTAACACAAAAATTAGATCAAAATAAAAGTTCCTTCGAATCCTTCGAAGCTTCGGGAAAGTAACAGCCCTAGTACCAACACGACGGTTGCCCGGCACATTCTGCACAGAGGGTTACTAAAATTTTGAACAATACATTTAAAAATCGTTGGATTCGGCGATCTGGACATCGAAAATGGCCACCTCGATCACCAGACCTAACGCCATTGGATTTCTTTTGTGGAGAAAGTTAAAAGAAGATGTTTATCGTGCAGCACTCACTACAAAAGAAGACATTCAGGAACGGATACGAAGAGCCTGATATTAATCTTACTGCGTAACGCAATCAGTGGGCGAACGCTTCGGACGCTGTCTATCTGTGGCTGGCCATCACTTTGAGCATCTGTTGTAGCAAATGGTTTTGGATTTCAGCACTTGGTTTACATTTTGCATTGAAACAGTTTGATTTCATTAATAAAGCTGAGCATATTCCATTTCATAAGCATTTACGATTTTCTGTTCTTCATCAATTTTAAAGTTTACGAACTTGAATGACCTTGAATGACTATGTCGTTGAAATTGTCTCGTAAAGGGCTACAATCATAGAAGTTCAAAAATATGTGGTTCCATTTAAAAAAAATAAGTTGACGTTCTAATCTCCTAAGCACCTCCACATGAAAAAGAGTTATGTAGACCATGTAATGGGCCCCTAGAAATCAAACAACTTTTGTCTGAAGCATTTCTTCCTATCTCAAAAAATGTAGAAGTTATTCAGGTGGCTCGTCTTAGGTAACTCACCCTGTATTCCTCAGGGTGAAAATTTACTATATTTTTACTGTCAATGTTTGTCAGTGATTGGTCTGTTTCTGTCCGTCTTGTGAGATGTATTTCTTTCATTTATGTGTAGAGGATGATTATCACAACGTAGGATGTCTACCACTTTAGGACTTACAGAAGACTATACGGAGCTTCAATATTTAAATTTGTGGCGGATTCAGTCCAGATATAAATTTTCTAATATTTTTACAGATATTTCAATTTGTAACATTTTCGTCCAAAAAAGAGTTCTCAGTTTCCCAGTCCCTGTATCATGCAAAAATATCTTAGATAAGAATAAGTATTGCAAAAGTAGAGCTTCAAGCTGCGAGTCCAAATTTATTGTCGAGGGATCAGTTTTTACGAAATTATATCACAGTTTGAATATAGGCAATTTTATGAAAATGGAGTATTTAGTGCGAAAATACTTTTTGGATTATAAAAATTGCAATTTTTCATTTAGTAAACATTGTTGAAAAAGATCGAAATCTTTACATGTTCTACTGAGGGTGGTTTCCACCCTTAATTCTGGGGATGACCGAAATTTTCGCCATAGTGGATCCGGCCACCTTGGTTTTACTAGGTTATCAAATTTATTGTTGTGAATATTATAAGTCTGGATGCTAAGAATGTTATGCATTTGATTCTGTGCATGTAGGGCGCTTTATGATCGATTTGATATGCACAGCTGGATTTTTGTAGGGCATTTTACGGAAACGGGAGTTGAAGGGACGTTGATTGCTGTGATTAATATATTCACTGTCAAATTATGCGTTTCAAAAGTTTCACACAATTAAATGAATTTCTCTCTACGATTTAAATATGAAAGAATGATTTTTTCACATTTTTTAAAGAGCTAAATTATTCTAAAATAGTTGAAAATATTTCACGCCGACATTAAAAGAATAATGAATATTGCTTTAAAACAAAGTTTATTGAAGGAATCCCATCTGAGCAGTATAAAAAGATATTAAAACACATCTTACATTACAGGGTGAAAATTATGAAGCGTTACAGACGAATATCTCCAAAAATATTGATTATACGCAAAAATGTTTCAGATGAAAGTTGTTCAGTACCAAGGAGGACATCCTGTGGTGGGACTTTTATTTTTCCCGGTGGACACTCCAAGGTGAGGTGAAGGTCAACCTTCTTTTTTTTAATGGAATGTTCTATTTTTTATACCTTAAATCTATAGAGGATCGAATTCTGAGTATAAAAGTGTTGGCCTCCATATGTCCTAAACCTAATAGTTAACGAGATATTATTCAAAGAAGAAAGAAAATTATTTCGATAATATCTCGTTAACTATAAGGTTTAGGACATATGAAGGTCAACACTTTTATACTCAGAATTTGATCCGCTATCGATTCATAGTATAAAGAATAGGTCATTTTACTCAAAAAAAGAAAGTTGACCTTCATCTCACCTTGGAGTGTCCACCGGGACAAATGAAAGTCCCAACACATGATGTCCCCCTCGGTACTGAACAACTTTCATCTGAAACAGTTTTGCGTATAATCAATATTTTCGGAGATATTCGCTTTATAATTTTCAGCCTGTATATCGATCAAAGGGGACAAATGCAAATTAACATAAAATTATTTTAATAGACAGGGATTAGTTAAAAGCATTAACATTTTGCAAATAAATCCTAATCTCTAATAAACATTCCAGGAGCCTTAGAACACAGATAGTCAATGCAAATAACAAACTAATTTTTCTCTGCGATTATACTACAAATTCCTTGAAGCGAGCATTTCTGCACCAAGCCAAACGAGCGTAGTCTTACCGCAACGATGATTCACAAAGAAGAAAAACTGATCTTTTACCAATACCGGTTGTGAGTCACGTACGAAGAAGGCAATTTATTAGAAGCTCAATTTGAAAGTATGAAGAAGCCAATTTATTAGCAGCATATAATTTCGAAGAACGTAATTGAACGTTTCATAAAATTGCCTCGCAGCCTCGTGGTATTATTATTTTCTTTATAAAACAGGCTACACACACGGAACGAAATTTTCGCGTTCGATTGGCTTCGCAATGGTAACGTACGGCGACGCTTAAACAAAGATTGTCGAGGGGCAAGTTAAAGCACGTTGAAAACAGTATCTTTATAGTCGATACGGTCGATAACCCACTTAGGGAAGCGTAACGCGAGCTCGCGAAATAGGCTCGGATCATGCCAGGTGAAAAAGTCGAGGCTGTCATACCTGTATACATTGTGCTCTATACCGATCTATAGTTCTGTGATTATCGTTAATCTACATCGTTCGAGAGAAGTGTAACATCCGTTACGAAAATGAAAGGTGTAATTTGCGCTCGCCTTTTAATTCACGTTGCTCGATGAAGTATTTTGGCTTCGATCTGTGCATGCAGAATGTTCTATTACAGGGAACAGTGCCACGAACGTATGTAATCGTTGCGTCGGACACGAACTAGTTCAGCTTCTTTCGGCATTAAAAAAACTCTGAAAAATTGTACAATGTAAATCTGGTTCACGAAACGTTGCTAAAGCCACCTATAGACGCGAACGCGATCGTTGTCGCCATTTATTTCAGTGGTCGTGTTCGTAACCATAGCATTTTGTTGGACGCAATGCACATGGACCCTAGAAGCGTTTAAGCGCTAAATTTTCCAGTCTCGAGGAATTGTCAAGATCTGTATAATTCGCTTGAATTTATTTGGAAATTTCACATAATAGTTTCATATGTATTAAGTAGGAACATTTATCCAGTAATACAGATTTTTTTATTATGTTTGCTGTAAAAGAATGAATCCTGGAACATATGAAGAAATCAAGTGAACTGGACGTGTATACTATTTGTTGCTCCCGCACACTGAAGTTCATCTCTAAACACTTAATCTTTTAATTGTTTGCTTCTGTAGACTTTGAACATGCGAGATTAAAATTTTTCTTTGAACCTGGAACTGGGAAACTACTCGCGAAAATTAGTTATTCTCAAAAAGGACCAGGACCCTGTTACGTATTACAAATTAAACTTTACTGACTTTTATCACATTTATGCATTTCTGTTACTTTTATCGTCTCTGCACGGTTAACATGCTGCTTATCTAATTTATTTATTTTCCTGGAAAAGCAAAGCTCGTGTCTGTTCAGTATAAAAAGTATGCTTCGGGATAACACGTATCGCAGTTATTTGTTTCTCTGTTGTGATTTATATTTGCTGAGAAACGAGAGAGTAAATGTTGTTAATGTTTGCGCGAATTTTAATCCCTATTATTACAATAACTCGCTAAAAAAGCTGGTTAGAAACTTTCATGAGAGGGAATTATTTATACATGCGTACATTATTAACAAATTCTACGGATGCAGGATTAATCCTTAGAAAGTGGAATAGTGAACGCCGCGGTTGGAATTATTATCTTTAACGATCCGAGACAATTTCTTTAATTTTGAGCTTGTTTGTTGTTTGTACAACATTTCTATAAATCGATGCACTTTGCTATAGATAGGACAAATATTTGCAATCTAATTGGGGTTAGGTTTTAAATTTTAAAACAATCATTAGGGTTTTTATTCAAAATAAAAATTGCAGATACAAGATCAACATAGATATTTATTTCTTTTCGTAATTATTTTAATCGGTATCTTCAAACTCTTTTAATGTTTTAACTGTTTTATGTTTCTCCAACACATTTTTGTCATAAATGCATAAAATCCACTAGCAGTCAGTGGATATTGCTTATTATTGATATTGTTTATTTATTATTTTTTGATGATATGTATGATTGTTTACCATTTGATATTAATGTTGAAATATTTGTTTGTTACAGAAGGTGAGCTACCAAAACAGTTTGAAGATTCGTAGGACAGTCTGTCAGTGCACACTTGCCTCAAAGATTTGTGAGTGATGTTATTTATATATGTATGCGGATAATTAAAGGTTAATTTATTATTTTTAAATAAGTTTTAGTATATTTTCTTTGCACAATGTTCTATAGAAATTTCCTTTCTCAACACATCGTTTACCGGCAGTATATAACTTTATTCTCAATAACTGTACTATATCAAAAAGCACCTATAAATCTTCTCTTTTAAAAAATAATCCTAATAAATCCCAAAAAATTGAATGGATTAACAATAATGTATCAAAGTATCAAAAATCCAGTCTACTGTCAAGTAAAATGAAGATTCCAATATAAAAATTATGGTAATTATAGAGTCGATTAGAAAATGTGCTTTTCGCAACAAGGAACATATCGAAAGAGTAGTTTAGGAAGAAACTTGGTTCCTCTCCTCTCCCGAGCCTAATCAATTTATTTCTTTTTCACTCGGGGAAAAGTATACGCGCGTTATGAGTAGCCAATGACTGTACTATATCAAAAAGCATCTATAAATCTTCTTTTAAAAAATAATCCTAATAAATCCCAAAAAATTGAATGGATTAACAGTAATTAACAGTAATTAAAAGTAATGTAACAGTATCAAAAATTCAATCTACTGTCAAGTAAAATGAAGATTCCAGTGTAAAAATTATGGTAATTATAGAGTCGATTAGAAAATGTGCTTTTCGCAACAAGGAACATATCGAAAGAGTAGTTTAGGAAGAAACTTGGTTCGAGACCTAATCAATTTATTTCTTTTTCACTTGGGGGCAAGTATGCGCGCGTTATGTCAAGAGCCGAGTAATTCGTATCAGCGTGGTACGCTGAGCCTCTCGGTTAAAGCATCCGTCTGAATACAGGTATCCATATAAGTTCTGCGTTAACCGAACGGGATACAAGTACCCTGGTTCGCGAGGATTTACCGGTTGCGGTGGAAACGTCGGAGAGATCCAAACAAGGCTGAGAAACCTCTACTAGGGGACCCATTAGAACCGCCTCGGGGATTTCGAGTGACTGCTCCTCCAGCTTTTGCTATTCCCTTTTTGATATACCCAATTGATTTGGGTGCAGGCTCCTCTCGGTCTCCTATGTGGAAATATCATGTAGTATACAGCGTAATCCATCCGATCCGATCCGATCCGATCTGATCCGTGAATACCTGCTTTTCCTCTCGAAAGTAATGAACCAGAATGCTGTACGGCCAGCCCTTTTCCAAAACAACGTCCCGCGGACAAGCATCGCATTAAAATTGCGCAACATTAGCGCATCCGCCATTTAAAAGTTCCACATTAGCTATACTACTCGTTTTATGCGATTTGTGCGCCTTAGAATTTGCTCTTTTACTTATTTATTATTGCGGATCTTATGCGTTTACGACCAAATGAGTAATATGATGAGTAGACTGCGGATCTTTATGCATTTATGGCTTCTGAAAATTTACAGAAAATGCTAGAATATTAAATTCGCTAGAATTTAGTAAGAGTTTTATTTGTTCTGGATCTACAAAGGCTGTTCCCATTAAAAATAGGATTTTTTTTCATTCTACTTTCTTAAAATTTGTCTACAAAAATTGGAAAATGCATAAAAATCCGCGGTCTAATGATGAGTAATATGAATCATAACTTTATGAACAATACATCAATTGTAACGAACAGAAGCCAGATACTATTTTTTTCTCCCTTTAATCATTTTAATTAGTTGAAAATAATATGTTGATACTTTTATATTCTTTTCCACTGTCTCAAATTTTACTTATTTTTATTACAAATGCATAAAATCCGCAATGTACTATGATTTATTAAAATTATTATCCTGTATTATTAATGCCAACAATTTTCATTTCGCATAAAGATCCGCAGTCCATTTATTTTTAAGGAGAAACATTTATACTGTAATAGTATACTGATTAGGTGATTATCGGTTAGATTTAGAATAGCCTACAATCTCTATTATAATTACATGCTGTAATTAAATTATGCAGATCATTAGATGCAATTAATGCCCTAATTTCAGAAATATTATCAGTTTAATAAGACTACACCGTTAGATTTTTCTAGCAACCATAGATTCCTATGATATAGTGTAAAGTAAAATACTACGTACATTTATATTATTTGAAAAGTCCTCTGATTAACCCTTAGCACTCAGAGACACCACTAAAAATTGCTATATCATTATTCAAAATATTGTTTAGAGTATTAAATATGTTGGTATCTAATCAATTACTAAACATTTAAGTATTGGAGGAAGTGTTACATCAATTTCATATTCATAAAATGAAGAAGAGATGATATAGAATGGAATTATTGTATGTCGAAAGAAATGCTTAATTTTCGAGGTAAAATAATCCCGACTGCAAAGGGTTAAATTATCGTTTCCTTGGATATTCTTTTCATAAACATAAAAAAATATATTTTTACGTTCTCCAAGGAGAGATTGATAAATACAACCAAAAAATTGAAAATTGTTATGTACATTAGTTTCGTTCCAAGAAATTCGCAAAGATCGCATATTTTTCGATCATCGAAGTATAGTGTCCCTTTAAAGTTCTTCATGCGGAGCTTGTTCTACCGAATTTATCCGATAGAAGGTGATCAGAATTTCATTTATGCAGGGACGGAAGAAAATAGAAAATCCGCGTCTTGTATCCGGGATAAGAAAATACAAGATGGAGGGAAAGTATAACGATGGGGTGCAGGAATGGTTCAATAAACTACAGGTGATATCGAAATAAATGAATATTTTGTAAGTTTCATTATATACGGCAACTTTGCGTTTCCTTTACCGGTTTCATTTCGGAAAACGTGTAAATATTCACGGTCTAATTTCTCCAGAAATTAGTTTGACACATCTTCGAATTATAGTGGGTAAAGTTAACAATTTTATGTTAAAACAATCAATTTTTAAACAAAAGTCTAGCCAGACTAAATTCTTCACTCGTTGTGTACTTTCTTATCAGAATTATGATCAGAAAATATTAGAACAAATGGTACACTTACTAAATTCTTTAAAAAATTCGCGAGCTATTTAAAAATGAATGAAACCGTCATTTAATTAAATCAAGGTGGTAATATTTGCTGAGACACCCTGTATAAATATATTGATTTTTTCAGGGACCAAAAATAATAGTTATTCTAAAATTTTCTACGATAAAAATCATTAATAAAAAGTTGATTATTATTGAAATTTAAAATAATGTACACAAAATATAAAGAAAAAAATTCGAGGAACAAAATTATTAAAAAATATCGATTTTGATACTTTTTGATTACAAATAACTGTTATTAGTGATTAGTTTCCAAAAAATTGGATCCTCCTCGATAACTAATATCGATGAAGAAAAACTGTTTCGATTGCTCAAAGCAGTTAT
The DNA here is from genome assembly GCA_028455795.1 of Lasioglossum marginatum. NCBI lineage: Eukaryota > Metazoa > Arthropoda > Insecta > Hymenoptera > Halictidae > Lasioglossum > Lasioglossum marginatum. The sequence continues at coordinate 9,179,645 of CM052250.1, read as the reverse complement.
CGATGTGACAAATTTATTTCGATCGCTCATAACAGTTATCGATGAGAGAAGTTCACTTAGATCGATCATAACAGTTATCGATGAGAGAAATTTATTTCGATCGCTCAGAACAGCTATCGATGATGGAATTTCTTTTCTCTAGTTCATAATAATTATTGATGAGAAAGTTCATTTTGGTGCTGATTTAATTATTGAGTTGTCTACTCTTTCTCGAATGGAACAAACGTGTGTGATTCATTGAGAAGGTTTTGTACAACAAGACGAATCAACAGGCCATAAGAACAACACAAAATCTGTTTGTTTGTGACATTAAATTTTGATTGTAGCAATTAATAATAATTTTGATTGTAGCTATTTAATAATAACTATTGCAAATTTCCTTCATCAATAACTATTATGAACGATTGAAATCAACTTCTCTCATTGATAACTGTTGTGAGCGATGGAGATAAATTTATGTCATTGAATAACTGTTATGAGCGTTCGAAATAAATTTCTCTCATTGATAACTGTTATAAGTGATCGAAATGAATTTCTCTCATTGATAACTGTTATAAGTGATCGAAATGAATTTCTCTCAACGAGCGAAAAAATTTTCGGTTACTTATAATCCTTATTTGTAACCAATCCGATTTTAGTCGATGAAATACTTGTTATTCCATGACTTTTTTTCTTTTTGGTTATAACAGTCATGGTCTTAATAATCTTACAAATAATACAACAGTATCTTCAAATTATTGGAATAGTTTTACAGTTTTGTATTCAATCGACTCATTATTATTATTAATGCATCGCAGTTTAGACTAAATCCTTGAAAAAATCGTGAGCTGTTAAAAGACAAATGGGAACGTTATCAATCCGTCGTCAGACCGACGTGTTCATTGATCTCGCTTCAAAAAATTCCGGAAAAGCGTGTCGTTTTTGGTCCATCAAAGTGGCGTCCCCTCAATGTTTTTCGCCCGAAGCTTCTTCCACCGAATCCGTCCGAAGGTATTCAGAATTTCATTCATGCGGTGGTGGAAGTAGCAAGTAACCCTCTAATGGGGGTGTAATTACACGTTTTTAGCGGTCCCTTTTCCGTGGCCGAAGAGTCATTTCGCCGAAAGGTCGGCGACCCTCGGCACGTAGGAGTCATGATACCTCTTCACCCGCCGGCTCTCTCGGTCTCTAATGATCATTGTCCGCTTCCCGTTACCAATATCCTTATTATCGGTCAACCGCTTTGCTATCTACGATACGCTGCGCTGTGTATACCTCCGCGCACAAAATCCCATTATAATTACCGATGCGTTCGGCCGCAGCCGATTGTAATTGTGGGGAGTCTGACATTCTAATAACATCATTTATCACCGCAGATTGCGATCGCGTGTCCCCCGCAATGAACTTTCCATTTTCGCGAACAGCGGCCTCGCGCCTCAGCTCGCGACTCGTAATCGCGTTAGGCGAGGTTGCCGAAAATTGTTTGCGGCCATAGCCTGATGTTGCGTTGATGCTGATTGATCTTTCGTCAGTCCTTGCGATTTTTATCGTGATTTCCTACGCTCGGTTGATGGCATTTTCGTGATATCTCTATTTTATGTCTTTGTATACAACATTTTTTAATATTATTATAAATAACGGCAATATTCAAAGTGGACATCGTTATTGCCCCACTCTGTATACAAAACTTACACGGTATAGAGGGGGACATATTGTGACACAAACATTTTCTGCGTGGGTGGAGGCATAGAGGAGATTTCAAGGTCACCTTGATTTTTTTAAATGGAAAGACCTACTTTCTGTATCATGAATCGATAAACCATCGAATTCTGAGTAAATATGTATTGACCTCCATATGTCCTAAATCTAATAGTTAACGAGATTTATCGAAATAATTTTCTTTCGTCTTTGGATAATATCTCGTTAACTATTAGGTTCAGGACATATGAAGGTCAACACTTTTATAATAAGAATTTGATCCTCTATCGATCTATGATATAAAAAATAGGACATTCCATTTAAAAAAATGGAACTCCAACTAGGAAAAAAAGATTAACGCCATATTACAGCCCCTGTTGTCCCATGCATCTTTTGTTTCGAAAACTTTTCTGCTACTATCATACTTTCGGAGTTATTGTAGGCAATAGTTACTGCCTCACCTTGTATACTTGAAAGTAACATATTCTCGTGACCAAGAGAAGTGCCGAAAAACTTGTGTTAAAAAAGTGATTCTTTTCACAAGTTTAGTGTATAAAAAATGGAGATAAAAACATACATAGGATGTAAAGTAAGGTAAACTAAGGTATAGAGTAATTTTATGGCTTTTCGTTTTATACTCTTCGGTAGTTTTGATAGAATAAACAATCGAAAGTGATATATTTTTTTCCAGAAAATTAATATATATTATGTAATAACTTTTTTTCTCCGAATAACTCCTTTTTAATTTTTTGCGAGGTTAATCTGTAGACATTGCTTTATACAATCCTTAAAAGTTTAGGTGCCGAGAGGTGCCGACATAAAATATATTTAGCTTTTTGTGTCATACATATCAGTATGGCATGAATCGACCGTATATCATATGACTGATAATGATGAAATATGACGAAAAAATGTTTCAAATAAAAGTTTAACAGTATTCACATAGGTATAAACTGCAATATATAAAACTTCGAAAAGAAAATTTTTCTTTGTTTAAAAGAAAAAAACAAGATCGCTTCGATTTTTTAGATATTAAATTGTATTTTTGATTTGATAATGTTGTAGCTAGTGTTAAGAGGAATTCAACGATATATAATATTATGATCTTGACAGTATTAATAACATTGCAATAGTTTTGACACTATTAATAACGTTGCAATAGTAATTTCTCTTAATCTGACGAAAAAATGTTTCAAATAAAAATTTAATAGTATTCACATAGGCATAAACTGCAATATATAAAACTTCGAAAAAATTTTGTTTAAAAGAAAAAAACAAGATCGCTTCGATTTTTTAGATATTAAATTGTATTTTTGATTTGATAATGTTGTAGCTGGTGTTAAGATGAATTCAACGATACATAATATTATGACCTTCACACTATTAATAACAATTGCAATAGTTTTGACGCGCTAAACTGGCCAAATATCCCACTGTGCGCCGGTTTAATTAAGTCACGACTTTTAGTAGTAGGTGATCTGATTGTTATTACGATGTCGTGTGGGTTTGAGAGAAAAATTTTAGTTTGCTGACTAGAGGTTTCCTGGAGCAGCCAACTAGAGGTGTAATTAGTGGACAGCGGTTTTTATGCATTTCAAAAATGAAGTGTAATTTAAAACAGTAAAAGCATCAGAAGAATTTGAAAATACTGTCATAATATTAGGAAAGAAAATAAATTTCGAATTCACTCCAGTTTGTTGTAATTCTACGTTCATTATTCAGTGGAACTAAATTTATTATACTCGTCTTTCTGAAACCTATGTATCTGTTCCTGGAAACCATATATTTAGCCCATATTATTCGTTATCTCACTTGAGAGATTAATTTTTTAACTCCATATTGTGTTATCGTACACATGTGGGTGGTACGATAACATACACAAGAGAGAACATATGAATGCCTTTTTCTGTTTTAAAATATTAGTACATATCTAACAATATTTAAATGTCTAAAAAGATTTGTTTAAAAACTTTCAGTGAAAATCATCGAAATTACGATTACTTTCTAAATGTATGCAAGTAAGCATACACTTTATATTATGAAGAATATCAATGCAATTTTAATACACACTGTGGTTCTTGAATTAAAATATTAATTTAGAATACGATTAGCTCAAAACATTTTTTTTAATCTCTACAGAATAAGTATTAGGAACGTCATTGTGGATTTTATGCATTGGCAAAAATGAGGAGATCAGAATTAAGTTATATCGTATTATATATATTAATTTCGTATAATAATTAAAAAATAAAATTAAAATGTTACATCTTAATAGTGAAATCTTAGTAATCTTCAACAATATCTTTTCTAAATCTTTCATAGCAAGGAATACTTAATGCACACTTTGATCTAACACGCAGCACGCTTTCTTTCTAATTTGCAATCGTAAAAACGTCAGCCATTACAGCAATCTGCACCGAGGATCAACTCACGCGCAACAATCATTCTAATGACGGCAGTTGTAAACCGATGATGATCCACGACCTCCGATTCCTTTCTTGTCGTCTGAGTTCGACATCACCGAATAACCTGAAGTCACGCGACTTACTTTTCTTCGTGCGGAAAAGGAGAAATTTAATTACACGATAGACAAAGAAATGACCTGTCACGTAAGAGTGAAACTATTTCGTTACGGCGTGGAACAATCTGTCGGCTTCCTGCGTGAAATATTACAACGGTTATCAGTATTATACACGAGTATTTGAACAACTGCGGGCACATTTTGTCAAATTGCTATCTGTTACGTCCGCGCGAACTGTATCTATGAATTTGTGTTTAACAAAACGTGACACGCATATCAATCTACTGTAATTTACATATTTGATATGAACGACTGCCTATACTGACTTGATGATTGCCGCGAATGCTTTAATCATCTAATTAATTTCTTGTTTCGGATATTCGGTAATTAAACAACATTTTAATTTCGTTTCTGTTGATACGGGAAGTGAATCGTGCTTGATAAATGAGCTATCTATCACTGTAATCTATGTGCGTTAATAATATATGTTAATACGTTGATTATGAAGCTGAAACAAATTAATAAAATTAACAAGTATGATATGTTTTAACAAATGGTTTATTTTTGCTTTGATCTGGCAAACCAGACAGTTCAGAAAGAGATACACTTCTGTGCAAAAGAAAGAAGCACCCAGTATAATTATAAGAAGACTGCGGATCTTTTTGCAAAATAAAGAATGTTTGCATTGATTGCAAGATACAGGAGCCAAATGAAAATTCTGTTCTTCTTTTAATTCTCTTATTAAGCTGAAACTAATACACTGGTGGCCCTAAATCTTTTTAATATGTCCACTGATTTAAATTGTACGTACTCCTTTCTGTCATAAATGCATAAAGTCCGCAGTCTAATTATAAGATATAATGACAAATAATATCTTTATGTAGAAATTGTATTGTACAATATTGTACTTGCTATATAAATCACTTGGTTTAAAGCAATAACAAATAAATGATTGATTTGTTGCATTTAAAGTATTAGGTAATCCGCAATAACACATATACAGTGGCCGGAATTAATATTCGAACGCTCTAAAAAAGACGATAACTTTTTTAATATTGTACTATACGATTTGAACTTTTTTGGGAAGTTAGAGCAATTAGTTTACTACAGGATGTAAAAAGAAATTTTTTCAAAAATTGCAATAGATCGGAATTGTAGAAAAAATACTAAAAGTTGCATTTTACAACTTTTTTATGTGGGCCTATATTGAAAATTTAAAAAATACGTTTTGTAGATCTGTGTGAATTAAACATATTCTAAAAATTTCGTCAAAATCGGTTGACGTTGCAATGAGCTACAAACGTTTAAAGATGGTAAAAACGGCAAATTTTCACGATTTTCGGCCTGTAACTGCAATAAATCTAAGGATTCTTACATCTTTCAATGCCTGTCGTTTTTTCCCGCATCAACCGATTTCGATGAAACTTTCACAGTGCATATAGTTGACACAGATCTACTACAAAATGTACTTTTTAAATTTTCAATATAGGCCCACATAAAAAAGTTGAAAATTACAACCTTTAGCAATTTCTCTGTAATTCCGACAACTTGCAATTTTTGAAAAAATTTCTTTTCACATCCTGTCAACTAATTGCTCTAACTTCCCAAAAGAGTCCAAATCGTGTAGTACAATATTAAAAAAGTTATCGTCTTTTTTAGAGCGTGCGAATATTAATTCCGGCCACTGTATATACATATATATATTCTTGGAACTATTCAATTAAACAGCGGAATTCTTTTTCAAAACTTATCTTATACTACATGAAAATAAATCAATTTTAAATGTTTACAATAAATCTAAAAATTTCGTATTCTTTGAAACCTATATATTTGTATTATTATTTAGCGATTATAAACCTGCAGATCGTCCAGAATATTTTTTACTACGTAATTCAGAATCAACGAAGAATTAATTGCATCTATGGCAACCAATGACGCTACATTGGGGTCAAGCCTGAACTGTCAATTACTGCAAGTGATAAATCAGAATTCATTGTGTTAATTCTATCATCTCCAATAATCCCACACACACATCAGAACACGCATCAGAACAATGAACAATTGGCAAATATTGTCCTCTATATTTACTTTTCGTTTCAAAAATTCACCGTGTTTGTTTAATTGAAAGAGAATCGAATATTTGTTGGCGATTGAAGTGAACAAAGAAGTTGACAAAGAAGTTCGAGACAATGTGAGTTTCCAGAACGAAAACAGCACGAACAGCAGGGATCGAAGGATCAATTTCCGTTCGGAAGAGAACGATCCACAAACGGAGAGGTGTACTTCTTTGACGCACAGGTCTGGGGAAAATGGCAGCGACCTAACGCGTTGGAATCAATCGTGGGGCTGATCGCTTTCGAAATGGTTAACGCTCGTCTCCAAGCAATGACAAAAGTTTAACGGCTCGGAATTGAATTCGACCGAGAAAACACTCTTCCCGAAGAACGATAGACAGAAAAAGGAAGAAAAAATAGAACGTGGCGACTGGCTGCAGAGGGAAAATTGGATTCCGCATGTTGAAGTACGAACAACAACGTCTGCGACCAACGAACTGCTTCATTCGATCGAATCTTCCATTTCTCCTTCGTCTCGGTGGACAAAAGCCATTTAAACGCAATTTTTAATAAAAACGTGAAACCTACTCGTACCACTTCAATTTATTTTTAAGCGGCTTACCATTTTTCCGAAAACTGCATATTCACAAAAACTAATGGAATCTTTATTTTTCTTTCAAGAAGAAATCCATTTTCTTTACTTTTTACCACGCTTATAATTAACTTGCCGTGTTGTTGTTGTATGCGTCAAATCTTGTTATCGAATTTTAAACCACTTCCCATAGTCTAATCTTGCTGAAATTTTGTATACACACTTGCTTCCGATGACAATATTTGCCGCCATACTCGTGGGATCAAAAATGAAAGGAAACAAAAAACAAACAAACAAACTTATTGACGGATGAAAGACAAAGATTGAAACTGCTACCCAACGGAAAAGACGACTGGAAAAGGCAAGACAAAAAAACGGGATAATAAATTATCTAATCATGACACAATATTTTCCCTTTTACAAAAGATCTTGGTTGAAGTGGTAATTAAAATCGATTACAAGGTATGTAAAGACTAAAAAGTAGAAAATAAAATATATAAAAAAAACTTTTTAAAAACCACGCTTATATTAAAATGCACTAAAACGGAGAAAATAATTTTTTCCTGGTTCTCCATAAAATACCGAATCCAGTTAAATGATTAATAATATTTTTCCCCAAAATTTTAAGCAATTAGTTCAAAATTTCTTTTGTTATAAAATTAGTGTCGGAATAGATAGAAAAATTTAATATAAATTTCAATAAAATCATGACATTAATGACTATAAATAAAAGCTTGGAGCCCTAAACTATATTAACGTAATCTTCGTGGGCGCTCCACGCTTTTATTTTAAATTTTTCCACAAATCTATATTAAATTTTTCTATCTATTCCGACACTAATTTTATAACAGAAAAGATATTGAACTAATTGCTTAAAATTTTGGGGAAAAATATTATTAATCATTTAACTGGATTCGGTATTTTATGGAGAACCAGAAAAAAAATTATTTTCTCCTTTTTAATGCATTTTAATATAAGCGTGGTTTTTAAAAAATTTTATTTTATATATTTTATTTCTGTATAGACATTTTCTACTGTGCATATCCACAAAAACTAATGGAATCTTTATCTTTTTTCAAGAAGAGATCCATTTTCTTTACTTTTTATTTCTATGTATAGACATTTTCTAGTGTGTAAGTAATTGGATAGTAGAGTACAGCGATAAAAAATTAGAAGATAAATCAGAAAATTTTGTAGGAGGGCGCAATAAATTGAGAATCTGTGTGATTATTCAAGTATCACTTTCAGATTAAAACCTCCTGTCGTTATCTACGAGATTGAAGAAGTTCTCCCGCCAAAAAAGAAAGAGATACACACCGAGATGACTGTGCACGCATCCTGCTTCGAATTAATTACGCGTCAATTAAGCATACAGAGCTGCAGAAAATCGAGGCTCGGTCATTAAGTCGGCTACCAAGTTCATCATACAAAGTACCTATGTATGCTGCAACGAGCTAATTTTCACTGGCCTCTCCCTCCGTTTTCCTTTCTCTCTGTCTCCATTCGAGTACGTCCATGCTTGTTCCTATCTACCTTTGAGTTCCTGGCTCTCAGGGAAGTCAATGCTTCATTAACTTATTCCGCTACCCCTTCCGCCCCTTGTTTCATCGCGATCGTTGATTTTGTTGAATTAGACCGCGGTTCTTTATACAAATTCTCATTTTTAGTTATTGCATGTACTGGAATTTTTTCTGTGGTTCTTTGCGTAAATGTTCCTACAGATTTTATAATAAATATAAAAATTTGTACTCATATATACTCATTCTTGTGTAAAAGCAATTTCTAAAAATTTCTAAAAATTAGCAATATTCTAAAAATCAGCAAAATTTCTAAAAATCAGCAATATAGGGAAAAGAAAATAAAAAAATTTGCATGTACATTTCTAGAATAGCAACGTCGTATAATAACAAAAATAAGTAGAGTCAAAAATTATGCAACACAGTTGAGTTGTAATAAAAGCTGTAGCTTTTTCAAAAATTGTAAAATTAAAAAGAAATGTATATTTGATAAAACCCCACGGAGATATATTGTATGTATAATTATACTGGTATATTTGCTACCACAAACAGTATCCGCAGAAATGGCTGCCACGTTCTAGTCTAAGATATTTAATTCAATTTTTCAGCAAATTAAATATCGCGTGATAAGCTGTGAGCATAATTTGAAGTGTGAAAAAGTTGTTAGAAAACGACCCATTCACCAAAAGTAGTAATATCATTTCTAAAAAAATGTAACAATATAAGGATTAATAGAACTGTTATTTTAAAACATAACCGCTCGTGTTTTATTTCGATATCGGACACGGGCTTCGGCAAACGCGAAATAAAAGAGAGGAGGATATCCTTGTAAGATTCGTTGTGTTGTCTGCGGAATCGCATCGACAATGAAGATGAGACTGAACTTCGCGGAAAGAAGAACCGGGCAATAAACTTTTCCCTTTCTGGTCTTCCTTCCGGCCGCGTCGCGTCGTAACCGGGTTCTTCTTCCTCGTTTTATCTTCTGAGAAAATCGTCGATTCCAAGAAAGGTTTGTTCGCACAGTGAACGACAATTTCTATCCAGGTGCGACACTCGCCATGTACGAGTCTGGTTCAGAGTCGCCAGATTAAGACTTGTCTCCCACTCTGTCCTTCCCCTTCTACGACGCTATTCCGCCACGGCCCGATCACGTGACAGGTTTCGTCTCTGTCGTGCACGTGTCACAATATCTCGTGACTCAGCGCTTGGATTTACTTACTCGCGGCGGCCGAGTTTCGAAGGCTACACCCCCTCGATCCGGCCGCGCATCTTGCTCCCCGTGGCGGCCATAGTTCTCCTAGGCACCACGAATAGCGACTATGGAACGCGTCTGAGGAGCACCGAACTAGGGCTATCACGGGGAGCGAGACACGCGGCGATATCTCAAGTTTCCGCGCTCAAAATTCACTAATTTTGAAGAAAAAAATTTTTGCTTCACGTTTTTTGCCTTATTTGACTATATGTATATCTAACTCTTCATTCTTTAGTGAGTTTTGAGCGCAGACATCTTGGAAACTATGCGAGATAGCGAAAAACTGAATGCAGTCAATCTTGTAGCACATTTTGTCAGCTTTAATTTTGTATGGAATGGTCTTATGGCTAGGACGCACAGTTTCCGAGATATAAGCGAAAAACCGGGAAAAGGAACCTTCTACGTGCCCCCCTGCACCCCGCTCACCTCCTAGGAGTGAGGACTTTTAGTATGTTTACCTCCTAACTAGTCCAAACAAAGTTCCAAAGTCAAAAATTGTGTTCCTTCCATTTCCCTCTACAACCGTTTCGTTGACTGGATTATAAGTAAATCCGAGCGCTGTCGTGACCAGTGTCGCCAGGTCGAGAAAATCGAGGGGAATAAATTGACTCCCTCTCTGATGACCAGGGTAATATGTGACACGTTGCGCGACCAGTGTACGGTCTTAGTGGGGGAGGGATAGTGGAAGGGGAAAAGGAGGAGAGGGAAAAGCATCCGTTTCGATAGCTACCTGGCGACACTGGTCGTGACTGATCCGCTACTGACGGAGAGGGGGTAACTTTTTCCCCTCGATTCGAGTCAATTCTCCTGATCTGGCGACTTTGGTCTGGTTGACTCGTTCCCGCTCTCGCGCCGAGCCGATACGATGCAATCCGGGGCCATACGATAATGGTAATTAATCAGGTTAATCGATGCTCTTAATTCAGCGTCGTCGGCTTGGTGCAAGTGGCTGCTGTTAAGGCGATCAGCGAAATGCGAAATCCGGGACAGGAAGCTAGGAAACCAATTATCATGCGGAACACCGGCGCCATTCAATGATCGAAAATAGTCATTCGAATTCGCCTCGCCGCGTCTTATCACCCGCATCAGATTGTGTTTATGTAATTGAATTCGATGCTGTGCCGGCTCGTTAAGAGGCTGGTCCGATTGGCTATCTTCGCATTAGTAGAAGTGCAAGTCACTTAATAAATTGGAGACAGTGTTGAGACGACGATGCCTTATTATTCAATTAATTTCCAGAGGGGTCACTCTTCAACTTCAATGCCCGTAATTTTTCATTTTTCACGACCACAGTTTGCGATCGAAAAATCGGAAAAAATTCTCGAATATGTGTCTCGATATGCTGGACGTGTCAGATTTTTTAAAAAATTTTCAGAAGCGGATTGAATGGGGAAAATGAGGCAGATATTGGTTTTTTGCTTTTTTTCTGTAACTACCATTGCTGGGGATGTATAGGGCTAAAATTTGGCAGAAAGGGTACTTTATTCTTTTGGTCTTTTATCTATTATTATTCTTTACATACGTTGTTTTCAATTACTTGAGAAAATGTCTGGGAGATTTTATAATACTTTCATTGCCAGTTCAACAATCTTAGAAAATCTATGGTCTGGGTTAGGTAAGACATGTTTACTTGAACTTCCCACTTGGTCTTACCAACTAAAAATCCGGTTAATATTCGACGGGCCCCCGGAAATACAGTAGGACGAGGAACAAAAATATTTCTTGAATTATGCAAAATTAATGGAGACCATTCGCGGAGCCGTTTCCGGGAAGGGGGGGTTTTCTAGGGTCCATTCGCGAGATTACAGACATGCACCTCAAGGCACGATTCGCACGTGCGAAGGCTACGGACCCAATTAAAACCGTTACTCCGTCGGACCGCAGCTGTTACAACGAGGAAACTTTCCGAGTTCGAATAGGAGGAGGGAACGAGGTATGGAATGCGAATTCTCTCTGCTCTTCCGACATCCCCACCCTTTCTCTCTGTTACGGATGTCGGAAGTTTGAATTTTGAATCGTGGTTGTACACGTCACTCGCTTTCTCGCCCCTATTGTCCACTCGGTGATAATGCCGGAGCGTTATTATCAGCGGTTCCGTTTACTTTTCTCCGGAGATAATGGCCGCGATAGCATCGCAGCCGGAACACCGTTCATGTCCATGCGAGGACACGTGGTCATCAATCACGCTACGGAACACTGAAAAATGGATTCGAACGAGCCGGCAGGACGACGTTATTGAAAGTTGACACGGTCCGCGGATCGGGGTAATTGGAAACGGATCTTTTATTCGGGACACTTGATAAGCTGGTTTATGCGCGTGCATTATCGAGATACGACTGGTATCATTAACCCTCTGCGAGCAACGGTGCACCGGTGCATGGCGATCGGCAACATACGGTTTTCGGTATTATTTATTTTCAATCATTTTTCTTTAGAATCTGTAACACACAGTGATCATTTAATACTTTTCAGAAACATATTTAAAAGTTACATTAAAGAGTATTTTTATAACAACAACTATCGGAACGAGAGTTCGTAGTGTTTTTAAATTAAAATTCAAACATAAAATTAAGATACAGTAATTTCTCAAATACTGTCCGGGGTCGTCTACGCAAACGGTGTCCAGTGCCTACCCACTCCACTACCTGTCAACCCTGCGCCGCGCCGCTCCGCAGGGCGGCGACGATTGATGTCGGCTCGGGTATATCGGTGTGAACACCACTACATTGACATCATGAATCGAATGTTCAAACTTCTTAATTTTCATTATTTTTTTATGGGCTTTTACTGGCTTATTTCTGGCATTTTTCTGATTAAAACCAGACTAAACACGATATAGTTTCAATTGTATTTAGTGGTTTAATCGACGGTGAAAGTTTCGGTCGCAAGGGAGGACAGCGTATGGGAAAGGAAGAGTCGCGGACAGTCGCCGTCGGTGATACGCTTCGGCCATTCATTCTGTCCTTCCCTATGTTCGGCTCTCTATTGAAGTCTCGCTCGGCGCGGTAGACGCAGTCATAAAAAAATAGTGTTCCTATGCGAACACTCTCCGTGCAGAACATGGTTGTTGGAGATTAGAAACACTTCGGCCACGCGATCCGTATTTCATTCTGTCCTCTATGTTCAGCTCTCTATTGAAGTCTCGCTCGGCGCGGTAGACGCAGTCATAAATCAAAAATAGTGTCTCTATGCGAACACTTTCCGTGCAGAACACGGCTGTTGGACAGCATTTGAGCATTTATTGTATTTATTCATTGGGGCCAGAAATTTATTTCTTCTCTCAAAAATTGTAATAATTAACTTCATGATAATAGTGTGTATATGTTTGACGTAATTGCACAATATGATCAGTCTAATTTTATGTATATTAACACCTTGCCATACGATTTATTTTACGGTTTCAGTGATTAGAATATTTTGTAGTTCGTATAATTGCCTAAAAAGGGAGAAACTTTATATCTATTGTATGCTTATATATTCTCCAATAGCTGTACATTAACAAAACCAAAGTATAATTTTATATCAGTTTAAAGGAAATTAGTAGTATACATATTTATTAGACTCTGTTCAGAATCTTCATCACGAGTCAGACACGATATTATAGGGGAAGGGGTTAATTATCTATTTAGAATAAACAGTCTGAGAACATTGGGTCAAATAAATATTTATCCAGTCTTCGAGCATCGCCAATTAACTAATGTCTCTAACAATTAGTGTATGTTTAAATCTCCAAATTTGGATGAATCCGTTCAAAATTATATCATTGTTTGTTTTTTATTCTATTGTGAATTAATCATTACTAGATTTGTTTTCCCGAATTCCAACGTATCTTTAAAGGCAAGACTCGTAATAAATGACAGTTTATTCATAGTTTTTGTATTTATAATATTGCGGACTAACCTTTCGAGTAATAATGTCTCTCCGAGTGTTTCTGTTTTCCCGAATTCTTGGGAATCCGTTGAAATTGAATTAAAGCGCAGAGGGTTAATTACTCTGTCTTTGTGGAGATGCTCTTAAGCGATTTAATTCTATGGGACCGCGTAGTTCTGGAGAATACTGCTATCTCTTATCTTCTCTCAATTTGCTGGCCTTCTTCGAAATGTACTGGGTGGTTCGCCAGAAATAGATCATACAAATGTTTTTGTTATAATGCATGTTATGATGTAACTTAATGCAAGAGTCTGTGTTTGAATCTTATCAAAATTTTTAAGAAACGAATTCAATATTTGTAGTTCTTGTATCTTGTCATTAATAGCAGTTTTATTAGTTTCTATAAAAATAACAATGTCGTGTTCAGTCAGATTTTGCATGACTTCGGTTATAATATACTCATAAATAAATAAATGGAGTCAATATTTTCCACAAGAGCATCTTCATAATTGCAACAATTGTATTAGGTTGTTGCATATGAAGAATGCAAATCTCATAAAACGTTTTGATCAAAAAATGCTATTCCTTATTAATTAATAGACTGCGGATCTTTATGCATTTATAGGAAAATTGAGAAGAATAAATTCAAAATTGTTGGAAAATTTTGAAAATTGAAGATGTCAATATATGATTTGTCATTTCACATCATTTCTCTCCTATTAAAATCATTAAGGAAAGAATTAACATCCAATTCGGTTTGTATTTCTTGCAATTGACTCAGACAATTTTTATTTTGCATAAAGATCCGCAGTCTATTAATTAATGGTAGTTACTTTGATCACTAAGTTCATTTTTAAAAATTTCATATACAACAACCCCCCTGATTGATTGAGAAATCTGGAACTATGATTGTTTAAAACTTCGCAACAGTCTCCCGAAATTCGCGATCGGAACTTGGTTACGACACGGTTCTCGCCACCTCGTTAGCTAGTAGGTCAGCAGAGCTATGAATAATGAGAAACATTGATTAGCAAAAACCGGGTACGGTGTCTATAATTGGTACATCGATCGCGCAAATCGAAGAGGTGGAATCACGGCAGTCGGCACGGCAGCGAAACGTTGCGAAACGATTGAGAATCCGCGATGCAACCCCGGAACCCGTGAACCGTGTCAATCGATCTTCTCCATGTTGTTCCAAGTCATGTTCAAATGCCGATCGGCAAGCGACAATAAATGTCAGCGCGATTATCAAGCCCTCATTACTCTGTGTAACTGTTGCTCCGACGCGTCGCGGAAACCGATGTTTAAGTTCAAGGATCCAGCAGAGACCGTGTTTCTGGAAATGCCGTGCGCAACTTTCCCTGATATAAATCATCGCTCCTCGCACGTACGTATGTGTTTGCAGATGCTTCTTATTCAACAACGAACGAACTTTCTACTGTTAATTATCCCTTCCGCTCCCTATTCGTATGGTCGCAAATATTCTGAAGGAAGCGCGAAACGGATGCTGAAGGTGTTCGTGTCTAGTTGTTTAGAACTGCATTTATTCAAACTGGCAAATGGCTGTGCGAAAAGTTTTAACCAGGGACCAAAAATAACAGTTATTCTAAAATTTTCTACGATAAAAATCATCAATAAAAAGTTAATTATTATTGAAATTTAAAATAATGTACACAAAATATAAAGAAAAAATTTCGAAGAAGAAAATGATGAAAAAATATCGATTTTTATACTTTTTGGTTGCAAATAACAGTTATTAGTGTCCAAAAAATTGGATTCTCCTCGATAACTGTTATCGATGAAGAATAACTGTTTCGATTGCACAAAGCATGTTATGAGCGATCGAAATAAATTTATCTCATCGACAACTGTTATGAGCAACCGAAATAAACTTCTCTCATCGATAACTGTTATGAGCGATTGTAATAAATTTCTCTCATTGATAACTGTTATAAGTAGACTGCGGATGTTTATACATTTATAGCAAAATTGAGTAGATAAAATTCGAAGTTGTTAGAAAATTTTGAAAATTGAAGATGTCAATATATGATTTTTTCTCTATTAAAATCATTATATATAAGGGAAGAAATAACATTCAATTTGGTTTCTATCCCCTGCAATCGATGCAGACAATTTTTATTTTTCATAAAGATCCGCTAGTTATAAGTGATCGAAATGAATTTCTCTCAACGATAACATTTACCAACAATAGAAAAAATTTTCGGTTTCTTATAATCCTTATTTGTAACCAATGCGATTTTAATCGATGAAATACTTGTTATTTCATGACTTTTTTTCTTTTTGGTTATAACATTTATGATCTCTGGTATTAACCCTTTGCAGTCAGAGCTATTTTAATAATTGTCTGCGACAGTAGAGTCCTCGAGCTTTAAAATGAGTCCGAATTTATTATTGTACTATCTTTTTAACGAAATTATGTTGTAACTAAAATTTAGTGTTCACATACTTTTTGGATCCACATCTAATGGTGTTATATCAAATCTTATTATTTGAGGATTGATTATTACATTTATACTTGTAGCAATTAATATTCTTATAAAAATTGTTAACGTTTTAATTTAATACATAGAGAAACTAAACTCATCACGACTTGATTTCTGCTAGTTTCATGATAGAAATGTAGGTTCACGAATATGGTCCTGTTACATCTCGCTTCATTAATTGTGCCAACGCCTCATTTTACGAGTTCATTGCACCTCGTTCGATGACTGTAATTACTTGGATTTTTCTCATGAATAATTAGGTGCTACATAACGTATCTTTGATCACACGAAGTGAGAGGAGTAACGCCTTGATAACAAAGAGAAACAATCAAAACGAATACTGTGAAAGAAAAATCTAACATCTCTTTTCATCGTTTTCTTGCTTTTAATACTTTTCTGAACAGTTTCCATATGCGTATTATTACGGAATACCTCAAGATCATTAATTTAAAAGTAGGTTGTTTCACAGGGAAATAAGACTACACGATCAGACACGCGCAGGATAATTAAAACCTCATCGATGCATAGCGATACTTCAAAGAAAACTGAATAAACTAAATGGCTTCATACACTGTGAGAAACGAGAAATAATATATTCTAGAATAAACTAAATGTAATTCTTCGTTAAATATATGTCTTAAAACAATTCATTTATAAAGCTCTGCTCTACAAGAATGCAATCCATCATCCATGATGTTAATTACGAAAAGAAAACGACATCAAGGTTATTAGCCACTATGAATTGCAAGAAAGTAATGAGAAAACCAATTTCAAAAAGGTGGTGGAACTAATTAGTTCTAAAAATTTAATGACCGAAAATTGATGTTCGGTCATCATTTAAAAAATTACTTTGTGTTCAACGGTGTTGAATTTCACGCTACATTTACAGTCACACGCAACTTAAATTATTGACAGTTAAAAATTAATTCTATGCACAACATTATTTTTTACCACAGCACTCGTTTTTACTGTTTCAATGTTAACCCTTTGCAGTCCGAATTAGTTTTCAATTTTGTTGTCAACAATTCCATACTATTTTAAGTGTTTTATTTAAAATTTACTTCAAAGGACATTTCCTTGGCTGCTACTTATTTTAAAGAATTTTGTTTACTGATTATGCTAGATTGCGGATCTTTATGCAAAATAAAAATCGCTTGCATCGATTGCAAGAAATAGAAACTAAATTGGATGTTAATTCTTTCCTTAATAATTTTAAGAGAGGAAAAATCATATATAAAGCAGTCTACTGATTACATTAAATATAGCTGTCAAAGTTCGTTGTAATTTATATTTCTGGAACTTATATTTGTTTTAACTAAAAAATAGGACAATTAAATAAATAAAGGAAGAACCAAACATATATAAGAACCCGTTTCATTTATTCTTCCTCTGATGTCGATTCACACTGGACAAAGGAGTGCAAAGGGTTAACAAAAGGGGATTTCCGATAAAATTAATTTCAGCAGATTAAATGAAACTATGTGGGGATAGCGTTCATTCATGATCGAAATTAATTGATTGTTAAAAACTGATTCTACGTACAAATTCCTTTTGTGCCAAAAAGAAAACAAGATCAACAAGAATTGCGTTCGCGATGATTTCAAAGGTAATAGGAAGCGATCGGTTTTACCGTTGGAATGTTAATAAAGAGGGATTTCCGATCAAATTAATTTCAGCAGATTAAATGAAACTATTTGGAAGTAAGCGTTGGAGCATGATTGAAAACAGGCGCGCGCGGAAAGTTTGCCAAGCTAACACATCGTTCCGATATTTCCCTTGATTCCCTTGGGCAGCGCGTAGCATAGGCCGTTTCATCGATATTAGCGATGTTAACGTTGAACAATCATACGTAACGATCGTTGAGTCCCACTTTATCGAAGCGTGGAAATGAACATGCTCGATCGCTCGTCGCAGCATGTTCCCTTTGTACATGGCGCATAGTACGCCATAGTGTTACGTGACGAACGTCATATCGCAGGTTAATATACTCTCTCTCGCTCTCTCCCTCTTTCTCTCGCTCTCTATCTCCCAGCCAGTTTCACTCTGGCCCTATGTTTCCGGTCTAATGTGAGGATGATCGATGGTCATTTTGTTCTGACAAGTTCGATCGGGTTCCGACTCGTAGGCGTAATCATGAGCGAACTTAATTGACCCGTAGCGCCGAGTCAGCCTCGATGACTTCAACCGGTCATTACCATTTTAGGCAGTGTCTGTCTGATGCGAAGTTCTGCTACACTCCCGTTATTGTTTTCGGGGATATTGTTTTCATCTGTAAGAATCGCTTGCATTTAATATCGTGGCGATTCTCAGTTCAAGGCCACCTCAAGGTCATCATATTTTACGTCATTGAATTCGTTTTCAGATCGTTTACAATGCTGTACGGTCAAAAATACATAGTGCCATTTAAAAAAAAT